>CM031955.1:34285404-34500404 GCA_018749465.1 Paracanthobrama guichenoti
GGGTTAAGAATACAGTCCTCTTTCCAGTATCAGTTTTCCAGCATCATATTTCTGTGAAACCATCACAGAGGTCTGCTTCACCACAAACAGTAGATGTAATCATGAGGGGGAAAAAAGCACAATTTGCATGATAAAAATAATGACTCAATCATAAACTGCTTTTAAAGATGAAAATAATGAGCTCAAAGGCAGTATCACAAACCCAGCCAAGCACTCTCCCAGCCTTACTACTGTAATTTGTTAGTATTGAAGCACAATTCATAACTATAACAGCTTAGCCTCGTGTTTATGCTCTGACAGTATGAAAAACGACCCTGCAGGTGGAGACAGAAACTTTAGCGCCATATGTTCAGCGCCCTGCATTTCAACAGACGGCTGCCTTACCTGGATGATTGGCTGCGCTCAGGCGTCTGTGGCACCTGCGTGTGCGTTTGACACAAAGCGAGCTCATTACCGTCAACAGAGACGGATCCAGTGTGCACCCTGCGCATTCCGAAATAAGACGATTCGACTGCTAATTACCTCCATTCCTCTCAAATTAATTGGAGTAAATAAAAATGATTAAAGAGGCTAAGAATAGCTCCAGGCCATGATGAACGGCAGGCGTTATGGCAGCCGTTCCTGAATCACCCTCTCGGCTTGAGGAGTTTAACACAATCACACACTGCCAAGAGAGCTAATTACAGTTCAACCGCTAATTCACGCTCACGCCACATAAACACACGCTCCCACGCATACATATGAAGAAATTTGGCTCTGCAATTTTTCTGCTAAGTGCAAGACAGACAGGAAGTCATAACTCATTCAAATGCATGTCAATCAAGCGGTCTGAGGAATTTGTAAACTTAAATTGATTCTGATAGCTTGAGATGTAACTAATATTTCAGCCATTAAAGGTGAAGTTATTTCTGTGCAACAAGAAATAAAGACCAGGGTTGTGTAAAATTCAGAACTTGCCGCCTTTTCAGTTCATGAGTGTGAATCTGAATTGAATTGGCCACACCCAACAAGAACAAAGAAGATTTCACTGAATTGCTATCTATCTGTCCGTCCGTCCATCCATCCATCCATCCATCCATCCATCCATCCATCCATCTGTGTCTATCTAGCCATCTTTCTAAAGTCTGTCTATCTATTTAAATTCTACTTTCTTGCATTCAAATTGCAATGCACATGTGCACAAACAAGCACACTTACATCTCACAAGGAGGCTCACGGTTCTTCTGGCAGGGTTTCCCACATTGTTGACGGCTGTGCAGTTGTAGATGCCGGCATCAGCGGGAGTGACGGACCAGATTGTGAGGGACCCACCGCGGATCACGGATCGCTGAGGGAGAGAGCCAGGGTACCGCGACCAGGTGACTGTAGGTGTGGGGAACCCAGACGTTACCTCACATGACAGAGTGACGTCTTGGCCTGGGTCCACCACGTATGTCTCGTTCACAGACAGCTTAAGAGCAGGAGGTGCTGGGAATTAAAGAAAACAAACAAAAGAGTGCATCATTCTTCCTTTTTATGTCTAGATTAATGAGTCTTGCATTTACAGAATAAAGCAGAAAAAAAGGAGTGCAGGTGGTCTTGCTTCAACATGTGAACAGTTCAAAGTTGGAAGTGTCTCTACATGTCAAGAGGATCAATACTACCATCGATAAAAACATTTCATGAAAAATCACCTCTTCACTGATTCTGGGTAAAGCACTAACAGCTATTCTTAGCATGACACATAGCTCAAGCTAAGTACCATGACAGGCTCTTTACGGTATCTCCTTTACTGATTCCCTGTTTCAGGCCAGTGTCCTGTCAGCTGATTTAACCTCAGCAACTGCATTTAAGAAAGGACACCTCAGATATTTTCCTTAACTTTATCTCATTGCCACTGCTCATGAAAACATCCCATGATAATGTCACCCCAAAATGAAAATCTATATAAATATAAAATAATTTAATATATACAACTGCAATCAGTATTCAACCCCATTGACCTGCGAGGCATTTTGCTGGCAAGAACAAAAATTGATGAAAACAATTCAACAAAGGTATCAGTGAACTATTATAGAAAGTTTATTAATACACATTTGAGTGATTCTGAGGACGTAAAGTTGATGAGAAATGAAAAAAATCGAATTGGCTCTAAACATTCGTTTTCAACCCCCAAAAATCTAATTTTGTGCAGAATCTTTACTTTATAACATCCAATAAACACTGCCTGTAAGGCCATGTGTCCACCAAAGTGTTTTTTTTTTTTTTTTTTTTTTTTTTTTTTTTTACGTGGCTGGCATATCCAATAGGTTTCAATAGGAGCGGCACATTTTTAGAATGCTATGAGCAGAACAAGGACCTGAGTGTCTATTTCACGCTCAAGCACTCAACGTATTTTACCGGTCGCCGAGAGTTGAAGAACGTAAAATGCAGCACTCATCACTGTCACTTTTTACCCAGCCGACCAATCACAGTTGAGGAGGGGTGGGACAAATACAACACCGACCAACTGCCACATTCTGCGTGTACAACGTCAACAGATGACAACAAGCATAATAACAGAACATTTTACATTGTATCAGCATTTTTATATACAGAAACGAACCATTGTGAAATGAGATGATAGTAACACTTCTGCAGATATTCCGTATCATAGCAAGCAAAGAGTCTCAACTGAAAAAAACACGGTGCTGCCAAAACGCTTTCAAGCGCTCACAGCAAGGCGTTTTCAGCTGGCTAAAACGCTTTGGTGGACACGCAGCCTTAGGGCTTAGTAGCTTCTGTTGCCTCTCTACTGCAATCTTGGCCCATTCCTCGAAGCTTCCAGATCACTGATAGTCTTCATGTTACCACTGCTTTCTTTAAATTCCACCAAATATTTTCAATGAGATTAAAATCTGAAGACTGCACAAGCCACTCAAGAACATTCTACGACTGATCCCTGCACCAAGCGTAAGTAGATTTGGATGTATACTTTGGGATGGCTGTCCTTCAGGAAAGTGCATTGATCAGCAAGCTTCAGTATCTACACCAAAGGCATCGCCATCTTTGCCAAAATTACTTGATACTTCAAAGAATTCATGATGTCCTTCATACAGTAAAGATTTTCACTTCCTGCAACAGCAAAGCACCCCCATAACAAGAATGGACCGCCTTCGCATTTAGGGGTGTGGTCCTGGTCAAGACAATCTCCTGAACTCCAAACTGAATGTCAGAATGGGAAAGAAAGGTGATTTAAGCAATTTTGAGCGTGACATGGTTGTTGGTGCCAGACGGGCCGGTCCGAGTATTTCACAATCTGCTCAGTTACTGGGATTTTCACGCACAACCATTTCTAGGGTTTACAAAGAATGGTGTGAAAAGGGAAAAACATCCAGTATGCGGCAGTCCTGTGGGCGAAAATGCCTTGTTGATGCTAGAGGTCAGAGGAGAATGGGCCGACTGATTCAAGCTGATAGAAGAGCAACTTTGACTGAAATAACCACTCGTTACAACCGAGGTATGCAGCAAAGCATTTGTGAAGCCACAACACGCACAACCTTGAGGCGGATGGGCTACAACAGCAGAAGACCCCACCGGGTACCACTTATCTCCACTACAAATAGGAAAAAGAGGCTACAATTTGCACAAGCTCACCAAAATTGGACAGTTGAAGACTGGAAAAATGTAGCCTGGTCAGATGAGTCTCGATTTCTGTTGAGACATTCAGATGGTAGAGTCAGAATTTGGCGTAAACAGAATGAGAACATGGCTCCATCATGCCTTTGATCCACGAAGCTCCCGTTCCACCACATCCCAAAGATGCTCTATTGGGTTGAGATCTGGTGACTGTGGGGGCCATTTTAGTACAGTGAACTCATTGTCATGTTCAAGAAACCAATTTGAAATGATTCGAGCTTTGTGACATGGTGCATTATCCTGCTGGAAGTAGCCATCAGAGAATGGGTACATGGTGGTCATAAAGGGATGGACATGGTCAGAAACAATGCTCAGGTAGGCCGTGGCATTTAAACGATACCCAATTGGCACTAAGGAGCCTAAAGTGTGCCAAGAAAACATCCCCCACACCATTACACCACCACCACCAGCCTGCACAGTGGTAACAAGGCATGATGGATCCATGTTCTCATTCTGTTTGCGCCAAATTCTGACTCTACCATCTGAATGTCTCAACAGAAATCGAGACTCATCAGACCAGGCAACATTTTTCCAGGCTTCAACTGTCCAATTTTGGTGAGCTTGTGCAAATTGTAGCCTCTTTTTCCTATTTGTAGTGGAGATGAGTGGTACCCAGTGGGGTCTTCTGCTGTTGTAGCCCATCCACCTCAAGCTTGTGCGTGTTGTGGCTTCACAAATGCTTTGCTGCATACCTCGGTTGTAACGAGTGATTATTTCAGTCAAAGTTGCTCTTCTATCAGCTTGAATCAGGCGGCCCATTCTCCTCTGACCTCTAGCATCAACAAGGCATTTTCACCCACAGGACTGCCGCATACTGGATGTTTTTCCTTTTCACACCATTCTTTGTAAACCCTAGAAATGGTTGTGCGTGAAAATCCCAGTAACTGAGCAGATTGTGAAATACTCAGACCGGCCCGTCTGGCACCAATAACCATGCCACGCTGAAAAATTGCTTAAATCACCTTTCTTTTCCATTCTGATATTCACTTTGGAGTTCAGGAGATTGTCTTGACCAGGACCACACCCCTAAATGCATTGAAGCAACTGCCATGTGATTGGTTGATTAGATAATTGCATTAATGAGAAATTGAACAGGTGTTCCTAATAATCCTTTAGGTGAGTGTATATTTATAATGTTGCAAAAGCTTTATATTTCAGATAAATGCTTTTGAACTTTCTATTCATTAAATAATCCTGAAAAAAAAGTTTACACAGCTGTTTTCAATATTGATAATAATAAGAAATGTTTCTTTAGCATCAAATCATCATATTAGAATGATTTCTGAAGGATCATGTGACACTGAAGACTGGAGCAATGATGCTGAAAATACAGCTTTGATCACAGGAATAAATTACATTTAAAAATATATTAAAATAGAAAAGTTATTTTAAATTGCAAAAATATTTCACAATATTACTGTTTTTGCTGTATTTTGGATCAAATAAATGCAGTCTTGGTAAGCAGAAAAGACTTCTTTAAAAACATTTTAAATATCTTACCTTATCGGTAGTGTATATTATATATATATATATATATATATATATATATATATATATATATATATATATATATATATATATATATATATATATATATATATATATATATATATATATATATATATACACTAGATCAAGTTTTTCAAGTTTGAAAACAGTAAGGTTTTTAAAATATATATAATAATGTCACAATGAAAACAATGTATCTTTATGAGTCTTAAAATATACATTTCATTTATAACCACAGCCACATCTACATTGTCTTTAGAAATATTTGAAGAAAATGAAAGTAGATTCATATGATTGAACAAATGATCATTAAGCCAGAAATTAATTTCACAGTCAGAATCACACATTAAAAATAGCATTGTGTCCTTATGTCTTATAATAAAGGTGATTATTGCAGCGGTGATATTATTAAAGGGCACATAACTGTTCATCTAATACAACAGTCAAATAGAAAAATCACTCAATCACTCAACATCTGTTCATGTATTGTCAAGAAAAATACAATTAATGTACCTTTAGGAAATCCACTCAATTAATAAATCACCTAATGAACTGAACTTGTGTTTCTCATTTCATGGCCTTTGCAAAGAAATAATAAGATTGAATATACTACATAATAAATGGATGGTTAAAAAAAAAAAAAACAGTTTCTAACAGTGGCACAAAAACACATCAATCCTCACGTGATCTGAATCTCTCAATCTGTTTTTTTTTATTTACTTTTTTTGTTATTTTTTTTATCATGTAGCATGGGAAATGACATCAGCACATGACACAGGCCAGATTCGAATCTGCACACCCTGGCATGAACCTCTCTTGTGTGTCACACAGCTCACCACAGTCTCTGAATGACATCACTCCCATCTGTGTTCATTATCTCTGCAGTCTAGAACTGTCTTACTGTACCTGAACAAGACCACACTGCTGGTAAGCATCATAAATTCATTAGTTAAAAATAAATTACTCAAATTAGAAGGCAGAAAATCTGCCAATGTGCTTTTCATCTACCTAAATTAATTGTCATTGGCAATATCTGAGCTCTGAATAGACTTGCAAAACATCCCACACTTAATGCCAGAAATTCTCATCCAATCTCTGAGCACAATTAAAACTGATCCAAAAAAAAAGTTGAATGCTATTTTATAAAAGAGCATCAAAAGTGATTAAAAAAATGCCTTCATTGAGTGTTAAAAATGTATCGTGAAATGGAGAAATTGTTCCAAAACAAAAAGACAACCCTGCCAATAGACATGCAACACACTTTTACACTAAATACCGTAATCATCAGTATTGTTGGCTTATCATCCAGTAAAAAATAAATAAATAAAACATCCTTAAAACAAGATTTACAAACCAAACTATGTCAACTATAAAGTTTTGATTTCAAAGAATACAGTCAGATAGAATGTTTACACTAGTGGGTGCAGGACGCTATGGTTCATTTATGAAAGTGAGGAGAGCAAAGTAAAGTAAACTGTGACATATTATACTAGAACTTTTACTCTGAAATTGCAAGTAAATTTTACAAATAATTACCAAGAAATTAATCATGAAATTTTGAAAGACTGAAATTGGATTTTCTTGTCATTTACTATTCTTTCATACAATCAGAGATTAAAATACTAACCCTTTAGAGCAAAAGAGATGTTAATACAGTATGACTGAGACCTTCATTTAATCATCCAAGAGGGGTTTAAATGTTATGTCCCACAAGCACGACAATCCAGGATAATCCCAAAAATAGGAGATTGTTCTCAAAGGGTGAATCTCACATAACCTGTTGAGGACATTTCTGGGTCGTACTTCACCCCAAAATCTAAATTATATAAAAAATAAAGAAATGTAGTTGGGGGTGGGTGGAAAGATTGTTTAAGTTTAAATAACAGTTTACATAAAAAGTATTATGCACTTTAATTTAGGAAAGGAAGCAAACCTGATCTCTTTATCTGATCTGCTAAAATCTCATGTCTCTACATGGAGGCAGTTGATCCTGATGGACTCCAGCACCAAACTGGAGGGGATTCGGCTTCTCTACTGCCAACAGCTCAACAAGCTCTCAGCCACATACAAGAATCCTATTTGTTCTACAAATAACAGAGAGATCACAGGGACTATAACAGAGATGGAGAAAGAGAGAGTCTGAGGAGGAAAGAATTTATCGCTTCAATTTCTCAGAACGGTTCGAAGGGGACGGTGCAGCATCAGTCCACTGTTGTCTCACGATAATGGGACTGATGTGTTTTACTGAATTTACACCGCTTTTACAAACTGCTGCACTCCTGTGCTCGACAAACAAATCAGAGAGACAAATAGAGGAAATTTCAGTTAAAAGAAATTAACTTAAGATAAGATGATAGGAAGTGAGATAACCATGTGGAACTGCGAGATGAGTAGGGTTGGGTATCGAAACCCGGTTCCAATGTGGCACCAGTACCTATATAACCGGTATGTACCGGACCGAATCAGAACGCAGATTTTGGTGCCACTTTAATTCAAACGTGCTTTCGCGCTTTGACTGGCACCGAGCCAGAGACAGACGCGCTCAGTGCTCGTCACACATCACAACTATTCAGTGTTTTCAACCACATCATGTTTAGTTTAGTTTTCAGACATTTAAATGCACATAAGTACTAGCAAAAACCACACTGATGTCTATGGAAGCGCCAATAATAATCATGTCAGACAGTTATAATTTGACTACGTGTCTTATTTATATCAAATACACATTATATAGTTAACTATATGGTTTACTCTGTTCTTCTCCCAGTTCACCGGTCACTTACTTTCGTGTATTTTGTGAGACGTGATGTAAATCCGAGAGATCCGATTCTCTAAGGCGCAAACGAACAAGGTGGCACCCATCGAGCAGTATAGATCAACTAACACACATTCACTTACACATATTTGAAAATCAGAATATCAGACAGTTCATGACATAGTTAACAAGTTTGTGTATTTTGAAGAAAAAAAATTAATCAAAAACGGAATAAAACCGATAGCCTACATCTGTGATACAGCGCTATTGAGGCTGCTGTGTGTCATGTGAGAAGCATGACGCGTCACCATGGAAACAGTAAGGCAATGCGTTCTAAAATATTTAGCAGGAGAATATGGTCATATTTCTGCTAAATAATGCTGAACCTTGAAGATGGTTTGTAGCATACCAAGAATACTTTTCTGCTATTAGTACTGTTACTGTTATTTAGTGTTAAATTAGGCCTGTTGTAGTTGGGTTAGGCTTTACTGTGAATTTAAGTGAATTTGTTGTTTTGTATTTATTTATTTATTTATTTAAGTATACTTTAAAGTTAATACATTTATTAAATTTTTTTAATAAAAAGCCATTCTTTATTGTCATCCACCATCGTTTTGTGGCTCTTTTTTAATTGAAAGTATCGGTTCAGGCACCGGTACCGTTTTAAAAGTACCTGGCACCGGTATCGTAAAAACCCAAACGATACCCAACCCTAGAGATGAGAATGAGACTAGAGAACTGACAGTGCAGGAGCATGTTAAGACATCGTAAAGGTAGTCATATGAATTATGCTGCTTTCTAAGACCTTGTTTTGATTCAAAAGTTTTGTGGAGAATGCACAAGCTCAGAGAAAGAGAAAAAAAAAAAAAAATATATATATATATATATATATATATATATATATATATATATATATATATATATATATATATCCAAGATATATGGATAGCTAATTATAAATATAAACATTTCACTCAATACTGAATAGTACTGTTTATTTATCTACAGTAATAAGCCAATCACGTGGCAGCAACTCAATGCATTTAGACATGTAGACATGGTGAAGACCAGAACTGTTGAAATGGCTGTGCCAAGTGTGTGAGCACACATGGCCTCGCGCCAAAGTAAAGTGACAGCTGACTTGATGATGTAAAGCCAATAGTTCATGTTTTTGTCCTTTGAAATACTATAATATTTTCAGTTCATCTGACGGTTATTTAACACTAAAAAGTTAAATAAGCATATATATAGCCTAACTATTACGCACTTTTTTATAGTGGACCTCCAGTGAGAGCAACCAAGTGTAGCTACTGCATCTCTAAACATTTAAAAAAATAAAAATAAATCTGAAGACTAAATTGTCAGACATCCATTTATCGCATGTTCACTAAGGAAAACTACTGAAAAACAGTGCTGGTTGTTCTCTCGATACTGTCTGTTTGTTTTACTCACTGAGAAATCGCTTCAGATGATTCAGTGTGAGAGCGGTCCAAACGAATGCGAGTGGATTCAGACCGCTTTGCAAATGCATTTGACCCATTTATTCGTTTTGACGCATTAATTAAAAAAATTATTTAAGCATCAAAAATATGTCCGCAGTACAGTAACACAGTTTAACAACTTTAACCTAAAGTTGTTAAACTGAATATACAAAGCGAAGCAAACCTTTTTCTTAAATATCCACAACACAAACAACAAATTGTTTGTCACTATAGCAACAGTAGAACCCTGTTAATATACCCCCCATCCCCCCAGGGCCTCGCACATTAAGTTCGCACAGGGGCCCGATCTGCTTAAGTTCAAACTGCACATCAGAATGTGGACGAAAGGTGATTTAAGTGACTCTGAACATGGCATGGTTGTTGGTGCCAGACGGGCTGGTCTGAATGTTGATCTACTGGGATTTTCACACACAACTAGTGCTGGGCGGTATACCGGTTCATACCGAATACCAGTTTTTATTTTTGTTATGATATGATTTTTTATTATACCGCAATACCGGTGTACGTCGTTTAAACAACGCTTGGCAAAGCGCGACACTGTTTGAGACGGGTCTCTTTTCACTGTTGCTGTAGTGAGAGCAGCTGAGATCACATTACAGCGGAGAACTCAAACAACACGCGGCGCACGCAAGAGCAGTTTCTGCACGGAGCGCTGTGATGAGTTTAACAACGCTCACCACATGGATCATATAGCTCAGATACAGACCGAAGTGAGCACGTTTAAGCTTTTTATGGACATATTTAATATTCTCTAGTGCTAAACATGAACCAGCACCGTGTATGCGCACATATTTAATCACGTCTTCTTCAAATGAAATATATGTGCAAATAATGACACTAATACAGCCGTACATCTGATCAGGACCACGATAACATGAGGGATTATTCTGATATACAGGAGACGATGATGTAGACCGAAAATTCTAATTAGAATGGACAAAAAAATAAACGTCTTTATACTTACTATGTTAAACTGATATCAGATGTTCAGATACTGTATTGCTTGTAAATGTAATGAAAATATTATTAGACCTTTTAAATGTTCTCCCTCGTTTTGGCAGTTTGTTGTTATATAGGATTATATTTTTTTAAATGTATAAGATGCTCTCAACTCTGTTTAGTTTTCTCTCCGTGGTCATATTTTATTTAATAAATGTGTCTGTAATGAGTGTTTTTGCAGGTCTGTGTTTCATTGGTTGGTGTAGGGCTTTTGCAAACCTGTATTAATTCTAGTCTGGTATTTTTCTACAATATTCACTCATCATGACAGTAAAATAAGGCATTCTAAGTCAACCTACTGCAGTATTTCCTCTCTCAATCAGTAGAAAACGCGGGTTAACACCCATTCATACATGGGGAAAAAAATACCATCATATACTGCGAAACTGGTCTAATTTTGAAAAACACCGTGATATACATTTTTGGTCATACCACCCAGCACTACACACAACCATATCAGGGTTTACAGAGAATGGTCTGAAAAAGAGAAAATATCCAGTTAGCGTCAGTTCTGTGGGTGAAAATTCCTTATTGACACCAGAGGTCAGAGGAGAAGGGCCAGACTTGTTAGACCTGATAAAAAGGCAACAGTAACTGAAATAAGCAATCGTTACAACCAAGGTCTGCAGAAGAGCGTCTCTGAATGCTCAACACGTCAAACATTGAAGCAGGCGAGCTACAGCAGCAGAAGACACACCGGTGCCACTCCCGTCAGATAAGAACAGGAAAATTAAGCTACAATTCACACAGGCTCACCAAAACTGGACAACAGAAGATTGGAAAAACATTGTGTTGTCTGATGAGTCTCGAATTCTGCTGCAACATTCAGATATAGGGTCAGAATTTTGCGTAAACGATGTGAGAGCATGGATCAACCCTGTCTTGTATCAACGGTTCAGGCTGCTGCTGGCGGTGTAATGGTGTGGGGGATTTTTGGGATGTGGTGGAACAGGAGATTCACATCATGGATGTGCAGCCGCAACAGCTAGAAGCTGTACACTCTGGACGCGATAGAGTGACCGTTACAAATCCATTTGTCCTTCATAAGTAACATGAGTGCTTGAAATACAATGGGGTATCAATTTACTGTCAAGGAATTTGTTGTCGTGCATCCAGTGTAGACAATATCACTGATTATAACGGGTTCTATTTGCTTTTGTCGTGTCATGTATAAAGAATGAGTCCTTCTGACCAACACCTTAAGCAACCAACCACAGTTTGTTTTGGCTTTATGTGCCATTTAAGGATGAATCTGAAATAGATCATACTTATTTATACCCTATCACCTGAATCTGCCTGGGAAAGCCGATACGCTTACAATCCCACCTCACATCTAGACAGAACATGACCTTTTGAACTTCTGAAATTGTAGTAAATTCAGTACGTCACATCTATTTTACACAGTGCACATTCATATTAAATTGTGTTTCTTCTGTCTGCTTCTAAGAAAGTTTTTCCTTCAAACTGAAAGATTCTACTTCTTAACAGTCTAATTGAGTCTAATTAATTACATTGGAATCAGATAAATAATTAAATTTCACACATTATCCTCCAGCTGCTTTTTGTTCTGATTATTGGTAAAAAAAAAAAAAAAGCAGCAGTGGGTTTCCAGCCTTAGACCACAATAATTGACGGGCGTGTAAAAAATTAATTGAAATAATAGCACAGCAGTCTCAGTGAATGGCTGAAAGCACAGAAAGAAAGCGGAAAAATGTGTAAAAATGTTTTGATTAAAATCTATATCCGTCTAAAAGAAATAAGAACAGATTATTTCAGATATAACTTAGAACAAAGCATAATATATTGTCATACTCAGGGATATCTAGTTTCCTTCTACTTGGAGCTTCAAAGTGACTTTAGATTTGATTCTGCTAACCTGACAAACTTCCCTTGAACTTATTGTATCAATTCGGTAAACACAACTTTTTCCCAGACAGTCTGATAAAATAAATATGCGCTCTTTATTGGATTTGCCATCCAAAAATAATAAGTACTGATTATTTCAAAGGCATAACTCAGAAAACAAAGCAGATGGCATGAACCTTTCAACGCATGTGGTTTTCGTATATCAGTCACCGAGTTTATCCTAGAAAGATTCTATTAAAGGATTTAAGCGTAATAAACATGACCAAACCTCTTCTCGGAACGCATTCTCTGTCTCTTGTGAAGGATGTCACTTTCAGGATTGTTCATCCACTTCAGTGTCACATCCGTCAATCACATGCGCCAATCACTGATGGCCTCACCACAAAAAAAAAAAAAAAAAAAAAAAAAAAAAAAAAGAAGAAAGAGAAGTAACGCAACAGCACGGCAGATTAACGAGGCTATTGGAGCCATGCTGCCGTGGCAACAGATGAAAAGTAATTAGTACTCAGCAATGTTAGACATGACAATAACATAATTAAAGCTATTTATCCTGTCTTATTTAATGATGCCTGTCTCAATTAGAGCTGTTGAATAAATCATATCTGCATGCCAATGAGCATACCGATATCAGATTTTTTATTTTTATTAAAAAATTTTCAGCAAGTTTCTTTTGATCAAATTTAGAAAACAGGTTAATCTTGATTGGGTAAACATGCATATTTGTCAGTCTATATGTGGATTTGTCGTTTAGTTTCTCCATTGCATTTAGTTAAAATAGTGAAATAAATATTTTTATAAGTATTAAAAAAAAATTTATAAGTATTATTATTTAATCATTCTTATGTCATCCCAAACCCTTTTCATATCAAAAAGTAAAACAAAAAAACAAAATAAATAAAAGTATTATTATTTAATAATTCTCGTGTCATTCCAAACCTGTATGCTGCTATTTGTTTTTATAAATGGAACACAGAAAAAGTTTTTGAACAATGTTTTTACTAACTGTTTAACAAATGTTTTTACAATTATGTTTTACAAAGAGTAAAACAAATAAACAACACAAAACAAAATAAAACAAAACTCTCCAAACCGCTTGCTCAATGTAGAGTCATGGAGATGCTAGATCCTTAAATAAATAAATAAATAAATAAAATTTGCTAGAAATGTAAGTTGTCGGCATTGATCTTGAGTTATTGTCCTTTTCAGAGCTTTGCAGCTGTGGTCATTTGAAACTGTAACTGTATGGAAAATTCAAAGAGGGAAAAAAAAAACATGCATGCAAAAAAAAGTGAGTAAATGACGACAGAATTTTCATTTTGGGTGAACTATCCCTTTAACAGACAAAGAGGCAAATGTCCTCTCCCAAGGGGAAATGTACATCCCACATACACGCATCCCATTCATCCTCATTACACCTGGTGGTGTATTAGCGTTGTGTATTGATGGTAAAGGCCGGCAGGTGTGTGCAGCGAGACACAGACTGATCAATATCAGACGCATCTCCCTCAGCCAATCTCTGCTATGCATAAGACACACTTTCAAATCTGCGTTGGTATAGATAAGTCACAGTTGTGTTCTTGCATGCATATGGAAGAGATCCATGTCATATAAAGGTCAGGTGTCACTGTTTCTCACATTATCAGACCCACTGGTTACTTAAAGATAAAAACTTTATTCATGGGTGGGGAATAGAAAGTCACGGAGCACCACAGCTCCACCAGCATTGCTATGTTCAGACAGGATACTACTACATTTTACATACTGGAAAACACTGTATACTGGCTCCTAAGATTTAAAAATAAAAAAATTAAAATAAAATATATATGTGTAGTATTATTATTAGTAATATGTGTTGCTATGGACTTCTTCTGGACAAATTTAAAGGCGATCTTCTCAATACTTTTTGCATCATCAGATTCCAGATTTTCAAGTAGTTGCATCTCGACCAAATATTGCCCTATCCTAACAAACCATACATCAATGTATTATTTATTCAGCTTTCAGATTATGTATAAATCGCAACTTAAAAAAAAATGTACCTTTATGACTGGTTTTGTGGTCCAAGGTCACATATATGAAACGAATAAACATTTCAAACTCTAGTATGCTACATTGTCCTCACATGACCTCATCACCTTGCATGTGAGTGGCAGTTATTATACTGCAATATTTTTATTTTATTTTTTTGGGGGCTTAACGTTTACCTATGCAATGAAATAATTAGTCCAAAAAAGATTTCAGCAGTAATAATTCCAGATTCATTGGTCAGACTGAATCAGACTATAGAGGCAGCATTATCATCACATGCTTTAATCCAGTTTTGTGTTACACTGCTGAAAAATTAATGTTTAGTCAGTTTTGACTTGTTTTTCAGTAAAAAATATCAAGAAATCCTCCAAATAAGTTTACTTGAAAGCAGCACTGCATAAGTTTTCATAGACTGTTATTGAACAATGTATTTTCGTTTTACTGCACAGATGTTTTTCACTTGTTTAACACTTTTATATGTCAATCAAGAGAAGAAATCTTCCAGTGCAGTAAGAGAAAATAGAAACAACAATTATACTGATAAAGATACAGTATATTGTCTGAAAAAACAAGCCTTAATATCTTATGCAGTGTTGCATAACAAGTATCTTATTTAAAACACTTTTAGATATTTTAACCAGAAAACCATACAAAATACTTGTGCCATGTTCATTTTAAAATACATTGAATTAAGGGATGCAGTATAGTTTACTGTACATCTCATCAAATAGAGTAAGTCATCCCAAGTATTTTATATGCAAACATAAAACTCACATACTATATACAATATACATAATATATACTGCAGAGATAGTGAGAGTAGTATGTTAGTATAGCACTCTGAACACTCTGAACTATCTTTCTCTCTCTCATGCACAAATGGACGGAAATATGTGTCAGTGAAGCTGTGTGTGTGACATATCAGGACACAAATGTGTATAATGACATGGGTATGACATAGGTAAAACAAGGAGAGGGTGACTTATGAGGACAAATCATACAGAATTAGGTTTTTTTGTTTTTTTTGAGAGAGAAAGTAAAAATGTTTCCTGTGATGGGTAGGTTTAGGGGTAGGGATAGTGTAGGGGGATAGAAAATACGGTTTGTACGGTATAAAAACCATTACACCTATGGAATGTCCCCACAATTGACAAAAACAAACCTGTGTGTGTGTGTGTGTGTGTGTGTGTGTGTGTGTGTGTGTGTGTGTGTGTGTGTGTGTGTGTGTGTGTGTGTGTGTGTGTGTGTGTGTGTGTGTGTGTGTGTGCGTGTGTCACCGGAGCAACAAGTACAGAGAGATCGGACATCCGCCGTCTCTATTGCCGTGGGGACCAGGCTTGTGCAATTAAGCCCAGCCAATTACTGGCAGCTAATGGCTCAAAGAGGAAGAGACAGAGATACATTAACACAGCTAACCAACACTTAACCAACCCTTTATTAGACACATCCTAACAGGGAGACAATGACCCCTAAAGCACTAGCACATGTTAAGCGATGCACATTAACCCACACTGCAATAATTAACATATTTCCGAAGCCAGAAATCCACCCCCGTAATTTGAGCTACAAACAAACCATTTGTGTTCAAACCCTCTAGACACGAACAAAGACAGCCTACGGAGATTACAAAAGCACTTCAGAGAAAACACACTGTAAAGCAAACTTGCAAAAATGCCAGTCAGGGAACAGTGTGTGCACAAAGTATAATTAACTGAGTGGAGTCATTTTGAATTAATGGACAAAACTGTCAACAAATAATGAGGATTCTATCATATGGGACTGTTTTAAAAAAAGTTTCAGTCTTACCAATAAAACTAAATATGACTGAATCTACATTACATCACATTAAAGCAGTAGGGGGTTTGGTACACTTTATGTCTAAAAGAAGGTAAGATGTAGCAAATAAAATGTTTGATCCAATCAGTGTCTTTGTTTAATTTGTTTGTTTGTTATTTATTGACATCAAAACCCTGAAGACTAATTTTCCCAGTCGTTCCCTTGAGCTTATCCAATGGATTTTTATATTGGGTTTTTCAATATAGACCTTATGTAGCCCCTCCCCTTTTTAGTGCCATGTTCTTATGGATTTATGAATGACATCTGCTTGAAACATTACAATGCTCATGATACACTGTAAACCCTAATGCTCAAAATAATTAAATGCTTTGAGTAGAGCCAACTCAACTTAAATTAGTTCAATCAAATTAACTTTATGAGTACAGGGGTTAAAACAAAACAAAAATCCTGCGCCTGAACTTTTTCTTTTTCCAGGGGTGGACAAATACGGTTATTTGGCAAACAAAGGAAAAAACAACAGTATTTGAAAATTATTTTCCTTTAAACTAATATATCTGCCGAGGCGGAGCCAGACATTTTAAATATTTGGGGCTTAGCCCAAATCTAGTTTGTCCAATGACATTTTAATTTGGCTTTAACAGCTTTACTGACTTGGAGGAACGTTGTTGTACTAGGCTGGAGTAAAGTTCATAAAATGATCAGTTTTTCCCACAGGATTTTGTAAAGGGGTGGACATCTGTCTGTCTGTCTCTAGGGGGTTCGAGGGAGCATTGACCTCTACCTGGACATTAAAGAGGGCTCAAAGATTTTTTTAGTTAGTTTTCTACATTACATTGACACTGGTGTTTTAAGATGCCAAACAATTATTACAATAATATAATAATGATTTATATAATTATTCCTATGACAGTAATACCCATATAATATAAAAGAAATGCACTGTAAAATAAATTAAAATTAATATTTCATAAGTATGTTTTACTTTACACTACAGTATAGGGAAATTACAATACTTTGATCCTAAATTCTTCCCTTAAATCACTCGTCTTTTGCCGTTTTATAAAGGCATGAAAACAAAATACAACATTAGAGACCTTTTATGTTGGGCTATGTTTTACATTTTCGGTTCATAATGAAACAGTGGCGGCACAGGGTAATTAATGGGAAACACTGAATGAATCCTGTTGTGTGTTGGAGAGCGCAAAACATTTTTTGATGACAAACAAAACAAAAAATCCCAGTAAAATTGATCAAAACAGGGCAAATACATTAAAGAGAATTAACAAATATGACTAAAATGCCAATTTAAGTGCAAAAAGTACCCAATATTAGAGATCGGAGAAAAAAAATTTAATTAGCAGACATTTTACACACGTTAATTCACACCTTATTCAGGTTTACAGTGTAACTTTCGTTAACTCCACAAAGTAATAAACGTATTACTCTTCGAAAACGATGCCATTGAACTTCCGTTTTTGAGGTAGCTCTTCTAAACTTCTAAGCATGGCTGTGTGCTTGTTTCTCTGCCTATGTGAGTTAAAATAAGGTCTGTGGTAAACATAACTTGATATTTGGACATTATAAACAAACCAACAAACATGATGCAGTTTTTTTTGTTGTTTTTTCATGTCCTTGAAGTGACCACTGTATGTACACTTCACTAATAGCCTTATGAAAAGGACCCTATAAAGACACTTTCACATGGATTGACCTTACAAGTAGCATAGCAGTGCCCTTCAAAGGTGCCAAAAGTGTGAATATTAGCTTTTTCTCTCAGTGGCTTCACATGTACAGTAATTGATTCAAACAGAAGTAATCGAATCCAGTACAAATAACGACATGGTGAAATATGTATACCATTGCTGTGATAGAAAATGGCTAAAAATCAGAGAACGAATAAAGATGTTCCTAAATTTGTCTAGTGTCAATGCACTCACGAGCAGCGCTCAATACTGTGTGTTCATACGGGAGAATTCAGAGCATGACTGGCGTGAGGGAGGAGGATTTTGTGTAGCGTCTTTAACAGGTTGAATAAACTCCAATACAGCATCAGGATTACAAAACAAAATCAATCTACCTGACGCCACCTGTTCTGTCCGTGTGTGACCCACATGGGGTAAATCTAATCCTGGGCATCCATGGCATAAAGATAGCAGAGAAAGTAATCGCTCCAACCCTCAACCAACCACAGAGAAAATAAACACAACACAAGCACATTCTGTCTGACTATATGTGGATTATTAACTATTTCAAATCAAAAGCAATGCTATAACTCTCCATGTGGTGGACAGCACAGTCTCAGGCCATGTACTGTTACATTTAGTCGAGGAATGAGGAATATAAATGATGGAAAACAATTCAAAACAGACTTTACTGGCCATTCAATAACCGCCAAAGGACTGAAAAGAATAGGGTGTATATATATACATAAGCTGCGTCTCATTTTGAAGGCTGCGTCCTCTGGAGGTCGCATTTAAGAAAAGTAACCGTTAGATTGCAAAGAAAAAAAGAAATTACAGTATTTTACACTGAATATTCTTAAGACATCTTTGATGACGTGTGCAGCCTTCAAATGCGACCTCCGGAGGACGCAGCCTTCCAAATGAGATGCAGCGATAGTAAATGAGGGAACAGCTGGACAAAGATTAACTAATCTGTAACCATGGAAACTAACAACAACTCAGACACGACAGGAGACACGACAACTAAGTAAACAGAACATAATCGTGACAATTACCGCAATGTCTTCGGTGAATGTGTGAATTTTGCATAAGGATATTGTTTGGCATTGTGACTACTAACATGCACGGTAAAAAAATGTTTTAAGTACAATCAACTTGGATGTTTAAGTCACTTCAACTTAAATTACATTACACAGACTTAAAAATGAGTTGAATCTTGTATAACTATAATATACTACAATATAATACTTATTGATCAAATCCTTTTTCACAAATTATATGATCATTAAGTTATGACAACTCATCAAAATAAGTTAAGCAATTTTATAAACAAAAAAGTTATACAAGACTCAACTCATTTTTAAAGTTAGTTTAATGTAATTTAAGCTGAAATGACAAACATCGAAGTTGACTGTGCTTAAAAATGTAAGGCGGCAACTTTTTTACAGTGCTTCCACTCCCACCCCCCAACAACTACCCAAAAAACTTAATGCAAATAATGCAATTTTCAACATTTTTATATTACAATTAGAGTTACACTTTATTTTAAGGTGTCATTGTTACAGTGTAATTAAAGAGGGTTAGGGTTAGTTGAATGTAATTATGCATAATTTACTGTTATTACTGTGGTAAGGACACTGTAAAATTAATTGTTACCACAATTAATAATAAAATGTTTAGTATATATAAAATAAATAATTACAAAATTAAAAATAAGAAATGTCAGGTAATTGGCAATGGTGAATGGTGAATGGCAATGTGGCTTGAGAAGGTGGCGCAATATTAAATGTGAGTGATTTCACTGTTTGTCTCTTCCCACATATAGCGATACATTTTTTTTTTTTTTTTAATAAAACAAAATTAAACAAAATTATAATAATAATAATAAAAATGCATGCATGCAAATCCATGGCAGAAACGGTCATCATTCTGAGTGAGTCTGATTCATCTGATAAGAGTTCATCTTCTTCATGATATGCTTTATGCACTGCTGCAGTAACTCTTCCCCCTCCAGAATATAAATTTTAAGTAGCAAGAAAACAAATTCCTTGTGAAAAACCTATCTTTAGCGGCTGATAGTGACCAGCAGCACAGCGACAGGAGTCCTCCAGCAATAAAATCATCAACAGGGCTTCAGCATGATGCCTGAAAATGCTGTCTACGTAAGAGCTCTCCTTATTCCTTCACTTTCTTTTCCTTTTGTTTTTTGTTCCTTTCTTTGACACACTCCTAAGGCGTTTAAACTGACAGGTCATCATACCCTAGTGTAGTGGAATTCAGCCAAGACGAAAAAAAAAAAAAAAAAAAAAAAAAAAAAAAAGGTAAACGAGAGAAAAATGTTCCATCAGGGTCACTCTTTTCTCTGAATAATGACAATCTCTCTATCTCTCTATTTCAGATATTCAACAGCTCTCTCAATCCCAGCCATACAATTATCCAATTAAAGCCTTCTATTGAGCGTGAGTGCATGGGATCGAGTTATATCAGTTGTTTCCTCTTGAACGATCTGCACAGATGGTGTCAGTATGTCTATATGAACAATGAAATAAATAAACATATAATTAAACAAGATATTGACAAACAAACGAGTGTGCACTTGTTTATCTTTTCTGGGCTAATATACACACATAGGGTTGAAATCAGATGTTTTTATGTTTCAGCGTCACAGGTTTTTACGTCATCGATAAAGTTGATTAAATTGCCTTTGATTTGAATGAATATGGCATATGATACAACCTTTATACTAGAGAATAAGGTTACATACTCTGTTTGATTCTCAGATTTCTATTAAAGCAACAAGATTTGCAGTGATTTATGATTTTACTACAACTGAGGTGAGGCAAAGCATGAATTAATCATAACATGGAATCCCACACTAGATGCACTACTGCTGCACTATATAGTAAACATTTGCAAACATTCTGTATGTACAGAATAATGATGGTCTACTACTGTACATTTGCTAAAACTTGGATTATACAACAGAGGATAGTATAGAGTCCTGTATCCCCACAATGCAAAACGCTTGATTTGACTTTCTATTTCCAGTGTGATGAATGAACTGGAAGAAATATCAGCATGAATGTAACATGCTAAATCTTTATACAACTGATTTAAGAATGCAAAAACTGAACAATGACACACTAAAGTTCAAAAGTTTGGGGTTGGATATTTAATGCTTCCTGAAAGTCATCTCTTATGCTTACTAAGGCTGCAAAAATAGAGTAAAACAGTAATATTGTGAAACACATATACACTCTTTTGCCAAAAATATTGGGACACCCCTCCAAATCACTGAATTCTGAGAAGTGCATTCATTCCTGGACACAAGTTGCTGCCGTAGTAACGAACAACAATACCTTTAATTTGAGGAAATCTGTTTATCTGTAAGCTATTATTGGTCCTGCGCAGTCTATTGACTCAGTTGATTTGAATATGTCTATAAAGGCTAACGTACGCGTTTAAGTGAACGCTCAAGTTTGATCATAATGCAAGGCAAGCATTCGCGTGTATGTGATCTATTTTTAGTGGCTGTGTGCTCAGCTGTGGGGGTGTTGCAATGTCTGGGTGATGTCTCATCCAATGGTTTCGCAGATTTGTAGTATTACTTCAGCATTTCACCTCAGCATTACAAACGTCGACAACGAACCGGAAGCCGCCATTTAAGCACTGAATGAATGAATGAATGAATGAATGAATGAATGAATGAATGAATGAATGAATGAATGAATGAATGAATGAATGACAGGTGCGCCTCTTGCTCCTTTGTAACATGGCACAAGACAAATAAGAGGGTGACATCTAGTGGAGAAGACTAGTAATTAGATTTACGTTAATCTTATGTTCAATGTTAGAGGAAATAAATCTGGAAAAAAAAACGATTTGTGACCTTTGAGAATCGATTTTGAATCGACCACATTTTTAAACAAAACGATTAATCGAAAAATATATATTTTTTGCCCAACCCTAGTAGAGAGCTTCATGGAATGGGTTTCCATGGCTTAGCAGCTGCATCAAAGCCTTACATCACCAAGTGCAATGCAAGGGTCGGATGCAGTGGTGTAAAGCACACAGCCACTGGACTCTAGAGCAGTGGAGATGTGTTCTCTGGAGTGACCAATCAAGCTTCTCTGTCTGCCAATCTGATGGAGGAGTCTGGGTTTGGCGGTTGCCAGGAGAACGGTACTTGCCTGACTGCATTGTGCCAAGTGTAAAGTTTGGTGGAGGGGGGATTATGGTGTGGGGTTGTTTTTCAGGGGTTGGCCCCTTAGTTCCAGT
Source organism: Paracanthobrama guichenoti (assembly GCA_018749465.1). Taxonomy (NCBI): domain Eukaryota; kingdom Metazoa; phylum Chordata; class Actinopteri; order Cypriniformes; family Gobionidae; genus Paracanthobrama; species Paracanthobrama guichenoti. The sequence goes on from CM031955.1 coordinate 34,307,478, forward strand.
GAAATTAACTCTTGATGCTTCAGCATACCAAGACATTTTGGACAATTTCATGCTCCCAAATTTGTGGGAACAGTTTGGGGATGGCCCCTTCCTGTTCCAATATGACTGTGCATCAGTGCACAAAGCATCGGCCCATAAAGACATGGATGAGTGAGTTTGGTGTGGAGGAACTTGACTGGCCTGCACAGAGTCCTGACCTCAACCCGATAGAACACCTTTGGGATGAATTAGGGCGGAGACTGTGAGACTTCTCGTCCAACATCAGTGTCTGACCTCACAAATGTGCTTCTAGAAGAATGGTCAAAAATTCCCATAAACACACTCCTAAACCTTGTGGAAAGCCTTCCCAGAAGAGTTGAAGCTGTTATAGCTGCAAAGGATGGGACAACTCCATATTAAACCCTACGGATTAAGAATGGGATGTCATTAAAGTTCATGTGCATGTAAAGGCAGGCGTCCCAAAACTTTGGCAAAATAGAGAATAAATGTAAATAAAAAAATTAAAAAGACGTTTCCTATTTTAATATATTTTAAAATATAATTTATTCCTGTGACGCAAATCATTACTCCAGTCTTCAGTGTCACATGACGCTTCAGAAATCATTCTAATATGATGATTTACTGCTCTAATTCTTATTAATAATTATTAATAATAAATGTTAAAAACAGTTGTGCTACTTAATAGTTTTGTGTAAACCATAAAATAAATTTTTCATGATTCTTTGATGAATAGATTTTCTGTTATTTGGAATAACAGAATATTTTTGTAACATTATAAATGTATTTACAGTCACTTTTAATGTGTCCTTGGTGAATAAAAGTAATATGTTCTTCATATTGAAATATTGAAACTCCAAACTTTTGAACTGTATAAAAGTATTGTTCTATAAAAATATATATATATATATATATATATATATATATATATATATATATATATATATATATATATATATATATACACTATAAAAATTATGAAAAAGGTAAAAGGTAATCAGCAATGATGGTTTAGATACAACTTCACACCCTAAATGGTTAAAAAAATTATCTTAAAGCTCTATCAACCGTAGTGGACAGCAGCATCAGAAGGTTAAAAGAGGTCTTTCTCTCTGAGTTGAGCTCTTGACCTTCACACAGGTAGACGGTGACAAGCTACGTTTGGAGTTACACATCAACCTGTAATTTAAACCAGCGCATCGAATCCTCAGGTCAGACGCAGTCTCCTTCACTACCCTCCAAAGAGACTAACTTCTCAAACTTCAGGACAGCGTCCTACGCGTGTTTCTCCTGCAACCTCCAATTTCATCTCGCCCCTTCCTGCTCGTCAGTTCAGAGGAAAGAAAATGAAAATCAACAGAAAAACAAATCAGTGTTTTGTTCTTTCGGCAGCGAGCTGCGTGTTCGTGAGCCGCGCACTCCTGCCACGCAGAAAACAAATTCCAATTTGCAGCAGTGTGTTGTTTCTCCACAGGGCAGGACACCAATGGGGCGCCGCAGTGTGTGTGTGTGCGTGTGTCTGTAAGTGTGTGAAAGGTACAGACTTCTGATATTGTCACTCCAGACTCACTCATCTCTATTGACTATTTCACAGCTGCCTTTCTAGTGGAGAGAGCAGAAAGAGGAGAATCACCAGTCTTTCAAACTCATCACAAGAGAGAAAGAATGAGAAACGAGGGAAATAAAGACACACAGAGAGGGGGGAACTTTTGGGCTACTTTTAGATTTTCCCGGCAAGCTTTGAACTCGTTTCTCGAGCATGAATTCTTAATGCTGCTAATTTGAACACGAACAAACATGTTTTTTACATGACTAATTCATAAAGGGTTTCTCTGGGTATTGTAGTCGCTTTTTTTGTTGTTCAGCAGAAATTCCTATTTCATTTGGCAGTCACAGGCATATTTTTCTTTTGCGCTCGATTCATTATGGATTACACAAACAAATTTTGATGATAAAGGAAATGTTAGTTAACAAGGAAGGAGCTTTCATAAGATTTCAGAGGGAAATATCATCTCCTGAAGTTATTCACTCTATAAAACCTTTTGAAAGCATGTGAGAAAAAACATAGTAGTGACTGGGGCTACTTGACACATGAGAAAGACTGTTCTTTTACTTTTAATTTAAAAAAAAATGTTACTTTATTTTACTTTAATACTTTTATTTAAAAAGAATGCATTAAATCAAAAGTGACAGAAAAGTGGCAAACTGTATTTCAAATAAATGTTGTTCTTTTCTAAATAAACTTTCTATTGTAGTAGAATTCAAATATATCAACATTGGTAATTAGGGGTGTAACGGTACACAAAACTGACAGTTTGTCACCGAAGTACCTCGGTTTTGAAGTCACGGGAGAGAAAATTAAATATAAAATAGCTTTTTTTAAATTCAACAGTGGTTTATTGAACAAATTGTGTCTGTCCTTAAATTAATTCAATTATAACTAAATGTTTCTTATGTCAAAATGTTTTATTTTGCATATTTTTCCCATTTTAATTCAAAGAAACTTACAGTGAGAAGAGGGGGAACTCGCATCCCCCATTCGCAGACCTGATTTCACCAATTACAACATGTTCCTGGATCAACATTCCACGAAAAGTTTATTGTTTATGTCAAGTTTAGGCAGAGACTTTATATAGGAAGACGGTGCACTCTGATTACTTATGAATGGGAGAAAGTGCAATGCCCAATATGGTGAATAAGCCCCGCCTTCTAAATGAAAGAGCCAATCGTTGATTACTAAAGTCATCGCGTGACTGCAGGCAGTGTTCTGAGACGCAGTGCAGGCAGTGTTAAGACTGCACGTGCGCATTAGCTTTGTCCAGACTCAAAAATGCAGTTTTTATGTCATTATTCAAGCGTTTAAAACCAAATTTATGAGACAGTTGTTGTCAGATTTCATTGGTGATTTCAAATATGAAATTTAATCGTAAGCTTGGTGAACAGTTTTGGAAAATTTGATGTTTCCCCTTTCAAAGAGATAGGAGCTGCATTTCCATGCCCTAGAGGCATTTCAAAGATGGCCGCCGAGTGAAATGACTTACAACCAGAGTTAGGTGCTTCTACATCATTTCCCTCTGTTTTTACAGGGTAACTTATGGGTAGGGTTAGGTTTAGGGGTAGGGTATTGGTTAGGACTAAATTATCAGACAGGAATGTTCCTGGATCAAAAAAAAAAAAAAAATGTTGACCCAGGAACACGTCTAACTAGGCAAAATCAGGGCGTGCTCCCCCATATGGTCATCAGAGCTCAATGTGTGCTAACCACTGGCCACAACTCTGACAAAACTATTCTAACAAAAAGGAAAAAATTGTTTGCTGATTTCTCACTACAGGACAGCACAATGATAGTGATGTCTGCCTTCAAAACAGAGACAGACCTGAGACACAAACCAGTGCAGAGACCAACATGATCAAAGACACACATGTGACTGTTCCTGTGTTGTTCAGAGCTGAACGTCTCCACTGCGCTGACAGATAGTGAACGAGAGAAAGCATTCGGAAGAGAAAGAGATAAAAAGAGGGAAAAGTGAAGATGTAATCAAAGAAAGGTAGATTAAACCTGACAGGCCAACACATAACCAGGGGGAGAAGAGAAAAAAGAACCGAAGGAGAAAAGACAGTTTTTCCTACAGTTTCCCTGAATATGCTAACAGCAAAAAGAAACTCCATTCGCAAGTCATTTTATTCCTGTAATAAAATGAGCAAAATAAAATGAAAGCAGGACTTTCATAAAATCAAGAGGCGCACAATTCTCACAACAGAGAGAGTGAATGCGGGTGTGTGATTGTTTGAGAATGAACGAGAACTCACTGGTGCTGTTGGTAAGGCGAAAGACGACAGAGCTGTCTGGAATATCACACACGTTCCGTACGGACACCTGGCAGGTGTAATTAGCAAAGTCCTGTGGACGGAGGTTTTTCAGTTTCAGCACCTTTGTCTCACCCTGCAAACGCACACAGACATTCAAATGAGAAACATCCTGTACATCAAACTAAATGTCTTCTGTTAGACAGAGCGTGCATTTAAACATAATGAACATAATGAAAAAAATGAAGCTTGTTGGTCATCCTCTGGAACAAATGCCATTTGTGTTTTTATCATTTTCTTGAATACAGAATTTGGACCCACTTTATATTAGTTGGCCTTTACTGTGTACTAACATTTAAATTAATAATTTGATACAATGCACTTATTGTGTACATGCATGTTTTTACAATGTACTTACATTTTTTAAATTACCTGCGTGTAATTACATCTGTAATTCATTTCTGTAGTTACATTTATAATTACCTAACCCTACCCTTAAACTCACCCATATCACCACACCTGTCCCTAACCCTACCCTTAAACTTACCCACACCACCACACCTGTCCCTAACTTTACCCTGTAAACTTACCCATACCACCACACCTGTCCCTAACCCTATCCTTAACCTTACCCATACCACCACACCTGTCCCTAACCCTACCCTTAAACTTACCCATACCACCACACCTGTCCCTAACCCTACCCTTAAACTTACCCATACCACCACACCTGTCCCTAACTTTACCCTGTAAACTTACCCATACCACCACACCTGTCCCTAACCCTACCCTTAAACTTACCCATACCACCACACCTGTCCCTAACCCTACCCTTAAACTTACCCATACCACCACACCTGTCCCTAACTTCACCCTTAAACTCACCCATACCACCACACCTGTCCCTAACCCTACCCTTAAACTTACCCATACCACCACACCTGTCCCTAACCCTACCCTTAACCTTACCCATACCACCACACCTCTCCCTAACTTTACCCTTAAACTCACCCATACCACCACACCTGTCCCTAACCCTACCCTTAACCACTCTAACCCTAACCCTAACCCTTAAACTTACCCATACCACCACACCTGTCCCTAACCCTACCCTTAAACTCACCCATATCACCACACCTGTCCCTAACCCTACCCTTAAACTTACCCACACCACCACACCTGTCCCTAACCCTACCCTGTAACCTTACCCATACCACCACACCTGTCCCTAACCCTATCCTTAACCTTACCCATACCACCACACCTGTCCCTAACCCTACCCTTAAACTTACCCATACCACCACACCTGTCCCTAACCCTACCCTTTAAACTTACCCATACCACCACACCTGTCCCTAACTTTACCCTGTAAACTTACCCATACCACCACACCTGTCCCTAACCCTACCCTTAAACTTACCCATACCACCACACCTGTCCCTAACCCTACCCTTAAACTTACCCATACCACCACACCTGTCCCTAACTTTACCCTTAAACTCACCCATACCACCACACCTGTCCCTAACCCTACCCTTAAACTTACCCATACCACCACACCTGTCCCTAACCCTACCCTTAACCTTACCCATACCACCACACCTCTCCCTAACTTTACCCTTAAACTCACCCATACCACCACACCTGTCCCTAACCCTACCCTTAACCACTCTAACCCTAACCCTAACCCTTAAACTTACCCATACCACCACACCTGTCCCTAACCCTACCCTTAACCTTACCCATACCACCACACCTCTCCCTAACTTTACCCTTAAACTTACCCATACCACCACACCTGTCCCTAACCCTACCCTTAAACTTACCCATACCACCACACCTGTCCCTAACCCTACCCTTAACCTTACCCATACCACCACACCTGTCCCTAACCCTACCCTTAAACTTACCCATACCACCACACCTGTCCCTAACCCTACCCTTAAACTTACCCATACCACCACACCTGTCCCTAACCCTACCCTTAACCTTACCCATACCACCACACCTGTCCCTAACCCTACCCTTAAACTTACCCATACCACCACAGCTGTCCCTAACCCTACCCTTAAACTTACCCATACCACCACACCTGTCCCTAACTTTACCCTTAAACTCACCCATACCACCACACCTGTCCCTAACCCTACCCTTAAACTTACCCATACCACCACACCTGTCCCTAACCCTACCCTTAAACTCACCCATACCACCACACCTGTCCCTAACTTTACCCTTAAACTCACCCATACCACCACACCTGTCCCTAACTTTACCCTTAAACTTACCCATACCACCACACCTGTCCCTAACCTTACCCTTAAACTAACCCATACCACCACACCTGTCCCTAACTTTACCCTTAAACTCACCCATACCACCACACCTGTCCCTAACCCTACCCTTAAACTTACCCACACCACCACACCTGTCCCTAACTTTACCCTTAAACTCACCCATACCACCACACCTGTCCCTAACTTTACCCTTAAACTCACCCATAGCACCACACCTGTCCCTAACCCTACCCTTAAACTCACCCATATCACCACACCTGTCCCTAACTTTACCCTTAAACTCACCCTAATATAAAGTGGGACCCAGAATTTTACTGTTGAAATTCATATTTATAATTATTGAGTTACACAACACAAGTGTAAACAATGAAATACTGAAATACTGATAAAGGTTGTAATACAAACTGGTTGACTTTAACTTAAAAAGACTTTGATGATGTAATTTATTTAAATATAATGCCAGAAAGATCAAATCGTTACATTTACATTACATAAAGCATCACATTTTATTTTAATTTCAAGAAATGCGAAAAGTTCAAATTCTATATTACCAATTGAAATATAATGGGGATGAATTGGAACTGGTAAATTGGCTGATATTCCCAAAAACTTTTGAAAAAATATTTTTCATTGCGCTCTAGAAAAGGTTAAATCTATCAAATAATGTGCCTAACTTCAGTATCCTGTTAATTATGTCAGTAGTAATTCATGTGGACACAAAAGGGACAGTTTCGTTTCCTGAGAATGACCCTTGAATTTCTATGCAATGTCAGAGGCTTTGTGTGAGTGATAAAGAGAGAATGAATTCAGGAATTTTAAATTCCTCTAATTCTTTTGACTGAGTCCATCAGGAGAATGAATAATCCTCATTATTAATAGTGAAGCCATCAATCTCCATCCATCCCACCTTACTCAAACGGCTCTTTAATAATAAGTGTTCAGATTATGAATTCATCACTGATGGATTGCTGATTTATTGAGTACGCTTATCTGTGATTGAGAGGGTCTCCTGCTGTTATCCGCTGTTCAAGTGATTATTAACTAATTAAACTATTTTATTTTAGGGAATATAAAAACTATAAAGGAAATCTCACATATTGTCCAGCTTTATGTGGGATTGTTTGGGGTTTACTTAAAATTGTTTCCAAACTTTCTGCAACACCCAGGGATGTCCTCAATAAAAAAAAAATTAAAAAAAACTAATAAAATAAATAAATAAAAAAATAATAATAATTAAAAAAAACATTATTATTAAACAGTTAAAAAAACATATTTATTTAAAAAGTTCCTCTATTGGTAGGAAGTGCCCACAGTTCACACAATGAAAAGTGGCTTAATAAACCTACTAAATAAAGTCTTAATAAAAATGTAAAAATGCAAAAGGTCTTCTGTAAGGGTTAGGTGCCAAGAACCTGGTTCTTGGTTAAGGCCAATAAAATATCATTAGCTCATTATAAAAACAGCAGAAGTCAACATGTGTGTTGTACCTGTGTGTACAGCGGCTCGTAGATGTCGACGCCGTTGTCTTTGCTCTGTTCGATTGGTTTATTTCCCCGTTTCCAGATAAAGCGAGCGGGAGGGTTGGAGTTTACCGTACAGCGTAAAAACACTGTTTTCTCCTGATAGTAGTTCCCTCGTACATCACCCACCGTCTGGTGCACCGTGAGCACAGGCTTATCCAGATCTGAAGAACAGAAAGAGAATTGACTTACATTGGGAAGACGTAATCTCTTTAATGGAGTAATCTGAGGTAAATGCACCTCGAACCTGTAATTATCAATGTCTTGATCTTGTGGTCTCAGACAAGACCACTATTTCCACTGTACTGAAGGTGGCAATTACCTCAACCGCAGGTCAGTACACTTCACCATTACAGAAATTTCATTAGAGTTTCAATGGATCTGAATGGCTAGATAGACATTTTACAAAGAGTCTAATTGTTCGAATGAATGATGCAATAAATGTTCTCTAATGGACTTCATTAAAATGGTTTTAGACTGACAGGTTTTGGTCTGGCTGGGTCTTATAAAAAAGACTGTGGCTTCACAAGACTTCCTATATATTTAGCATGCATGGCAGTTGAACTACTTTTAGTGCTTTTTTTAGCCCCTTTTGGACTTTGATAATAAATATCACCATTTGTTTTCATTGTATGGAAAAGCTCAGCTCAGAAACTCTAGCATCTCCTTGTTTCACAGAAAAATGGAAATAAATGAATGGCATGAGGATTACTACTGTAAATGATAACAAAATGTTCATTTCTGGGTGAACACACACAGGCTACTTAAATATGTCCAAACCTGATACACACACACATAAACAACACAACTCCGGCAGAGAACAGTATCACATACGGAGGAAAGAGAGGTGAAGGTTAAATCTATGTGACTGTAACACAGTCTGACCTCAATATAATAGACTCACTCACACACAGCTTTATTTTAGCTTCTGACAGAAACCTGAGCACAACGCCTGAGTAAATTCAACAGCAATAAGAAGTCTCAAATGAAAACATCACATCTGTCAAAGAGACACTGACTGGGAAACGTGCTGATCCGTAGGGAATTCCACTGAGATTAATCCGGTGAGCGCACTAACCCACATCACAATGACCATGTCAAATTATCACTCAATTCTATTAGACGGTCTGGAGATAATCTGATGACCACAGGCCAGAGGAGAAAATCATGAATGACACAATGACCCAACCCAATATACCAATGAGCGGAACCATTGATTTTCTGTGCAGTGTGACTGTGTTCAGTGTGTGTGTGTGTGTGTACATGGTATTCCCCATGTTATGGGGACCAAATGTCCCCATTGGACATTTTTTGGTGCCCATGAGGAAAACAGCATATAAAATCGTACAAAATGAAAATTACGTTTTTGAAAATGTAAAAATGCAGAACGTTTTCTGAGATGGCTGTGTTTACAGGGTTAGGGGACAGATTATACCATTTTTGTACAGTATAAAAATCATTATTTCAATGTTCCTCAAAGCTCTGCAACTATTACTTTTATTGCATTAAATTGATAAAAAGTTATTTTGAATTTGAATGAATAAATATATATTAGGCTTCCACAAAAAAATATTAAGCACTGTTTTTTAAGCACGTCAATTTTCTGAAGGAGTAATGATGCTGAAAATTCAGCGTTCATCAAAGGAATAAGTTACATTATAATAATAATAATAATAATAATAATAATAATAATACTGTTTAACAAGATTTCTGTTTTAATGTATTTTTGATCAAATAAGTGCAGCCTTGTTGAGCATACGAGACTTTTTCAAAAATATTAAAACTTTTGAACAGTAGTGTATGTACATTATATTTTGAATGATTTATAAAAATTAAGCAGCATCATGAATATTGCAATGACTTTAATGTGTTTTTGTATGGCCATTAAGCTTCCTAAAGTGTGTGTCATTAGAGATTTGAGAATATTCCTTAAAGCAATAATTCACCCAATAATATAAATACTGTCATCATTTACTCACCTTCATGTCATTTCAAACCTGCATGAATTGATTTAGATTCAAATCCAAATCTCTGATTTAACAATTTTTTTAATCTGTAAATTCTCCAGGAAAAAAGTTTCTGTACAGCATTTTTCAAATATTACAATTATTTTTGGAATAATAAATATTAAATGTTTAATATTGAATTTACCTTTTATAATCTAAAATGACTACAATGGTCAAAACAATGGTTCCTCTGATTAAAGGGAAAAAACACACATTTGAGCCATTTCAAATACAAATACATCGAGATACATACAGAAAATCGCCAAAAGGCTGATACCATAGTAGCCCAAACTCTAACCCACCAACACACACCCTTCTGTATTCAGAAGAGCGCAAACAGAGGCAGGCGTTGCGTTTGATCCCACCAGCATCTTGTGAATTATTTAGCACTCTTCATATTGCCTGAAATGGAGCATCACATGAGCTTGAGCAGCACATTTGGATATAATGAGCACATATGAACGGCCCAGAATGTACTGTAAGCCTGCAAAGATCTACAGGCTTCCCTCTCCTTTTTCTGTTTAGATAACTTACAAATCAGTGTCAACATTTGACACTGATTTGTCAAATGTTGCCCCCACTGCATAGTAACATTACTGTTAGGATTGCAGAATTATTTGCATAATGTGCGAGAGTACAGCATAAAACCTGTGATCTTATAAACATGAGCTTTCTCTCCACCTGGTTGGACTGAGGGCACAGACCCACAATGCACCTGTTCTCTACCCACAGGAACATCTCTTTCCCTTTCATAATTCAGATCACTCCCGATGAATATGTGTGAGAGAGGACAGATATGTGTGAACGACTTTGTGTCAATGACTTTCATGCAAGCGTTAAATGTACAAAATATGATAATCTAGATCATTTGATTAGTTTCTTCAGTCACCGAAAAATTTGTGCCATTTCATAGTTAACAACTGGAAGTATGTGGATTTTTCTGTGAATTTGAGTATTCAAAAATGTTGAGCAGATGCCAGTGTGACCAGGTAGATACCTACAGGTACTGGTGAATAAAAGGTATTCTGATTTCTTGGATATCATATTAACCAGAAAGATTTGTGGCCAATGTAAAGTAAAGCCCGAGGCAGCAGACGGATTTCCTCTGTCAATATTAGATGATCTACTACAGTATCTAACAGCTGACATCCACAGGGCTTACTCTAGAGGTCGCAAAGGTGAGGGTCAAAGGTCAATGTTCATATGAGTAAGTCAATATTCGCTTCACTTAACTTGTTGTACAATTTAATAGGTGAATCCTGTCAGGAACAGGTCATATTTCACTCCTTAAGAAAGAAAGAAAGAAAGAAAGAAAGAAAGAAAGAAAGAAAGAAAGAAAGAAAAAAGAAAGAAAGAAAGAAAGAAAGAAAGAAAGAAAGAAAGAAAGAAAGAAAGAAAGAAAGAAAGAAAGAAAGAAAGAAAGAAAGAAAGAAAGAAAGAAAGAAAGAAAGAAAGAAACAAACAAACAAACAAACAAACAAACAAACAAACAAGCAAACAAACAAACAAACAAAAGAAAGAAGACCTTATATTTTGCTCAAAGAAAATGAATGCTATTTCAGGACTATTAATATTGTGACAAAACTTTCATGATATTTAAGCACAGTTTAGCCAAAAATTCTCATTACTGCAACCTCTGGATGTTTTACTTTTGAGTTCCCATTATTCTCAATGATGCTTCTCATTAGACCTCATTACTGTAACAGAGTCATTTGTTAACAGTAGCATAAAATGCAGTAAAACAAAAAAAAAAAATCTAATTAAATAAACTAATGACAAAGGTGATTTATAAATACATACAATATATATATAAATACATACTAATATATATATATATATATATATATATATATATATATATATATATATATATATATATATATATATATATATATATATATATATATATATTTCACAGTAATGAGATGTTGTTTTGCATAACTGTAATGGGGTTAAATGTGCTTAATTGGCATTTTAGAAACAGATTTTATATAAAAAAATCTACAAAATCAGAAGAAAAAAAGCAGTTCTTCACAAACAGTACGACTTTAAGGGCCCTGTCATACACCCGGCAATGCCAGGTGTGACAAGTGCTTTTTACTAGTTTCAGTCCGACGCAGTTATCACACGTCCAGCGCCACATTGTTTAAATAGCAAATGCACTTGCGCCACTGGTCTGAAAACGAGGTGAGTTCAGGTGCATTGAAAACGACAAAAGTCGACAAATAGTCAATAGTGCAGTATTTTTGTGTTTTTTAAAGGGTGTGTTAGTAATATGCGCCTATAGGCGGGTACGGCATGCGTACACGCTGCTTATTACACACACACATTTTTAAATTAAATATTAAAAATAAAAGAATTCCTTTGGAGAAGCGTTCAGTCTTTCTGCCCGCAAATTCCGCCACGCAAATAGCAAATCCACCATGGTGCAAACGCAACTGGCTTTTAAAGGGAATGAGAGATGAGACTGATTGAGACTCTGACATTTTACGTCTGACATCTGACTTTTAAAAAGTGTGTGTGGGGGGGTGGGGATAGATAATTACAGATAATTTGTTGCACAATCATGCACAATTTTCATTTCATGTCCACTATTTTCTGACTTTTTGTTCTGCCAAGTAAGAAATTTCAGTTTTCGTACATTACTGGAGTCTGTTAGCACTCATCGTTTTTTTAGGAGAAATGACAAGATATTAAAGAGATCTCATTTGTGATTTTTCTTTTACGACCACAGGAGGCTCCAATTAAATTGTCCAGAGATCAGCGGTTGCTGGCGATTTTAATAAACACCTTCTGAATGGGAAAGCAGATCAGGGACTGACTCTCAGTACTGATCCCAAACCTCCAGACTCTCAACACACCTGCAGCCTCCTCTTCCTCATATCGGCTAATTACACTCGGCCCTTCCTCGCCTCTGCCCCGCAGCAGGAAATGAGATATTTAGTCAACCCCACTGGCTCAGCACCAAGAACCTTCAGAGTGCTTTGAACTAGGGTGCGGTTTTAATTAAAAACCCCAGGCAAAGCTCTGAGAGCAGAACTCCGAAGGGTGAGGGGGTCACTCGCCATCCGAGCACTTCCCGGGTCGCCACCTCCTAACGGGATAAGAATTCCAGAGTAGAGACACAGAGGGACGCCACTCTCTCTGGATATGCAAAAAGAGACTTTCTATAATTGCTCATGTTCTGACTGTTCTGATAATTGCCCTAGATTTTCTTGGGACGATGACACACATAAATACAAATTTCACATGCACACACTCATAGCTGTTGGCTACAGATGGTGTTGTACAGAGATGTTGTTTTTTAATTGGCCTCCCAGAGTAATGACTGCTGTTAGAAGTTGTGTTTTTTTTATTTTTAATTTTGCTCTAGCAAGATTTTAGTAACCATGCCATTTGTCTTACCAAACGAGCTATTGACCTGTCTGGGAATATTTAGGCACCCAATAACATTATGCAGAACATATCCACAAATCCAGCTCTTATTCATTACCATCAACAGCACGGGCCAATGACACAGGATATCACTGTACGTAAAGCATGCAAACTACATTCCGTTACAGCCAGAAACCTCCAGAACAGCAGCAGTATAAAATGTTAGCTCATTAAATATATATATCAGATATATAATATGTCTGAGAGTAGGATTGCACATTTCGCGTGTGGTTTGGGGACCACACTTTATGGTTCCATAAAGTTTCCTAAGGTAATCATCAATATTAGTCTTGCTCATAGAGTTAGAGATTTGAACAAATCCATAACACACTCATAAAAAAACACCAATACACATTCTTAAATTTTTTTAAAAAAAATTCAATTGTGTTCTTTGTAGAACCTTAGGGCTATTGACTAAATTTTAAAGAACGATTCATGCCAAACATTTTCTATACAAGCTATCATTACTTACAGACATGCACGCTTTAAGAGTTTTAAATCCCTTATTAGGTAAATCTCTTTAATTCTATCTCTTATCTCTTAATCTACACGTTTGGGTGAAACAGTATCTGCCACAAATACTTTGTTATATTTTAATGGAGTCCTGGGGAAAAAGAAAACTAGAAACATCTACACTGTAAAAAAAAAAAAAAAAAAAAAAAAAAAATCTAAGTTTTAAATAAAGATTACTGGAGTACATTTTGCAAGAAAATACTTTTTCAGTCCTTAAAATTCCCCAAAATATATTGGCTTTCATACACACTTGCTACAATTTCCAGTTTATGTATAGTATAACCTATTTCCTTGCCATATTACTATGAAGAAAACGAGAGCATGGATGTGCATGCATATTTGCTCAAAAACTGTGCCGTGAAATGGGTTGATGGCGCAATGCGGTTGTGTGCATTATCTTATTTGCCAAGTTCAATGGTACATAAAAAAAATGGGTACAGTAAAAAGTGTTCAAAATTTGGCTTTTGTTAGGGCAATGTGTCATATTTCAAGGCCGTATGTTCATTTTGTGAGTATCCTAAGAGCAGTCTTAAATGAGTTCAGTAAAGTCTGAACGTAAAGAGTTTGTGAGATCTGCTTCATCTGTAGCAGTGACAGGTCTTAAAGTGACAGCAGCCACTAATGCTGTCTGTCTTTAATGTTCATCAAAGAACAAAGGTGACAGAGAAAATTACTTCAGGGGCTCCGTAGTTACGTGCAGTTTCTTTTTAACTATTTGTGAAATTTACTAGCAATTTCTGAGAAATTACTGTTTCAAAGTAAATCCAACACCTTTTTTTTGTGTGTGTACTGATGTGCAAATGAATTGCTCACATTTGCAATTCAACTTAAACCTTGTTGCAGATACAGTAAAGTTGTACTTATTTCCCAAAGATGATTTCAACACATTTGGCACCTGGCAATTTGAGAGTGTTAATTTTGGACCCTAGGTATGCATGTGGCCGCTAATACCAGTCTGCCTGCCTGTGCCCACCTGTTTATCTCAGCACGGCTCTGCATGGACACACTTTTATCTCCTCCTTTTTACAGTTATACATTCACTCTTTCACTCTTGAACCATGCCTCTCTCAATGTATTTTCTCCCTCTATCACTACTTTAACGTATTGTATCATGTGTACCATAAAATCTTTGCAATGATCTGGAGAGGGAATTAATGGGGATGGTATCCTGGTTATCAATGCAAAACCGAGTAACCCGAGGCAATTCAACACCTCTAATTATTCAAAATGACCTCTCTAATCTTACTGATAATTGGCACATATTGATTATCGGTGGTTGACAAGAAATGCTTCAAATTTTAAACACCACCAAGTCATTAAAGGGACATCCTGTGATCTTTAATTTGATGCTAGTTTGTGAGAATTTTAATTATATAATTAATCAACCTTCTTTTAGCCTGTGTACTACTGATAATTGTAAAATCCACATCAGCACTCATTACTGTGAGTTGGCAAACAACAGAAACGTATTTGTTGGATTCAGGAGTGTGAATTTTCCATTAAAAAAAGACAGTTTGTGACAAAGTGTCTGTGATCAATTCCAAACTAGCAGAAGGAAGAGAAATTTTACAGTGTATAAAGAAACAGTTCACTCAAAAAAGAACTGCAAACATTGCAAAGCTTCTATGAGAGCTTGAATTCATATGGAGAGCTTGAAATCTTTTTGACCTTTTTACTTAGTTTGACAGACATGGTTAAACTGTCATTATATTTTTGAGAACTATTAAAAATGTAAAAATGACATTAATTTCAATCAGGTCCACTGAAGTTAAAAACACCATAGACAAACTTTTAGTCAACCTTTTATTGGCATATTTTGCAAAATTGACATTTGGCGATATGCCTCTGTTCTAAACAGAACAACTTTGAAACCCTCCACACAAACACAGCATTCACATTTTTAGGAAAGTCAACCTATGAATGGCACATTAAACTGCGAAAAAACACTTTACCTTTAATAATACAAAAGTCAATGGCATTTAAGGTTATTTTCAAAGCATTCATATATATATATATATATATATATATATATATATATATATATATATATATATATATATATATATATATATATATATATATATATATATATATATATATATATATATATATATATATATATATATATATATATATATATATATATATATATATATATGCAGACTAAGCCAAGTGTCAAGAGTAAAAAAACTACACATTGTGAATACAAGGGCAACATAAAAGGACTGCAACCTATTATACTTTCCTTTCCTTTTGTGTGATATTTTTCCAGTACAACAGTACATTAAATGAGAAAAATTGTGATTTCATTCATTATAGGAATTAAAAGGTTTCACTGTTTGGAGGGGAAGAAATAGGAATTTGAAAAGAGTGACATTTGAAGTAATGCAAATTGTTACATTTTGAAGACAAACATTTCTAAATTTCAATTCAATTCTTAAAACTGAATTAAGGTTGCAAACAGAATGTAGAATTGCATTTTGGATATAGATACGAATATGACTTGAAATTCAAAGTAACTCTAATCCATCTCTAATAACTAATACATTATTGGAAATATAAGTTTGTTAATATGAAAATACATTTTGAATGTTGGCTTTTAACTTTTATATTTAACATATTTATGAAATAACATTTCAAGTGGTGGAAGAACACTTAATTTCCTTAATAATGTTAAATGTCTTTGAATTGCAATTCAGTAAATTCCGCTTCCTGCCACTTTCCTCCTGTGGCAAATTCAATTCATGAGCTGAAAGAGATTTTACACAGACAGGAACCAGCGTCGTTATAGTTAACTAAAACTAAATCCATAAAAAAAAAAAAAAAAAAAAAAAAAAATTGTTACTTGAAATAAAATAAATGTTAACTGAAATAAAATATAAACATTAATCATTTTAATTGAAATAACTAAACTGAAATAAAAACAGCTTATATACATATTTAAAAATTTTACTTTTTATATTTTCTTCATTTTAATTTGTACTAAATATGTCTATATAGGTTGTGTTTGTTTTTATTTCCATTTTAGTTATTCAAAAATATTAATAAAAACTAATAGTATGGCATAGTATATTATAATACAGTATATAGTATAGTATAGCGTAGTGTTGCCATTTGTGTGTTTAGTGTAGAGAATGGTCACAGCATGAAGCCCTGCAGGAATTGACTGTCTATCACATGGAACATTCAAACAAGCTGCTTTAGAAATCTCATGACTCCAATACATCTCTCCAGCACAGACTGAGACACAAATATCCGTGAGTGTGTGGGAGGCGGAAGTTTAACATCTAGGGATCAATAGGGCCCCAGGGGGCCCGGCAGAGTATCGCGTGCCCAGCACGAGGGCCCCGTGCTCCCTGGCCTCCTGAAGCGCAGGGCCACGCCACAGGGCACAGAGGAAAAGCGCTCTACTGCTTGTTTAACCTTTCATAAAACAGCCATTCCGTTGCACACACACACACCCAGGCAGACATGCAATGTAAGCATTTGTGGATTATCTTGATATAGAGCTCCTCTTTCATTTTAAGAGCCCTTTATATCTTCTTTTCCGCACCTTCCACTTTATTTACTAGTTTTCCTGGAGGCAGCTTTTCTTTTACAATTACTGGCTCTGCTCCAAAGGTAGAGGAGGTGTCAGGCAGGGAATACGCTTCTGTTCTTGGCTACTTTCACTCTTTCTGTGTGGTTTTTCCCTGCCTTTCTATCTTGGTGCAGCTATTTCGTTTCAAATCCTTGAGAATGAGACATTTTATATCCATTATATGTACAGATATCTCCAGAACGCTCCCCATTTTTCTCAGATAGCATGTAAATCACCTTGAAAACTCTTCAGAAAGGTATAAAAAGACCTCCAAAAACGGAAAGACAGTTCTTAAATGAAAATTTTAGTTTTTAGTCCAGTTTTTTTATTGTTTTTTTTTTCTTTTTCCAATCATAGATTAATATGACAGTCAATTATAAATAAGACATTTGAAACTGCATCATTGTGGCACTATCACTCTGTTTGTATGAGCATCCCGACATGGCAACACTGATTCAACCAATGGCATGAGTCTGGGGCAGGACAACCTGTTTGTTCGACCAATAGGAGATAAGGGACTGTTTAGGAATCCTTTTTAAAAAAAGTAATTTTTGCAATGTCATAGAAGTTACACATTTCGCTTTTAAAAATGTCTATCATTTGTCTAGTCCAATACAATCAGATTGCTTTAATCATTTTGTTGACTGATGCGTAACACGAAAATGAACTTCACTGGTTCTCACAGAAGCCCAAACATGCTGCGTAACACAAGAATGAACTTCATTGGTTCTTGCTGAAGCTCAAACGTGCTGCGTAACACAAGAATGAACTTCATTGGTTCTTGCTGAAGCTCAAACGTGCTGCGTAAACACAAGAATGAACCTCATTGGTTCTTGCTGAAGCTCAAACGTGATGCGTAACACAAGAATGAACCTCATTGGTTCTTGCTGAAGCTCAAATGTGATGCGTAACATGACAATGAACCTCATTGGTTCTTGCTGAAGCTCAAACGTGATGCGTAACACAAGAATGAACCTCATTGGTTCTTGCTGAAGCTCAAATGTGATGCGTAACATGACAATGAACCTCATTGGTTCTTGCTGAAGCTCAAACGTGCTGCGTAACACCAGAATGAACCTCATTGGTTCTTGCTGAAGCTCAAACGTGCTGCATAACACAAGAATGAACCTCACTGGTTCTTGATGAAGCTCAAACGTGATGCGTAACACAAGAATGAACCTCATTGCTTCTCGCTGAAGCTCAAACGTGATGCGTAACACAAGAATGAACCTCACTGGTTCTTGATGAAGCTCAAACGTGATGCGTAACACAAGAATGAACCTCATTGCTTCTTGCTGAAGCTCAAACGTGATGCGTAACACAAGAATGAACCTCATTGCTTCTTGCTGAAGCTCAAACGTGATGCGTAACACAAGAATGAACCTCATTGGTTCTTGCTGAAGCTCAAATGTGATGCGTAACATGACAATGAACCTCATTGGTTCTTGCTGAAGCTCAAACATGATGCGTAACACAAGAATGAACCTCATTGGTTCTTGCTGAAGCTCAAATGTGATGCGTAACATGACAATGAACCTCATTGGTTCTTGCTGAAGCTCAAGCGTGATGCGTAACACAAGAATGAACCTCATTGGTTCTTGCTGAAGCTCAAACGTGATGCGTAACACAAGAATGAACCTCATTGGTTCTTGCTGAAGCTCAAATGTGATGCGTAACATGACAATGAACCTCATTGGTTCTTGCTGAAGCTCAAGCGTGATGCGTAACACAAGAATGAACCTCATTGATTCTTGCTGAAGCTCAAATGTGATGCGTAACATGACAATGAACCTCATTGGTTCTTGCTGAAGCTCAAACATGCTGCGTAACACCAGAATGAACCTCATTGGTTCTTGCTGAAGCTCAAACGTGCTGCGTAAAACAAGAATGAACCTCATTGGTTCTTGTTGAAGCTCAAACGTGCAGCGTAACACAAGAATGAACCTCATTGGTTCTTGCTGAAGCTCAAACGTGATGCGTAACATGACAATGAACCTCATTGGTTCTTGCTGAAGCTCAAACGTGCTGCGTAAAACGAGAATGAACCTCATTGGTTCTTGTTGAAGCTCAAACGTGCTGCGTAACAAAAGAATGAACCTCATTGGTTCTTGCTGAAGCTCAAACGTGATGCGTAACACAAGAATGAACCTCATTGGTTCTTGCTGAAGCTCAAATGTGCTGCATAACACGAGAATGAACCTCATTGGTTCTTGCGGAAGCTCAAACGTGATGCGTAACACGAGAAAGAATCTCATTGGTTCTTGCGGAAGCTCAAACGTGATGCGTAACACAAGAATTAACCTCAGTGGTATAAAGTGATCGAGTCTCTTCAGAAAATTTGGACTAAACCGCTCCATTAATATTGATCAGTTGTATAATCCCTTTATGAACTTTTTGAAGCATCAAAGTTGCATAGCTGTCACAGATTTAATAAAAAAATAAAAAATTGTGTTCTGAAGGTTTGGAACCTGTGCGAGTAAATTTATCGCCTAGCATAAGTGATAAACAGCTAGAATTCACATTGAAGACACCACCATTTGAACCTCAAAATCACATTTAGGAAGAAACTGCTACACTTCATATAGATTCCCTGAAACAGATTCTCAGCTATAGCGCAGAGGACAAGGGGGCGACGCAGTCTAGACTTCTAACAAGTCAATCCAGCGTGTCTGCACAGGGAACGATTGAAACAGAGCGACAGACAGCTCTGACATGCCTCAACCTTTCAGTTTCCAGGTATTTGGACATGGATATTGAAATAACAAACAAGCGGTGGAGGCCAGGTGATTGATGGAGTGAGCGGGCCAGACTACACCCTGCTGGTAGTCTGTGTGCCAATTCATTCGGCTGGTATTTCTTTATGTTTTTCCTCCTTGGTTAACAAAAGCCATAGAAAAGGTCAAGCTGGTCTTGACTTGGTGGTCTATTGTATAAAAATAACCTTCACAGAGAATGGAAAAAGCCTTGGACTCCATGATAAAAACAGATTTAAGATTAAAAAAAAAATTTAAAAAAAGAGCATGTGGACATTCCGACAGATGTTATCGGCAGTTCACCCACAGACACTTTTATTCTGCTGTATTTTTACTCCCTGAAGTCACAGTTCCTGAGTGTGTGAGGATAGTTCTTTACCCAGCACTGGAGATGGTCACATTATGAAGAACATCATACCTAAATGTCAATATTGAGAGCACCAGTCAGGCTGTGCTGATTAACACCTAAGTGTGATTGGATAGTAATGATCTTAGTAATCCTATGACTACCCGTTCTTGAATCAAGCTCTGAAACTTTCAACTCCATGTGGTGAAACGGATCACAGCCTTTATTGAACATGTTCAAAGCTCGATATCAGCTCACCCAGCCGAGCCACAGACTAAAGTGGCCTTAGGCTATTTTAGACATCTGGAAAACGTATACTTCGCCAATCTTTATCATTACATTTCCTTCATTTCATATAAAATATGGAAATATGCTCTGTTCAGATCCCCTGCTTCTACACTCCTTTAGTTTTATGAAAAGACCCTTCAATCTCACACATAAGGGATTAAATAAAATGTATAATACAATTGTTTTATATCTAATTTTGCGTGTGTTTTTTATTTTGTGTTTATATTTTGTTTAATTATATTAGACTGTGCCAGATGACCTATGGCTTATCCAAATCATTGACAAAGGCCATATTAAAATGAAAGATTTATGATCAATTTCATGTTCATTAAGTGCTATAAAGCTTCCCATGACAAGACGAGTGATTCTAAAACCTCTAACCCCATTTCACAATGAAACACTGACACTGTTTTCATGATTTGTGGTATTTTTCTATGAATAACATTTACATGACTGTTCAAAGAGGATTGATGACTCTCCCTTGTAATGCATTGGTATTTAGTAGTCCAACTACATCTTCATGATTAATATTGGTAATGAAACTCTTGTCCAGATCATTCTAACACGTCAGTGCTGAAACATCTAACACGTCAATGCTGAAACAAGAAAAGCCTGTAGGGTTTAAAACGCATTGAGACTTTATAGCGAGAGAAGCTGTATGGCCATGAGAAACACAGTAGGAGCAACACACACACACACACACGTACACCCACTTGGTATAGCACAAGAACATATTTGACCCCGATATTGAAAAACATCCACATATATGGCTGCATAGGACCATATATTACAACAAAACACTGTTCTGGATCTTTAACTACACAATTAGTCATTGAGGATATCCAGAACTGCTTATAATGATTAACTGAATGAGGGATACATTAGATGGATTCAAACTGATAGCTGATGAGAGCGCTACATGACATGACACGAATACATGAGACTGGTCAGGTCACACATGCGTGTTACAAAAAAGAAAAACATATGTGAGCAACAAATTATTGTCTGTAATTCTACTATCTGTACCAATAATGCTGATTTCATTTTCCCAGAATTAAAGTACACACTTCATTAGTACATGCTATGCTATTTAAAAAAATGCTTTTATCAAAATCTATTATCTGTACCATTAAGAAATTTATTTTTCCAGCATTCAGTGAATGATATTAAAAATATATATATAATTAATTAATATAATAACTTATAATATGAGCATGGTATTAAAACAAATATTTGTCTTAAAATTTATTATCATATACTATATTTACCAATATTAATTATTTAATTTCCCAGTATTCAGTGAATAATATGCAAAAAAAAAAAAAAATTACATGATAAATTCTAATCTTCAAGGTTATTTTGTATTGCACATTTTAGTCTCAATCATGAATTTTGGCTTGTTTGTATATGTACATACAAACAGTATAGGTGCAGAGGACATATATGAAGGGCAAAATCCATAAGTGTGTGAAAACGGGATTCTGTGCAGAGGGAGTGCATCTGCGCTGCATGAGAAGCGACATATAAAAACCCTGATATTTTATAATAAAGTTGAAGATTTTGAACATCTTGTGAATGCCACTCTTCCCTTCGCCCAAAGCTGAACCGGTGCAAGACCAGATGAAAAATATATTAGTGCATTCATTCATTAGCGCATGTTATTAAAAATAATATTTGTCTTTGATTTTCATCAAAGCATACATCAAATTGCTCTGTCTCTGAAATAATTTTGACTTTTCTTTCTGGCATGTAATACCCACATGATTCACTCAATTCCTGATGGATAAAATATAAAATAAAGTCACGTCCCATATATTTTCACTAGAAAATGTCACATCACAAAAATAAAATGAGTTGCGAATGCCGTTTCATGTTCATCTCTCACTGTGGAGGGTGAAGTCTTCACAGGCAATGGTTCATATCCATGATCACATCTGAATGAAGCGCTCTGCTTACCCTGGCTAGGGTGGACGTTCACGATGCTGTTTCCTTCATCAGTGCTTGTAACCTTGCAATCCTGAGCCAACATGAATCGTTAAGCGCAGCGTTTGAAGTTTTTAAGCTCCTACAACGAGCATCAAATATATTCCAGAAACTACAGTAAATTCAGAGTGCTCGCTATAATTACTGGAGGATCAAAACTGAAATCCTGCTGCATACAGAACTGGAGCTCATTAATGTTGACAGGTGCTGCACACCTGCTGTGCTGTTTTTACCTGTGCTTGATGGCCAATGGTGTGGCATTACAGCACTTGAAAGCACTTTAGATGTGATTAAGAGCTGTATGCTTTTAAACGCTCTGGGAATCAGATTAGAATAACAAATGTGTTGCCTGGTATCAATCACTTTCCTCAAGCACAGATGTGCATTTGGTCAGTGGCAGCTTTCTGAACTGAAACCAACAGAAATGTAGTGGTTATTTTTGGTTACCATAATATTACATAAAATATTACAAGGCAAATCTCGGTTCAGAAGTTAAATCCCTCAGTCACAGGGAACAGAGAAGAGCAGCATGCAAGGTGCAAAACTCCCACAATGCACAGCAAGTGACCGCTAATACACTCTAGAGTGCAGCTGCCATACTGCAGGGCTCTTAAACCGTCCACACTAATATTAGCAGACTGATATTATCATGAAATATTATCATCATTTTAAGAAACTGTTCAAACTGCCTGACATCCCTAGAGTTCAACATCTCCATCTGTGCTCAGTAGGGTGGACATAAGACAAAAAGGCAACCTGGCAAGACCAAGAGGATTTATAGACTGAATATGAGACTTCAGCTCTAATATATAATATAATATAATATATATATAATATATATATATATATATATATATATATATATATATATATATATATATATATATATATATATATATATATATATATATATATATATATATATATATATACACATATATATATATATATATACATATATATATATATATATATATATATATACACACACACCTAAAGAATTATTAGGAACACCGGTTCAGTTTCTCATTAATGCAATTATCTAATCAACCAATCACATGGCAGTTGCTTCAATGCATTTAGGGAGTGGTCCTGGTCAAGACAATCTCCTGAACTCCAAACTGAATGTCAGAATGGGAAAGAAAGGTGATTTAAGCAATTTTGAGCGTGGCATGGTTGTTGGTGCCAGACGGGCTGAGTATTTCACAATCTGCTCAGTTACTGGGATTTTCACACACAACCATTTCTAGGGTTTACAAAGAATGGTGTGAAAAGGGAAAAACATCCAGTATGCGGCAGTCCTGTGGGCGAAAATGCCTTGTTGATGCTAGAGGTCAGAGGAGAATGGGCCGACTGATTCAAGCTGATAGAAGAGCAACTTTGACTGAAATAACCACTCGTTACAACCGAGGTATGCAGCAAAGCATTTGTGAAGCCGCAACACGCACAACCTTGAGGCGGATGGGCTACGACAGCAGAAGACCCCACCGGGTACCACTCATCTCCACTACAAATAGGAAAAAGAGTCTACAATTTGCACAAGCTCACCAAAATTGGACAGTTGAAGACTGGAAAAATGTTGCCTGGTCTGATGAGTCTCGATTTCTGTTGAGACATTCAGATGGTAGAGTCAGAATTTGGTGTAAACAGAATGAGAACATGGATCCATCATGCCTCGTTACCACTGTGCAGGCTGGTGGTGGTGGTGTAATGGTGTGGGGGATGTTTTCTTGGCACACTTTAGGCCCCTTAGTGCCAATTGGGCATCGTTTAAATGCCACGGCCTACCTGAGCATTGTATCTGATCATGTCCATCCCTTTATGACCACCATGTACCCATTCTCTGATGGCTACTTCCAGCAGGATAATGCAACGTCACAAAGCTGGAATCATTTCAAATTGGTTTCTTGAACATGACAATGAGTTCACTGTACTAAAATGGCCCCCACAGTCACCAGATCTCAACCCAATAGAGCATCTTTGGGATGTGGTGGAACAGGAGCCAGTGCCCTGGATGTGCATCCCACAAATCTCCATCAACTGCAAGATGCTATCCTATCAATATGGGCCAACATTTCTAAAGAATGCTTTCAGCACCTTGTTGAATCAATGCCACGTAGAATTAAGGCAGTTCTGAAGGCGAAAGGGGGTCAAACACAGTATTAGTATGGTGTTCCTAATAATCCTTTAGGTGAGTGTATATATATATACATACATAAATACATAAATACATACATACATACATACATGCATACATACATACATATACACAGGTGCTGGTCATATAATTAGAATATCATCAAAAAGTTGATTTCACTAATTCCATTCAAAAAGTGAAACTTGTATATTATATTCATTCATTACACACAGACTGATATATTTCAAATGGTCATTTCTTTTAATTTTGATGATTATAACTGACAACTAAGGAAAATCCCAAATTCAGTATCTCAGAAAATTAGAATATTGTGAAAAGGTTGAATATTGAAGACACCTGGAGCCACACTCTAATCAGCTGATGAACTCACAACACCTGCAAAGGCCTTTAAATGGTCTCTCAGTCTAGTTCTGTAGGCTACACAATCATGGGGAAGACTGCTGACCTGACAGTTGTCCAAAAGACGACCACTGACACCTTGCACAAGGAGGGCAAGACACAAAAGGTCATTGCAAAAGAGGCTGGCTGTTCACAGAGCTCTGTGTCCAAGCACATTAATAGAGAGGTGAAGGGAAGGAAAAGATGTGGTAGAAAAAAAGTGTACAAGTAATAGGAATAACCGCACCCTGGAGAGGATTGTGAAACAAAACCCATTAAAAAATATGGGGGAGATTCACAAAGAGTGGTCTGCAGCTGGAGTCAGAGCTTCAAGAACCACTACACACAGACGTATGCAAGACATGGGTTTCAGCTGTCGCATTCCTTGAGTCAAGCCACTCTTGAACAACAGACAGCGTCAGAAGCGTCTCGCCTGGGCTAAAGACAAAAAGGACTGGACTGCTGCTGAGTGCTCCAAAGTTATGTTCTCTGATGAAAGTAAATCAGGGTCCCATAGTCTGGAGGAAGAGAGGAGAGGCACACAATCCATGTTGCTTGAGGTCCAGTGTAAAGTTTCCACAGTCAGTGATGGTTTGGGGTGCCATGTCATCTGCTGGTGTTGGTCCACTGTGTTTTCTGAGGTCCAAGGTCAACACAGCCGTATACCAGGAAGTTTTAGAGCACTTTATGGAGATGCAGATTTCATTTTCCAACAGGACTTGGCACCTGCACACAGTGCCAAAGCAAACAGTACCTGGTTTAAGGACCATGGTATCCCTGTTCTTAATTGGCCAGCAAACTCGCCTGACCTTAACCGCATAGAAAATCTATGGGCTATTGTGAAGAGGAAGATGTGATCTGCTAGACCCAACAATGCAGAAGAGCTGAAGGCCACTATCAGAGCAACCTGGGCTCTCATAACACCTGAGCAGTGCCACAGACTGATCGACTCCATGCCACGCCGCATTGCTGCAGTAATTCAGGCAAAAGGAGCCCAGACTAAGTATTGAGTGCTGTACATGCTCATACTTTGCATGTACTTGGTCTTAAGTAATATTCTAATTTTCTGAGATACTGAGATTTGGGATTTTCCTTAGCTGTCAGTTATAATCATCAAAATTAAAAGAAATAAACATTTGAAATATATCAGTCTGTGTGTAATGAATGAATATAATATACAAGTTTCACTTTATGAATGGAATTGGTGAAATCAACTTTTTGATGATTTTCTAATTATGTGACCAGCACTGTATGTGTGTATGTGTGTGTGTGTGTATATATATATATATATATATATATATATATATATATATATATATATATATATATATATATATATATATATATATATATATATATATATATATATATATATATATATATACACACACACTGCACAGGATTTAATAAAGCTAGTATTTCATTATGAACATAGCCATCAAAAGCCATTTTTGGAATTTAAATGCAAATTTTATTCCAAAGATAATTATATCTTTGGAGGAAAAAGTTAGGTAAAAAGGTTTGTCAAAAATTGGTCAGCCGAATTTAGTAACCTCTCTACACATCTCTCTACACGTGTGTGTGTGTGTGTGTGTGTGTGTGTGTATATACAGCTCTGGAAAAAATTAAGAGACCACTTAACATTGAGCTGTGTATGTATGCGTGTACACATACACATATATACATACACACATACATACATACACACACACACACACACACACACGTATATATACACACATTATATATAAATTAATGACATTCTTCACAATATCTTGTTCTGTCTTTTACTGCATATGATCATTTACACTCAGAAAGTAGAACTGAAATTACAAGATGAATAGTTAAAACATTTCAAAATGCACCTGCAGACTATTTTTCCAGTCATGAAATGTCATTGTCTCGTTCTTGTGAACCCAATCTCATGTCTCGTCTTGAGAGCTAAGTGTCTCGTCACACCCCTAATATAAAGCGTGTCATAGATGTACACCTGACAGTCAAGAAGAACAGAGTTGGTAAGCAAGATAACACACAACACAAATGGACATGTGATTTTATGCCTGAGACTCATGATCGCACTTGCATGACAAATCCAAACCTTTTTGGCCTGTTTCTAAATGCTTTACTGAAGTGAGCAAAACCATCAAAAATCATTACACACAAAAACCCTGACAGCCATATTAAAAAGCGGATTAATACTCACTCAACCAGTCAACAATGACACTCAGCAGCCAGTTTATTCATCCATTTAGAGTTTGAGGGATATGAACTCCTCTCATTTACCCTGATGGAGGTAATCAATGGTTTTCTGTGTCCTGAGGTGAGCTCTCAGAGAACAGCAAGTATCCGGAAGTCTATAAGGTCAGTCTCTAGGGAGTGATCTTTCTCAAACACAGCGTGTGCGGCAGCGTTTTAAAGAATGTCTGACATGCAAGCCATCCGCGCGCCACACATCGAGAATACATTTCACATGACTCTACTGCCTTTCTGATTGCAGGGAACACATGAATCACTCTAAAATTGTCACCAGTAAATAACTGCTTGTGTGAAATGTCAGTGTTATGTTGGTGGTTTTTTCTCTCTGAGAGTGATTCGACTCTTGATTGAAGATGGCATTTTGAAACAGTGTGGCCAGATACTGCTGTCTTTTACTCTACTGCTGTGACAACTGCCCAAACTGCTGAGCCCAGAAGAAACAATTCTGAGTTTGCTTCACTACATGGATAAAGAGACTCTTGGCTCCTTTTTTTTACATGGATACTTCAGATAATTTTACTTTCTTGCCATCCTTTTGTTGCTTTTCTACTGGTAGCTGTTTTAGCAAGAAACTAACTCAACTAGTCTCCACTAGCATAGGCAAAGTGACCACTACCTCCAATTAGGTTGACTCTACTGATTTAAACCGGTAGATGTTATTGTCGCCTCAGCTATGCCAGTGGGGGGACTGGTTGAGTTGGATGACAACAAGGTAAAAAAATTCACATACTTAGAATTAGGAACATCTTTTTTCTTTATAAATCAATATTTTCAAACAATGTAAGTTTATAAGACAGGGCCTGAATTTCATTTTTTGAAAAAAGGGGGGGAGATTCTCCCCTTAGGTTACTCTTATGGGGGTAAATTCATTTATCTCACTTTAAATGTTTACTCACTCTATGTATTTGTGTTTTTACAATGGGGTTGTTGCATATGAGTTCACACACAGCACAAGGAAGCTTAATTTTGCCTACTTCTTTCTCAACTGTTTAAGTTCACTTAAGGCATCACTGTCTGTGAATGTGAATATTCAACAATAGAATATCGAAAATGGACAAACCCAGCAATTGGGTTGTTTTAACCCAGTAAATGGGTTGTTTTAACCCAGCGGTTGGGTTAAATGTTTGCTTAAAACAACCCAACCGCTGGGTTAAAACAACCCAATCGCTGTGTTAAAACAACCCAATTGCTGGGTTTGTCCATTTTCAACCCAACTTGGGTTGTTTTTAACCCGTTCAGTTTGGTACTTGCAAGCTGTTTGAGAGGCGGCTTTAAGTATGCGCGCTCTGGGTATGAGCGCACAGAAAACGTCTCTCAGAGAGCGCGGGAGTACTGCTGAATTCTTTAAAATCGCTAAACATTTAAATTGACAAGTCGTGCATATGATAAACTTTAGTAACAATGCAACAAAAACATGAGCGAAAGTTTTTTTATCGCAGCGTGCAGCTCGCTTGTACAGAGGTTGTGGTGATGTGAAGCCATGTGCGCATTTTGATGTCTCACAGAAAGTTTTCAAATGACTGGTTTTATCTGGTATTCTGTGTGGATTCATTTGCTCATTCAACCAACAAACTAACTGAATAAATGTTTGTGGGAATCTCTCGTCTTATAAGTGTGAAACCTGCAGGAATTAATAAAATGATGCGCAATACCTGCAATCCTATGTGAAAGGTGGATTTAATAGGCTACTCAATCAAAAGAGTAAACACAACTACAAGCCAAGTATACTTAGAATACTTCATTTTACTTTTAGGTATGGATCAAAAGTATAATTAGACTTTTCTGTCAGTATAAGTGAAGTGTACCTAAGTGTAATATGATGTATATTTCTGAGAAGTACATAAAAAACTGAAAGTATACTGTCTTATTTGTAGTTTAAAAGAAGTATACTACTAGCGCACTTTAATAAACTTCTGTTTTGTAAAGGTTGGTGAAATATACAAGCTTGACATTTAAATCCTCGTGAATAACTTGCTCCATAGACTTGTCCATTATTGTACATGCAAATCTTTTTTAGTTTTTACAAACTGATGGATAAGCCTGTGGAAATCGATAGAGCTTAACTTGTATTTAACCTGGAATTTTCCATGAAGCTGCAATGACCTGTTGTTTTTTTTCCATCAGGGTTCACATATACCACAAAACTGTGGTATGAACTGACTTCAGCTCCTGAACTGACTTCAGCTGAACAACATCCGAAATGCATCTTTTCCTGATATCACTGCAAAGCTGATTTTAAACAACCTGTATTGTATAAAGCAATATATAACTAAAGGTGACTTGACAAAGAATGAGCTATTTTGTTGATGTGCTCCAATACACTGCTCGATTTGTTCAATTTTGTGCAATTAAAACCAAATTTGTGTTACACTGAGGTGATCTCTCCCTTGTACATGTTACAGGAGATGAGGAAAGTGCTTTTCCCTGTATCACTGGCCTCAACACTATCTGACCATTAACCGTTTTGACTTCAGCTCGATCTCTGAACGCTCACTCTGCCTCTCTGCCTACACACCCTCAAAAAAGAGAGGGCGAAGCAGAACAGAAACAAATGTGCCAATCTGTCAGGCTAAATTCAGGCCCATCCTCCAGTCTTGACACGAGCGTGCACCGCATCAGTGTGGTGATCTACTAATGGAGACCTGAGAGGTGAACTTTACATCAGTGCTTCAATATTAATGCTGCTATAGCTCGAATGAAGAATTCAGGAATCACATAACAGCTGCAAAAAGAAACACCAGAGCTGACGCTGTCAGCAGTTTATCTGCGTGTTAGCATTAAATTTTTCATTCTCTCTCCTCACTGTTAAATATCTCCGGGCCTGTGGAGTAAAAGACGATCAGGTAAAAGGAGAATAGATTGTGAAAGGAAGACTAATTTGTTAAATGTGAGGTTTACTAGTGTTGTTACCTGATTACTTCCACCTGCTATTGAATTTCATACCATTTTACTACTTCTACTACGTCTACTTCCTTAGTACGTGCCATATTTTGTTTGCTGTAATCCACATCCTTGAATACTCTTGTAGCAGCAAAACGTTGCTTTTTTTAACATGCACACTTCCTTCAGTAGCTCTGGCTCATGGTCTATTCTTTCCAGAGCTTGAGGGCTAAAATAACGCATCTAAAGCATGTGAAATCATGTGAAAGCCAGAGAGAATGAGACAGAGAGAGGGTGGCAGGCCCAAGGCAGCCAAACCTCTTTTGTGCAATATCTAGAAATAATTCCAAGGTCGACTTTCTTGGTATCGAGGGGTTTGGAATAAACACAGCACTAATTAGCCCACATGTGATACAATAGGCCTATCTCAGATTAGCCTGATGACTAAAGAGAGTCTCCAAACTCTATTATTCTCCTGCTGTCATGCCTCAGTTGAGAGGATGATGGTTTTAGTGATCAAGGTCTTCATGATCCAGAGCACTGCTGGGTCAAATCCTGATCACATCAAGGTAAATGAACAAATAAGAAAAGAGGAATAAAGGCCAGTACCATAAATCTATAAAAAAAATTATAGATGGAATACATTTTCAATACAAGTATTCAAAGTAATAATATCTTCAGTTCCTTCAAGTTAATTTTTCTGTCATATATAACACTAATGCATTAATAAAACGAGTTGAAAGCATAGCATATTTAAAAAAGTACAATATGTTTATAGCTGTCATCACGTCTGACAGCAAACAAATAAATAAAGATGCATATTAATAGGAACTAGAGATCTTGATTTTCAGTGAGCCAGTTTGACAGTTTGACAAGCTAAAACTATGAGAATTACCTTAACAAAACTCAATTAACAAAAACATCTCGGTGCACAAATATGTGGAACGATGTCTCTACTTCACATAATACTTTATAATATCAAGTTACAGACAGACAAGAACACATAGCACAATAAATAAATTAATTAATAAATAAAGATACAGATTGGCAAGATTCCTCTAGATCCAAGAGAACACGTTTAAAAAATAAAAATATAAATCAAGATACAGATTGACAAGATGTCTCTAGATCAAAGAGAATAAATAAATAAATAAATAAATAAATAAATAAATAAATAAATAAATAAATAAATAAATAAATAAATAAATAAATAAATAAATAAAGATGGCGAGATTTATCTAGATCCAAGAGAAGAACACAAATAACAAAACAATAAAAAAATAAAAATAAATAAATAAAATAAAGATGGACAAGATTCCTCTAAAATAAAATAAAATAAAATAAAATAAAATAAAATAAAATAAAATAAAATAAAATAAAATAAAATAAAATAAAATAAAATAAAAAAAATAAAAATAAAATAAAGATGGACAAGATTCCTCTTAAATAAAATAAAATAAAAAATAAAATAAAATAAAATAAAAAAATAAAATAAAATAAAATAAAATAAAATAAAATAAAATAAAATAAAATAAAGATGGACAAGATTTCTCTTAAAATAATAAAATAAAATAAAATAAAATAAAATAAAATAAAATAAAATAAATAAAATAAAATAAAATAAAATAAAATAAAATAAAATAAAATAAAATAAAATAAAATAAATAAAATAAAATAAAATAAAATAAATAAAATAAAATAAAATAAAATAAAATAAAATAAAATAAAATAAAATAAAGATGGACAAGATTCCTCTTAAAATAAAATAAAATAAAATAAAATAAAATAAAATAAAATAAAATAAAATAAAATAAAATAAAATAAAATAAAATAAAATAAAATAAAATAAAATAAAATAAAGATGGACAAGATTCCTCTTAAAATAAAATAAAATAAAATAAAATAAAATAAAATAAAATAAAATAAAATAAAATAAAAATAAAATAAAATAAAATAAAATAAAATAAAATAAAATAAAATAAATAAAATAAAATAAAATAAAATAAAATAAAGATGGACAAGATTCCTCTTAAAATAAAATAAAATAAAATAAAATAAAATAAAATAAAATAAAATAAAATAAAAAAATAAAATAAAATAAAATAAAATAAAATAAAATAAAATAAAATAAAATAAAATAAAATAAAATAAAATAAAATAAAGATGGACAAGATTTCTCTTAAAATAATAAAATAAAATAAAATAAAATAAAATAAAATAAAATAAAATAAAATAAAATAAAATAAAATAAAATAAAATAAAATAAATATTGGTATAAATTCAGGGGTGTAAGATTCTCATCTTTAATGAATATTTTGAGCGTTAAGGATTTTTTTCTTTTACAAATTACTATGGCTGCCCCGATGGAAATGCAACGGGTCCAAAAAAGTACTGTCTGGACCTCCTCTGGGAAGGAAATATAGAGATCGGACCTTTTGGAACTTTAATTGAATTGAATACCCCTGATATTCATAAGTGTCATAAATGGACATCATCGTGGAAAACATTTAAGTCTGATCAGGTGTCACTCACAACTGAAAATCTTAAAACATAAAAAAACCCAGAGTGACACTCCCCTGGACAGTACACAAGTCCTATTGATGGCAGACAAAGCCGACTGTGTCCACGTCCCCAGCCCCACCCCCACTGAGGACTCTAGGGTCCGTCAGGGACAGGCTCATATACTGCAGTGTGGACACTAAATGGCCTATTCTCAATGCAATCAATGTCTCATTACAGCCCACCGTTATAAATCTGAGCCCTATTTAGTCTGGGGATTAAAGGAAACAGGCTAGAGCAACACACATCGACGTAAATACATCACAAACAGAGTCATGCAGAGACACGTACCGATGGGCTCTCACATATTACCCTGCATTCAAAAAGAGACAAGAGCTGGAGCACATATATGCATACACATGCATGAAGTCAGACACTAACTTGTGTGCACTCTTCCACTAAGTTAAAGAAGTTACTTAAAAATAAAAACAAAATGTGAAAGAATAATGGACTCATTTTTCAAACATCAGTAAATTGACAAGGGCAAATGTTAGTAAATCACTTTGCGTGATACATTTACAACTACAAAGACCTCTCTGAGGTCGGCAAAGGCGTCAGCGCCTTCATGTCATTTTTTTTTCTTAGTGTGAAAGAGACTCATAATACTCTTTCACGCAAGTGTTATACATCATTATAATCTGTTAAGTTTCCACTTTTATTTGTGTACACTCACAGTGAAAAATAAATGTTGTGCTTTTTGCAAAATAAAGAAAACAAAAATGTTGTGCGATCTGCAGCCTCTCTCTCAATGAAGTTCATTCTGATACTCTTCAGAAAATGAACTGTACTCTCCTCCCATGAATTTTGCATCTGAAAGGGAAGCTCCTACAAATGCATATGTTCAAGTTCAAATGCAAGCTCAGCCGCAAAAATAACCCTGTCCACACCTTTTCAGCGCTAATTTTTATGTGTCTCTTTAGTAAATCCTGACAGTATTTTAACACCAAAAGTATTAAAAGTATTGCAGTATTATGAGGGCAAATGATGACAAAATGTTGACCTCTGAGTGAAATATTGCTTTAATTGCAAGATAAATGCAAAATTAATAGAACTGGCAGAAAAAAATAGTGAGTGAACCAACATGTTCGGTCATACAAGTGCAAATCCCATCAACAGTTTTTAATACGCTGTGGGTTAGTTTTAAAAACCCTGTAATAAACGATATTGGAAGAAATAAACGCACACATGCAGCAGGGACAATGAGTATGTGTGTTGCTGAGGTGAGCACTGATCCCAAATGCCCATTTATCATTTATAAATGCAATTTTATCACCTCTGCCACCGTACAAACTGCCACAAAATACATCCTCATGAATCATTAACTACTGCCTGTGAATTCACATCTGTTTCAGCTCACACACTACAGTACAATGAATTACAATGAAAAAAATGACACTTTGGTTCCAAAACCTACTGAACTGCCTAGTAGGACAGTCGATAAACAGTTAATTTATGTATGACTGACAAATATGCATCACAATAAGTTTATTAATTATGTTGAAACTGTACATGCTGATGTCATTCTGTATTAAAATCAATCGTGTGTCAAGTCATTATTTGTATTAAGTTGTTACATATGTTAACTATGTAGATTGTTCTAAATCATTTACGAGATTCCATTTCCATTAAGATGCAACCTATGTAGGCAGCAGACAGCATGGCTCACTAGGATTTAGAACAGAGGCTTTACTCCATCGTGCATCACTTGACGATTGTCATCTGTGGAAGCTGGCTTTATCAGAAATGTTTGACATTTACACAGAGAAAGAACCATCCCAGCATCTGAAGCAGGAGTGCAGCTGCAGAGCATGTTTTTATGTGCGCACGTCAAGCTACATGCGACCGATAGAAAAGCCAGATCCACACTGACAAGTAGAGATTCAGAGAACACGAGCTAACTAACAGAAACACGCTAGCAGAGACAGAAGCGCAGAAAGTGTGGCCACCTGCCACAAGAAAAAAAGCTGCGGATGCAATACAAACAACACCGAATTCAGCTTCCTTAACAAAAGTCATGTTTAAATCGATCCATGAGAAAAAAATCTGTGCTAATTAGCCAAATATGTCAAAACATGCATCTCTAAATGGAAAATATAGATTATATTGTCTTATATGTGACTGTGCTGCCAAGCAGATGAAGCACAACAAAAAATAAATAAAATAAAAAATAATAAAATAAAAAAATATATATAAATATAAAAAAATAAACAAAAATAGGCTATTCAAATGATTTCAATGTTTTTTAAAGCTAAAAATTCTGAAACTTTTCCATTAAAAGTATCCCAAAGCCTATTGAGAGAAGACAGCCTTGGAATACTAATCTAATATAAAAAGAAAATCTGATTTTTATTTATTTTATTTTGTCCCTTTTTTTGCTGAATGGAGGCAGAGCAATCAAAAGCATCTTTCTAAAGGTAAGGCAGAAGGTGGTCTGTTCCATTCAAGAGCGCCTCTCCTATTACAGCTCCCCATTTCACATTTCAATAAGACATGCATCTGCAAAAATATATGAGAGCTGATAGAAAGTATTATTAACTAGTCTTTACAAAGTGCAGTGAGTGTGTGGTCTGTGAGATGTTGATGTGGATCTAACAGTTCATCTGAATAAGAATAAGACTCTAAATGAGCTGATGCAGGGACTGATATTAGAAGTAATAATGTTTCAGCTTGTAAAAGATAAAATGCTGAAAATCCTCTCGGATCCAGGTATTATCATTCCCAGTGAGTGTTACTCTTTTAGTGGAAGGATTGCTATATGATAAATTTGCAGTTGTTAAAATGAATAGTTCATGCAAAAATACAACTTTTAACATCATTACTGACCCTCATGTTGTTTCGAACCCATATGAACATTATTTGTATTAAGTTGTTACATATGTTAACTATGTAGATTGTTCTAAATCATTTACGAGATTCCATTTCCATTAAGATGCAACCTATGTAGGCAGCAGACAGCATGGCTCACTAGGATTTAGAACAGAGGCTTTACTCCATCGTGCATCACTTGACGATTGTCATCTGTGGAAGCTGGCTTTATCAGAAATGTTTGACATTTACACAGAGAAAGAACCATCCCAGCATCTGAAGCAGGAGTGCAGCTGCAGAGCATGTTTTTATGTGCGCACGTCAAGCTACATGCGACCGATAGAAAAGCCAGATCCATAATTGCCATGCATTGTGATATGAATCTTTTGCAGTTGTTAAAAGGAATAGTTCACCCAAAAATACAACTTTTAACATCATTACTGACCCTCATGTTGTTTCAAACCCATATGATATTCTTTTTCTCCCTTCTAATGCTAAATCAGATATTATATTAGGCAGTATGTCCAAGCTGTTCTTTTCCCAAAGTATAACAAACACAGTTTGTTTTTATAAAGTTTTACAAAGCTTTGTGAGGAACAGACCAAAATAGTTTTTTTGTTCATGTTGATGCTTGAAAACATAAATTACAAATACAAAGCAGACAGAATGGCAAGAGGTAAATTAAATAATTGGTGTGAACTATTCCTTTAAACATCATGGCTATGTTGGATTTCCTAACTTTGTAATACAATTCCAGCTCTATGAAAAGTAATATTTTATTTCAAGATTTTTTCATAATTTTAAAGCCTACTACTTTTTCATAACTGATCAGATTTTAGACTTTATTAAACTCATCTCTCTCTCTCTCTCTCTCTCTCTCTCTATATATATATATATATATATATATATATATATATATATATATATATATATATATATATATATATATATATATATATATATATATATATATATATATATATATATATATATATATATATAAAACCTTTCAGAACAATCGCACAAGCAGGTCTGTCCCGTTTCTGCTGCTGTGTTACCTTAAATGGCAAAAGAGCACAAGGTCGGAGGATTTACTGAGAATGAGAGTGAGCTGGAATAGAGGAAGAGCAGAGACGCAGAGGCCTTGTCACATTCGTTTCCTCCGGCTTTGGGGCTTTGTAGACACAATCCAAGTCTGAATAACACGGTTTAAACAGCAGAGAGAGACAGAGGCAGTTTAAGAGAGAAACAAGTTAGGGAAAAAGAGAGTGAGAGGGGAGAGAGAGAGTCACGAGAACCTGTCACCATCTCGAAGACCAAAACGGGAAACGTTTTCGATCGGAAAAATTTATAAATTATTCTATCACACTGCCATCCTCCTTTTTGGAAAAAAAAAAAATAATAATAAATTAAAAAAAAATAAAAAAAGCATATAAAGAGTAAAATGAAAAGTAAAAATCACATGGATATACCATTACAACAATTAAAGCAATAATTAAATCTAGCTTTTTTATATTATGGGTTTGCTAGGAGTCTAAGTTGGGGAGATTGGGGACCTGAGATTTGTCAGGTTGACAAACTGGACTAGAGGGCCCTATTTGT
The DNA here is from genome assembly GCA_018749465.1 of Paracanthobrama guichenoti. Taxonomy (NCBI): domain Eukaryota; kingdom Metazoa; phylum Chordata; class Actinopteri; order Cypriniformes; family Gobionidae; genus Paracanthobrama; species Paracanthobrama guichenoti. Next base: position 34,344,641 of record CM031955.1, read on the forward strand.
GTATCCGAATCCACTTTTGCTAGTTTAACAACGAAAAAAAAAAGTTGGCGCACCAGGCGCACCAGGCGTATGGTCCGTAAGGGTTGTCCCTAGTCTCTTAATGAGTAACGGGTGTATTTTGGGCATAACGTGAAATAAACCAATCAGAGTCTCATCTCCCATTCCCTTTAAAAGCCAGTTGCGCTTGCACCATGGAGGATTCGCTATTTACATGGCGGAATTTGCGAGCGGAAAGACTCAGAGAGGGGACCTCCCAGAGAGGAATCATTTTATTTTTAATATTTAAAAATGTCTGTGTGCTGCTGCGCGTGCCTGTGTGCGTAATAAGAAGAGTCAGGGCTCTAGACTCATTCTTCACACTGGTCGCTCTGGTGCGACTAACTTTCCCAGTCGGTCGCACCGACTTACAATTTGGTCGCATCATTTTTTTATATTAAATCATAATGACCTTGCAAAAAATATAATGATCATGTTAGTTGATCTATAATGCATGATGGGCGTCGTCATGTTAGTTTGTGCCGCAGTTCAGAGAATCTACAACAGATTCACAACACTTTTCCACTTCTCCTGAAATACATGAAAGTAAGTGGCCAGTAAAGTGGGAGAAGAATACAGTAAACTTCATAGTTACTTACACAATGTGTATCTGATATGTATATTTCACGTCGATAATGGATTGTTATTGCCGCTTCCATAGGCATCACTGCGTATTTTACAAATGTATTGTTTTGCTTGTACTTATGCATTTAAATGTGTCTCTGGCTCAGTGCCAGCCAAATCGCGAAAGCATTGTGCACTCACACTAGGGATGTGACAGTGAGGACATTTTCCCACCGGTAAACGTATGACAACATCAGTAATACCGGTATCACTGGCAGGGGCTTTTAAATCACTAATTCTAAAGCAAAAGTAAAATGTGCATGGATGCTCGTGCATTTATAATGGAGTGGAGCAAAGCAACCGTGGAAAAATGCGCCAGTGGACACGCACCGCAAATGACAGTGTGGTCGTGCGCATTTTAGTTTCGCTTTAGAATTAGCGCCAGTTTGGGGGCAGGTTGCTTGAATTGTGGGTTCATTAGCCTATTATTATTAATGAAAAACACAACAACAAAACAGTACATGACAAACTCACTCAAATAGGTGCTTTTACATTTCGCGTTGAAACCAAATCTTCCACGATCATCTCAGTCAGCTCCTCACTCTCGTGATGAATGAGATCTGACTCCTGCTGGTTTGTGCTGCGACTCCCATTCGGCTCATGCTGTATTAAGCAGACACGTTTAGTTTTTAATTGTATTGTCTGTTCTCTAACTGAACCAAATTATTTTATTACTAAAAAAACTTAAATAAGTCAAAACAACGGTGGGTGCCGTGGTGGACAAGCGATGTAACCAGTGCTGCACCTGAACACCGGTAACACCGACTATCGCAGCTTGCACCAATACGACCATGTGAAATTTTAACTCACATATCATCAAAAAATTATCACATTTACGGCCATTTTGTTTGCAATCTAGAGCCCTAAGAGTGTACTCGCATTGTGCACCCATGCATATTACTAACACGCCCTTTAAATAACACACAAAATACTGCGCTATTGACTTTAGAGCAGGTTTTTGTTGGTCAATGGCGCAGTCGTTTTCAGTTCCTCAAAATAGCAACGTGCCAACAATGCGCCTGAACACACCTCGTTTTCAGACCGGCACACCCATGGGCAAACAGAGGCGCGAGTACATTTGCTATTTAAACAATGTGGCGCTGGACATGAAAATGATAACTGTGTCAGGGTGAAATTAGCAAAAAACACTCCATTGCATTGCGCCGGGTGTATGATAGGGCCCTATTTACTTTATTTCTTGTTGCTTTGCTCTTACATTTTATCTAGCCAAATATGAATGAGCTAAGTGTCTCAATGAATAATCCTCATGTCAAGCTCTTGTTAATGTTTATTCAATTCAAATTTGAACAAAACCCACTACAGACAAAGCAACATCACTTTAAAGGGATAGTTCACCCAAAAATTGTGTCATCATTTACTCATCCTCGTGTTGTTCAAAACTTGTATGAATTAATATCTAAAGAAGATATTTTAATGATGTTGGTAAGCAGACAGTTGACGGTAGCCACTGACTTCCATAGTATTTTTTTCCAACTATGGAAGTCAATGGATACAATCAACTGTTTGATTGCCAACATTCTTCAAAATAGCTTCTTTTGTGTTCAACAGAAGAAAGAAACTCATACAGGTTTGGAACAACATGACTGTGAGTAAATGATGACAAAAATTTTAATTTTGGGGTGAACTATCCCTTTAACTTGCATTTCCACACCTGAAATCTCTCCTTTACTTTGAGCAACTTCCACCATATTCACAGTTTCACTTAAAACTACAAAAATGAGCAGTTCAGACATCTTAAAAAGACCCCCAATATTGGCCCTCCAAATGATCTTAATGATAAACTAAAGCTTGCTATTCCAACACGTCGCGCCGGGTGCAGGGAAATCCACGCGCAAGCCAGCACTCATTTCAACAAGACTGTGTGGCTGTTAGACTGCCTGCAGATATTTATTAGAGCTGTATGAAATTTTCATGTGGTGTGAAGCATTCTCTTTCATCCAGCAGCCTGCTGTCAAGCGTGAGGCGGAAGCCGAGGTATGGCGTGGCAGCTCTGCACGGGAGGAGGGGGGGAGTGTTTAAGAGCGGGGGGCCATGCCTTCAGGTGACATCATCAAAAGACGGGGTAAGGGGGCGGGAACATCATCAACCCAAATCAGCCAATTAGAAGACAACTTCTCTTAGCACAACTGTTTGACGAGATGAAAAGCTTCTAGGATGTAGAGTCAAGCCAGAGAACAAAGACGTGAGTGAACTGAAGCACTTTACTAATGGGTTTGACCCATGAGATTTTATTTTTACAGAAATTAATATGAATTAAATTGATTAAAAGGGACCGTAAAGACATTTAAAATGTTACAAAAGATTTCTATTTCAACTGATAATAATAATAAATGTCAATCAGCACATTTTACTGTATTTTTAACAAATATATGCAGCCTTGGTAAGCCTTCTTTCAGAAACATTAAAAAATCTTTTGAATGGTAGTACACACAACACAAAAATTATGCAAACGCAACTAAATGCATCAAATTATGTTATTAATCAGAGCAAAGTTGACTAAAATTATGACATGATATAATATAATGACATATACAATATAATTCTAAATTTAAAGGCCACTTTCATCAAAAGACAAAAACTGACCATGTCTCTTCATTCCACTTTGCCTCTCGTCACCTCTCTCCTAATTCTTCTTTTTTCCGTCTTATTTTCTTCCACCTTTCTTTACCCTCCTCTCATTCTCTCTTTTCTTCTTTATGTTGAGTCCTTTAAAAGACTTACAATGACTGGATGAGATACGATGAACTAACTAGTCTTGGTTTCACTCTAAAATGCCATTTAGGAAAAACCACATGTGGGCGCTCACACACGCACACACCTCTGTGGTTGAGGGAAAGGTACATTGTATTTGACCTTTGGGTTGTGATTGTGATGGGTAGTTGGCTAAAGGTGAGTCATTGTGCTTTCTTTAGGCCCAGACAGCAGTGTGAGCGTGTGTATGTATGTGTGTGTGTGTGTGTGTGTGTGTGTGTGTGTGTGTGTGTGTGTGTGTGTGTGTGTGTGTGTGTGTGTGTGTGTGTGTGTGTGTGTGTGTGTGTGTGTGTGTGTGTGTGAGAGAGAGAGAGAGAGAGAGAGAGAGAGAGCGAGAGAGAGAGAGTGAAAGAAGGAAATAGAAAGCTTTAAAACTCCTATGACAGAAAGGGAAATTCTTGTACTTTGTTTTTCCAATTAGTGCACTAAGATTTTGTATATAGTGTCAGGCCTGTTTAAAATGTGTGTGTGAGTCACCGGTTCATTTTTATTCTCCTCCAGTGCTCTCCTGGTGTCTTCAGCACAAGGGACTTTTTGTGGACTGTATTGTGACGGCAGACTCTGGCATGCACAGACAGGCCAGGGCTGAAGGCCAGCTCAAACACACACACACACACACACACACTCCAGCAGAATCAGAGCGGAGACGAGCCAGTTCCCAAACACACTCGACCAGCACAACCAAACACTCTCCAGCTCAGCACACAGATGAACAAACCCTGAAAGCCCACATCACAAATACACACTGATCCACATGGAAAGAAAAATCATGACTTCTTTCATATTTTTCTTAGGCAGCAATGGAGAGTAAATAGAGTAGTCTCTTACTTCTCTGTATTTTTTCCAGGGGAAAAACTTCTCAGATTTCAAAAGATACAAATGTCTACAATCAAAAGTTGGAGGTCTCAATATAAGCTCAAACATTTATCATCAAATCCCTTCATGACCAAACGTTCCACATTCATTTTATAGCTCCATTCTTTAAGAACATCTAAGACAAAGTCAATACTTAAAGGATTAGTTCACTTTAAAATAAAAATGACCCGATGATTTACTCCCCCTCAAGTCATCCTAGGTGTATATGACTTTCTTCTTTCAGACGAACACAATCAGAGTTATATTAATAAATATCCTGACACTTCCACTCTTTATAATGGCAGTGTTTGTCTGAAAGAAGAAAGTCATATACACCTAGGATGTCTTGAGGGGGAGTAAATCAAAGGGTCATTTTAATTTTAAAGTGAACTAAACGAAACCTTAACTGAGAACTCCATTACATCTCCTGAGCTATGAAAGAGCAACATCTGAGCAATAAAAGCCTCCTCTGGGAAGAAACACATGCAAATACTTTTATGGTGTTGTAACTTCGACAAACACACAACACAATACGGCTTTAGGCCATGTCAAGAGCTCATAATCTCAGCCAACATTGGCACTAAGACTTCAAACAGTGGCACACATGAGAACTGAAGAGGAAGTAAAATATTATCAAGTGATTCTGTGTACTCTACAATTCAAGACTACACAGCGTTGCCTAAACTGTCATCAAAAATGCAATAACTTCTATCTATCTACAAATAATTTATTAATTACAGAAATATCACACCGTTTATTCAAATAAAGTGATCCCCTTTCAATTACATGAATATGCATATGTTAGGATTCAGTTATTTATGCCCACAAATCTGGACTAAATGCAATATAAATACTGAAAATGTAGAGAAGTGTCAAAGAAAACTTTATGCAATGAATAAATCTGTGGTGTAAAGTTCACCCAACCAGTCACTCCACACATGCTGTTGTGTTTCTTACCTGGTGCTGGAGTGTGTGATCTGAACTTTACCGAATGAATGAAAGGGTGAGAACTGGGTCTCTGAACCAAGTCCATCCTTAAAGTAGAGGCACGCTGACCCCAGAAGAGTTACCCACTGTCTCACTGGCCAAAGTGCCACGGTCAAAGACTGCCCTGCCCGCACAAAAAACCACCTACTGAGTGTGTGTGAGAGGAATGAGGTGTGTGAGGTGTTTCATGGCCTAATGTGTTAGATGCACTCTGGACTGGTCAAGATTACGGACTATAGTTTGCAAAAATCATTTGCTTTATCTGTATTATTGTTAGTGAGATATCTAAACATCATTAAAACAAAATTTACCTGAGACGTATAAAAGATATTAAGACTGGCTGCCACATATTTATTCAATTAAATTTAATTTTGTAGATACTACCACTAATAATAATAATTATGTTTGTTTATTTATTTATTTATTTATTTATTTATATTAGTATATATTTTAAACTGACAAATGCAGAAATGCAGTGATTTTCTTAATTAGTATTTTTGTCTTGTTTTCTTGTACAAATATTTTAGCATCTCTGAATAGGATATATTTGCTTAATATATTGTGCAAAATTTTCTGCAAGCAACAATATATTAAATATAACTTAAATGATAAAAACGTTTATTTTAAAATAATTGAAAATATAATAAAATATAAAAATATAATAATGATAGAAAATAATAATTGTATAAACACTTTTTAAATGCTTAAAAATAAAAAAATATATAATGTTTAAAAAAAACCTTGTTATAAGCTTAAAAGAAGGAATAAGAGTGAAAATAAATGTATATTGTATATTAATACATTGTTTAATATATATTTTGCATAATATATTAAATAAATGTATCCTGTCCAAGGATGTTTAAATATTAATGTAAAACAAGACAAAAAAAACAACAGCAATTACTTTTTATTTATATATATACACACCTATACCTCCAATGCAAACCCTAAAGAAGTCTAATTATACCTAATTATTTCAATGATTGTTGAGACAAAATGCAGACTAGTTGATTTTTTTTTTTAAATATGTAGTTTTGCACAGCGCTGCTCTCGCCCTCTCACTTCCTCCTGTGCATCTCTCTCTTTGATGTTAGGCTGTCTGCCTCTGTAGCATGTGCCTGGCCGAGGTTAAATAGATGAAATATGCTGACATAAAATCAGGCAAACAGCTTTAACACAGCACACACAGAACAGCTCAAAGTCCCTTTAACAGAACAAATCAAAACACCCCTGGACGCAACCAGAACCAAAGGAGACCTCGGTGAAAACGGGGGGAACTGAAAATGAGAGAGATAGATTTGTCATCACTTTTCCAACTAAATAACTCTTAAAAGTCTGCTTGTGTCAAGTTGGCAATGTGCAAACACTGGAAGCGTGCTGTAAAAGTAGCACGGATCTTTTATTAAGCCGAACAAAAGAATCAGGCCCTTCTGAGGGTCTTATTGTCATGCCTTTCAATCTCGCTTCCGTAATTTTTCTATCTTTATCTCTCACACCTTCTGTACCTCTCACCTTTCCATCTCACAGCTCACACTTGCTCTCTTACTTCTCTTTTCTCTTCGTAATGGGGTTTGGCGCTGTAGAAAATTTGTGGGGTGGGGGTGGGTGTGTGTGTGTGTGTGTGTGTGTGTGTGTGTGTGTGTGTGTGTGTGTGTGTGTGTGTGTGTGTGTGTGTGTGTGTGTGTGTGTGTGTGTGTGTGTGTGTGTGTGTGTGTGTGTGTGTGTGTGTGTGTGTGTGTGTGTGTGGTCCGTGCCGCTCTGGTCTGGCTGAATCTAATTGCCGGTGTTGTGGTGCTAAAGTCATCCAGGGAGCCGCATAGAGCCGGTGGGGGAAAATTGAACAAGTATCACCCGTCAGGAGTGCTTCCACTCAGAGCAGCTGTCAGCCTGCCCTGTTTACCTGCTACACAATTATCATCCGCCCCCAAGGAACCCTACGGAACAACACATCTATCCTCTGGGGAACGAGGGGCCACAGGGGAAGCGTGATGGTCGAACACCGCAGAGGTAGATCGCTGACTGATTCTTATTGTGTAATGAAACATACAAAAGTGTGTGAGAGGTTACGAGTATGTTGCAACAGAGACGTGCAAAGCCATGAGGAGAGGTAGTTATGAAAGAATAAGGGCCAGTTCACACAGAATGTGTTTTTGCATCCCACTGCACAGTTTGCTAATATGCCCTAAACAGATATTTTTGAATGCTGAATCGAGTTTTGTTGCATTTTTAAGAGACTTATGACTGCTGTTCGGCTATTTTATGCAGTCCATTATTTTATTTATTTCTACTTTTGATACATAATATATTTGTTTAATGTTTTATTCAAAATGGCATAATATAGTTACACTTTTCAGAGAATATTGTTTTTGTTTTTTTGTCCATGTTTTTTTTTTTTTTTCACATTTCACCTATTTTAACCTAATAACAAGAAAATAATTAAAAACAATGTAAAGTTACATATAAATGTGTTAAATATATTTTTTAATTACAAATTAAAATGAAATAAAATTATTTTTAAAAAAAATGACATGTACATGTAATTATATATTTTATATTTGTATATATTATACATAATTTATTTTGTTATTAATTATGTTTGTGTTGAGTGCGAGGTTGATCTGAGATGGTGATGAGTCATTTGTAGGTGGTTTTCGTGGGGTCTGGCCGTAGCCGCTGACCTGGCCCTTGGCTCAATGGGACAGTGGGTCAATGGTTCTGGGCAGCACTGCAGGGATTCCCTTACACACATAAAGAGTGTGACCCTGCCTGAACTATGACTTCAACTCTCACTCGAGATCCTTCCAATTCATTCACCCGAACTCTCCAGGCGCATCTGTCCAGTACAACTCATATATCTATCACTCACAGCTTATTAAATCTCCCTAAAAGCTGGTGGGTGCAATGTTTTGTTTCCTCTTTTGCCTTGGCCGCTCAATTGAGCATTGCTTCCCCTGTGGTTTTCCATAACCACCCACACTAATATCCAGCCCAAGTACTCTCTTAACCAGCACTAGGACAGAGATGGAGCTCTGGAGAGTTCACACTGATTCACCTCCTGCAGGAAATCCGGGAGGGATCAGGCTGGGAAGAGGAGGGATCGTGGCCCTATCACTTACACTGCACATCTACGCGAATGGACTTGATGGCAGCCACCCCCACCCCGTTCTCAGCTTTGCAGTAGTAGCGGCCGCCCTGCACTCTCTGGATGTTGGGGATCCGTAGAGTCTCATTGAAGATGGACGTCTCCTGGAACTTGTCAGAAGCGCTGCCTGCTGTCTTGGTCCACCGTACCTGCAGGGGGGTGACATTCAGAGACTCATGAGCTAACGTGCAAAACATATGCATTTTAGTACATATTTTATGCAATGCAAACACACACATATTCATGAACATGTGATTTATGGGGACTTTCTATAGGTGTAATGGTTTTTATACTTCTATCACCCTACACTAACCCGCCCCTAAACCTACCCATCACAGAAAACTTTTGACATTTTTTTTTTATTTATTTCAAAAAACTTTGTTTAGTAATTGTAATACCCATGTCATTATATGTCCTCAAACCATTCAAGAACACACACCACTTAGTATTTGGTCTCTCTTTTGCTTTAATTTGCTTACACTTGATTGTGATCAAGAAAAAGTGCAGAAAGAAACTGAAGCTTTCTATTTATTTACATTTTTAAATAAAAAAAGTTGCAGATTGTCAGTGACATCTCACACTTTACTATATTTGTATATTAAAATCAATGAAAAGATGTGTCTTCATATAAAACGTATAATATGTAGCAATATTAAATTAGAAAGAGCACTTAAGTAATAAGTGAATCTACAGGAAAAACGACATTAAAATGTGTGCAAGAAAGATGAGCAAGAGGTACAGTGGGACTCAATAAGTTTGACCCTAGTGTGAGTACAGCGGTCAGATTTTGTCGGTAAATCACACTCTCATCCATCTCAATCATTCTTTTGATTCCATCACACAATCTTTGCATTGAGTGTGTAAGGTCAAGTGAAAATCACACACTAAAGCCGGTGTAATCTCCCTACACCTCTCCACCTCTGGACATAAAGTAAGCTGCTTCTGTTATAGAGGGGTCACCTCTGAACAGGGTGCCACATGGGTGAGCAGGCCATTGTAGTTGGCAGCGCTGGGGGCGGCGGGAAGGTTAGGACGTACGTGCAAAGGATTATGGGATTACATAGACCTGTGTAAATGACAAGCTTTGTGTTTATTCAGGTTTATTTGCCTGTGGATTTGGGACACAGCTGCTGTTCATTTATCAGGTGTAGCGGGTGAGAAATTAACACAGAGGAAGGGAGAGAGCGAGCTCCCGCTGTGTGTTAGCTATCCTCTTGGTGGCAAAGGACAGAAAATCTGTTCGAAAGTTGTTTGATGGGGCAAAGCTACTAAAAAGTTCCACCACTTTCATGTGTAGATTATAGTACAGCACTTTGCTGCAGTGGCGGCGTTTCACAAAAACCTAGGGTATGGCATGAGTCCTTTTGGCCATACAACAACGACATTCCCAAATAATCACATTATATCTAAACAAATGTGGACAAAAAATTAACAACCGATTTAACAACAATACAAAATCAATGCAAATACTGAAACAGCCCTATAATTCACTGTGTCCTAACCAGTGTTGGGTGTAACTAGCTACTAAGTAAGTTACTACTAGTTAGTTACTGTAATTTAATTACTTTTCCCTTGAAAAAGTAAAGTATGGGATTACTCTTATTTTTTGAGTAATTTAATTACAGTTACTTCACATGTAATTGAACTAAATACTGTTTATAGACTGTAGAACAATTATGTATAATACAATAGTGGAATTAAAATCAAAATGTAAAGTCTAACATTAAAATGCATGTCTATCTATCCTTCTCATACTTGTAATGCTTTGGTCAGTTAATAAGAATAATTGATGTAGTTTTAGATTATTTATTTAAATGAATTAAAAGAGCCGTTTCATGTCCATCCTTGAATCGCTTAACTCGAGGTTGATATAGGATTTGGAAAGTAATTAGTAATAATTAATTAAATACTTTTTGGAGAGAGTAATTTGTACAGTAATCTAATTACACTATTGAAGACAATTACTATTTACTACCCAACACTGGTCCTAACCACGTGAGAAAAATTCTCTTTTCCATGTTAATCCGTTTTTTTGTACTAACTAGATTCACGACGATTATATTTTATAAACAGTTTTTATTTCTGCGGCGTTGAGGCTGGAACAACATACAAAGTATGACAGATTATGTGCTTTATTTAATGTAAAAAATAATTTAAAGTGAGTTTGAATATCATTTGTGACCTTTTATAGACATAGCCTTACTGAAAGCAATAATGGATACTTCACCTCAGATCTTGCAAACAAATTAAACGAAGCAACTATGTTGAAACCGTCAACTCAACGGGTCAACTCAACGGGTCGAGTCTGGTTTGCCGCTGAAACCTTGTCACATTGCGCCTGGTTAGGACACGGCGTTAGGCTCAGGCTGTTTAAATTTGCTTTTATTTATTTTTTTTACTACGAGCGGCATCAAGATCTGTTTATTTCCCCTGCTTGTCTGAACTGCAACTGCCATACGTAAACGCCGCCCCACTTTGCTGCATCATCCTCAATCGAGAACTTGAAACAAACCCACAAAGTGAGGAATTGCACCATACAAATTACATTGCATCAATATCTGCCAAAATTCCTTTAGTGAATTGGATGCTGAAACAACAAATCTGTTAAACTATTTTACATAGTATCTTGAAAATATTCTTGTTAAAATATTATATGGCAACACTCTACAATAAGGTTCAATTCAATCTACTAACATAAGTGTGTGTGTAAGTGTGTGTGTAAGTGTGTGTGTGTGTGTGTGTGTGTGTGTGTGTGTGTGTGTGTGTGTGTGTGTGTGTGTGTGTGTGTGTGTGTGTGTGTTATCTGCAAAATAAACATAAAATGCTGAATTTGTCCCAAAGATGACATCGTCTTAAAACACTCCTTAGAAAGTAAGTTCCTGTGTTTTTTTCTATACCGGTGGGGACTTCAACCTGAGTGCACACAGAGTCATGGGGAAACAAGCTTATAAATCATACAGAATTATTTTTTTTATTTATATATATATATATATGTGTGTGTGTGTGTGTGATGGGAGATAGATAGATAGATAGATAGATAGATAGATAGATAGATAGATAGATAGATAGATAGATAGATAGATAGATAGATAGATAGATAGATAGATAGATAGATAGATAGATAGATAGATAGATAGATAGATAGATAGATAGATAGATAGATAGATAGATAGATAGATAGATAGATAGATAGATAAAATAAAATGAATAACTTATGAAGGAAAAATATAATAAAAATGTATTTTGTTACAGGATACATACATTTTTGCATATACATTTATATACAGTATTTGTTAATCTATACTGAGAAAAGTTGCTACTGTAGGGCACAATTCATATTTTTTTCTATTATGTGCAATAACATTATGAGCACTTGATTTCAATTCTGTGCAATATGGCCTTCGTTTGTAATATGCACTTCATTTTCTTTAACTGTATATGTCTATCTGTCCGTCCATCTGTCCGTCTAAGTAAAGGGCAGCAGTGAGCTGAACCTCTGATCTGTGTTGATGCCTTTATCAGGATCCACCATTGGCTGTGAAATTTCAAGGAAAGGTATTGTTTGTCTTCTCAGAAGCCCAAAACTCTGGCATCATTGTGTTGATTCATAGTGGCTCTCAAAGGGCCGCCGCTGGCAGATGTAAGACAGATGGCGCTGGATAGGTTATCATTACAGCGGCCTCAGACGGCTCACTTACAGCAATGCAAAGTCACAGCGGCACAGAAACTTTCCGAGTCTCAGAGACAGAAAGGAGAGGACAGCTGATGGCAACAGACACTACAATGCTGCAGCTACAGGAAACGCAACAGGGGACGAAGAAATTGGTCATGAAACAGATGAACCACTGAAAGAGACAACGCTGCCCTTCTCAGCATCAACAGCTGTCACACATCACCATGTTTTACTGCTCCAGAGATCCCAACAGACTGTGCAAACCCTGTCTGTCTCCCTCTTTCTTCACACAGTCTTTTCTGCCTGCTCTTGGGAAAGAACTCCCATGCGTCTCTGTTAGCTGTACAGTAGCGTCTTCATCTGTCTCTCCTGAAAAATCAGGCTCTGTTGACACGGTGCACAATTCTGACATGGTTTCTGAATATGAACTTTCCATTTAGCTAGTAATTAATTTGGTTCTGTTTGTTCAGGCCAAGTGCAGGATTATTGTTGTTAACTAAAACTAAAATTATTTAAAACTATTAACTATTTAAAAACCTATAAAAACAGGGTTTCTTCAGGTTTTATGAAGGTACATTTAAGACCTTTTTAATTTGCATGAATAACATATTTGCCATCAACATTTAAATTGAAAATATTTCATTAGAGTAGATGTTTAGCAGCAGTACTAAACCACAGACTGTTAATTTACTTAAAAAGTTGACAAAAAGGTCCATAATAAAGCTGCACCAGGCAGCGAAACGAGAAATGTAGCATTAGTTAAGGCATTACACAAAGGTCAAAATAAATGAGGGGGAAAAAGTACAGCAATTAGGATTAGATCTCATTGTATGCCAAAAAAAAAAAACAGCAAGTAATTTATTCAGTGATTTTTACCTAGGATGTGTGAGGAAAAATAGTTTCATGCAGGACTTAAATCATAAAGTAGGTTTGTGCAACACAAATTCACCTAAAGTCCTCAGGGAAAGCTACTCGCGTCCGAAGAGAGCTTTTATCATCCCACTCCCATTTCTCCGAACCCTCTCTCTCTCACCGCTTCAGGTTTTCTCTTCCCGCCTATCCTATAACTGCCTCTATAAATTAAGTTCTTTGCGAGTGACACCCATTCAAGTCAAGCATCCGCAAAGAGACATTTATTGCTTAATGCCTGTCAAGCCTGCTTAAATCTGGGCGGCTGTGGTCCTCTTCAGAACTAGCACTGGGTTATTGCTACTGTAAGCACATTTAATGCTCATTGCCGAGCTTTTTATGTGCGAGCATGTTAAATCGGTGAAGAGTGATTACTACACACACACAAAAGCTCAACGTTTGCAGCTCAGCTTTACACTGTGTATTACGCAAAATCTTGTAACCCTTTCTTTCCCTCTCTCTCTCCCTCACTCGCTCTAGCTCTCTCAATTAAATTTTCTGCTTTATTGGCATGACAGAAACTGTCAATTTGTATTGCTAAAGTGGTGCAAAACCTGTAAAATAAATAAGATAAAAATGTACAATTAGCCTAAAAGGTGAACGCTGTTTATTCGGTAAGTAGCCGTGCAATACTCAGGATAATTACGGGTCATTATCGCCAAATAAATACAGACATTGTGAGCGGGATTCCCAACGTGGAGCAGAGCGGAGTCACGCATCACCCTGTTTTATAAGCTAAATATGGATTTTACAGATTTCAGTTGGTCCCCATGAGGAAAACAGCTTATAAATCATACTAAGTGATGTTTTGCAGAACATTTTCTGTGCTGGGTAAGTTTAGGATCAGGAGATAGAATATACAGTTTGTACAGTATAAAAAAAAAAACACATTCCATCTATGGAAAGTCCCCACAAATATACCTAACATGTGTTTGTGTGTGTTTGCGTTGCCTTTGGCTTTGTCTTTGAAACAACTGGACTTGTAAAAAGCGCTATATAAATAAAGGTGATTTGATTAAGGGTTAGGAAATTAATACTTTTACTTCACAGCATTGATGCATTACACTGTTCAAAAGTCATTTATGATGTTACCAAACTTTTCTGTTTCGAATAAATGCTGTTCTTCTCAACAGCTGAGTAATGATGCTGAAAATTCAGCTTTGCCATCACAGGACTAAATTACATTTTGTAATGTTTTAAAATAGGAAACAGTTATTTTAATGCAGCCTTGGTGAGCACAAGACTTATTTTAAGTAAGAAAAAAAAAAAAAAAAAATGTACTAACCTAAATCTTTTGAACAGTACTGTATATTTTGAATTATATTTTTGAATTGATTTTTTTGTCTCTTCAGAAATCATTCTAATATGATGATTTGCTGCTCAAGAAACATTTATGATTATTATCAATGTTGAAAGCAGTTAAAACATTTTTTTAGGATTCTTTGATGAACAGAAAGTTCAAAAGAACAGCATTTATCTGAAATAGAAAGCTTTTGTAACATTGTACTACCGTTCAAAAGTTGTGGTTACATTTTTGGGAAAGAGCTTAAAGCTGCAGTCCGTAACTTTTTGCGTTCTAGCGGTTAATAAACAGAACTGCATGCGTCTTGCGGAAGAACATTGCAGCCGGAGCTACTTCTCTGTTTATGTCTAAGGCGAGTCACGCAGGGACTGTGCTCCTCTGCGGCTGTTCCTACCAGACCGCTCTGAAATAGTCCCAATATAAACACTTATTATAAGTGTACCATAATGATTCAGGGTCAGACAAAAACACAGTTTGGAAAATGGATTCATGTTGTACATTCTCATTATATCATTTTTGTAAATCTTTTTTGTAAAACACAAAAAAAAGTTATGGACAGCAGCTTTGAAGAAATTAATACATTTACCAGCAAGGATGCGTTAAATTGATCAAGTGACAGTTTAGACATTTATAATGTTGCTTCATATTTCAGATAAATGCTGTTCTTTTGAACTTTCTATTCATTAAATAATCCTGAAAATCCAGCTTTGATCACAGGAATAAATTACATTTGAAAATATATTACACTAGAAAGAGTTAATTTAAATTGTTAATTATTTTGGATCAAATAAATGCAGACTTGGTAAGCAGAAGAGACTTTAAAAACGTATCGCACTGTTCTCAAACTTTTGATCGGTAGTGTATGTCTTGTTTACTTTATTAAATGTATTGATACACATCCAGATAAGATCCAGATAACAGATGTTCCCACCTTAGTAATAATCATAGAGTTTGCAATCCTGTCTGAATCAGTGCATGAAATCGCAGACGCCCCATTCTAATAATTTTAACTCAAACATTATTTAGAAAACTAAATCTGCCAATGGCAGGATTTGAAGAGAAACACGGGAGCGTGAGGAACAGCAAGAAAGAAAGAAGAGAAAAGCAGTGTCAGATTTTGCCAGCTCATTTCCCGTTCTGAACTGCACCTCTGTTCACTGAAATCAATCCTAATCAAATATCACGCAGCTCTGTGGAGTATTTAAACCTCTCCATATGTTACACAAACAGCATCTCTATTAAACTTCCCACGCCAAGCGTAATAAATGAGAGTGTAAAATGTGAGGTGGCTTTTTCCGCTCACGGACACAATGAGGGCAGGAATACATCTGCTGCACGTGGGATGTACACAGTGTTAGTCCTTCTGTGACCTGATGCTGCATACACCTTCATTCTCACAAGACAAGATCACACTTCTGCCCTACAAACAAGCCTACATAAAGACAACAGTCACATGCACAGTCCCTGACAAAAGTCTTGTCGCTTATCTATTTTGTAGAAACATCTGCTATTAACCTGACTTTTAATGAATCAATTGGTGTTAGAAATAGCTCATATGAAAAGCTAAAACCCTCCCAAATTATGTTTAATGCACTGAAATAAATTAGTTTCACTGAAAAAAGATTTATCATTTAATCAAGACAGAAAGTCAAATTTTGGCAAGACAAAGGTTTTGCCGCCTATACAGAAATTGAACAAATTTACTGCAGATACAAAAATATGTCAGCAAATTAAGTAGTGGTGCTGTGAGATCCAAATTTAATATCTTGTATGACTTCCATGAGCTTGAAGGACTGCATCCATGTGGTTTGGCAAGGATTCATACAATTTATTGATGAAGTCATCAGGCATAGCAAAGAAAGCAGTCTTGCATGCCTCCCAGAGTTCATCAATGTTCTTTGGTTTTGTCTTCCATGCTTCCTCTTTCATCCTACCCCACATATGCTCAATGATGTTCATGTCTGGTGACTGGGCTGGCCAATCCTGGAGCATCTTGATCTTCTTCTCCTTGAGGAACTTTGATGTGGAGATGGAAGTATGCGATGGAGCACCATCCTGCTGCAGAATTTGGCCTCTTTTATGGTTGGGAATATAAGAGGTAGCTAAGATTTCTTGGTATTTTAGACTATCGATGTTGCCTTCCACCCTGCAGATCTCTCGCACACCCTCATACTGGATGTAACCCCAGACCATGATTTTTCCGCCACCAAACTTCACTGTTTTCTGGGTGAATCTCGGATCCATGCGGGTTCCAGTAGGTCTCCTGCAATATTTGCGGCGACTGTGGTGTAATTCAACAGAAGATTCATCTGAAAAATCCACCTTCTGTCACTTTTCCAGCGTCCATCCTTTTAGCAGGCTGTGGGCCTTGGCAAATGCCACACGGTTTTTCAATTGCCTTTTGTTTAGTGCTGGCTTCAGGGCACTGGTTCGACCATGGAGGCCATTTCGAGACAGAATCCGACAAACTGTTTTGGTTGACACAGGGACTTCAGGTGACCAGGTCTCGTGGAGCTCTGCTGCAGTGGAAAATGGGCTGGCCTTGGATTTTCGAGCCAACAAACGGTCCTCTCGAGCGGGTTGTCTTGCGGGGTCTGCCTGACCTGGGTTTGTCAAAAACATCTCCAGTCTCTTCAAATCTTTTTTTTATCCTCTGTACTTGACGCTGAGACACATTGAAGGTGTCTGCCACATCAGCAGTGGATCTGGTCTTCAGCCTCTTGATAATCAAAACTTTAGTCTCAGGGTGAATCTTAGGCATGTTTTCTTAGGCATCTTAGGCATTTTGCAGTGTGTAGTTGCAGTTGATGTGAAGGTCTAGTGTACTGGGGTTCTTTTTATACACACCTGAGACCTAATTGATCCATTATTAGTCACAGGTGAAGCTCATATGACAAAGCGACAACACTAATGTCTTTGCAAAAATGGACTCAATGGGCTTTACCAAGCTGTGAATATTAGAATACTTTTTGACAGTTTCGTTTGGCACTGAAACATTATTACAAAAGCTGTTGGGATTAAAATGAGCCATTTCTTGTAAAAAAAAATCTTGATTAGAAATATATTTCAGCAGCACTTCAGGTCAATTTGTACACAAGCGACAAGACTTTTGTCAGGGACTGTACATGGACATTTTCCGAATAGAAAAGCAGTTCACCACAAAATGAATCCTTTACTCTCCTCAATGTTGTTTGAACCCCATATTGTGAAACACACAAAGATGTTGGGCAGAATGTCAAAGCTTGGAAATGGAAAAGGCATCATATAAGTCCATGGAACTCGTGCACTGTATTTCTAGTCTTCTGAAACCATACGTGAGAACCAAACTTTGCGCAACATATTTAAAGGGGGCGTCTAATGCTGTTTCATGCATTCTGACTTATTTACACTGTTAAAGAGTTGGATTCTCATGCTAAACATGGTAAAAAAAAATATTAGTTGGATGTATGACAAAGTATTTCTGTGCCAAATACACTCCTTCAGGATTCCAACATGTTTTGTAAAGTTTTTTTTTTTTTTTTTTTTTGAGTATAGCCCTGTATTATGTCATAAAGGGGTGGAATTCCTTATATGGGCATGCCTGCGACGAGTCAAGAGCTTTGTTCGGGTTACAGAAGCCGTCGGCAGCGCTGTCATTTTGTTTTTAGACCACGAAATCAATGTCACTAAAGTAGTGTGTTTCTGGTTGTGAGGGAAAGATAACCTTGTTCAGCTTCACAAATAACCCAGTGTTAAGGAAACAGTGGATGCAGTTTGTTTTTCTGGAACAGCAACTGAGTTCTGCAAGTGTATTTGTTTGTTCCCAGTCATGAGTCCAAACAGCAGGCGGTGTGTGAAACTGCATCAAATGTCTGTGCTTTGTTGGCAATTGGTATGTAAGTGCATATAATCTAAACAACACGAACGTATAGTGAATCGAAAGTTATCCAGGGAGTGTGTGTGAGCTTGAGACTACTTAGCTCCGCCCACTGCACGCCTCCACAAGTTTGGCTGTTTTCAGAAAGAATCGTTACAGCATGTCTGTCTTTTATAAATCTGATAAAACTAAAGACTCTTTGGAGATATGAAGGATGCAATACTATATAGGTACTCATGATTAACATGATATAGGCAGAAACTGTGTGTGTTATGCCCCCTTTAAAGGATCCATTTTAAAATTTGTATTGCGGTTATGCCATCATTTGGAGAAAAAAAAAAAAACATATTGAGGTCTACGATCAATCAGTTTAAAAAAAAAACCTGTCCTAATTTAAAGAAAAGTTGACAAAAAGATTAAATCCCATATTTGGTGATAAAATAGCATAACAGGTGATTTATAAGCTATTTTTTAGGCCGGTCATTTTTGAATGGGAACTAGAGCCCGACCGATATTGGTTTTAAGCAGATGCATATGTAAAATAACGCGATCATCAACATTTAACAGCATATAAATCAAAACGGCTATGTTACTGAATGCTATAGGACTCTGAAGCTTTGGGGGTGTTGATGGACTCGATCTACTCCATCTGTTTTGATCATCGTTATGAATCCAATCTGTATGTAGTCTTTTCTCAAAATGTTGCTTTTTTCATGAAACTTACCCACATTCAAGTGAACATGGCAAGTGTCAAATTTCATGTTTACGTTCTCTTAAGACATAACCGACAAGACAGGCATTTTGACTTAATTTTGTGTGAATATTTACAAGCTGTGAGACACGTGGGCATATCGGTGCCATATACACCGATGCTGATATATCTGCGACAGGCTCATATCGACTAATAAAATCGGCAGACCGATAAATCAGTCGGGCTCTAATGGGAACATCACAATTGCGACTTCGTGCCATTTTGTATAAAATAAAAGCATTTCAAAACAAAATTCCTGGTTAAACATTAAATCAGCGTGATACAATTTTTTGGGGAAGTTGTTAGATTCTGGGTGAGTAAAGTCAATACATTTTAGTCCAATACAAATCGCATTAACTAGCATTTTCGGGTACGGGAAAATCCTCTCTGGGTCAAAATGACCCCAACACAACATGGGTTGTGACATAATTAAGACAAATAAAAATCTAAATATTAGATGAAAAACTTACTTTCAAAACAAACAAACTGAAGTAAAAGAAGGTGTAAAATAAGTACTAGCATTACTAAAACTGAAATAAAAATAAATAAATAAATAAAATAACTAAATAGATTTTTTTATCTAATAAAAACAAGAAAAAACATCAAATTACTAAAAGTTAAACTACACTCTAAAAAAATGCTGGGTTAAAAACAACCCAAGTTGGGTTGAAAATGGACTAACCCAGCAATTGTTGTTTTAACCCAGCGATTGGGTTGTTTTAAGCAAACATTTAACCCAACCGCTGGGTTAGAGCAACCCATTTACTGGGTTAAAACAACCCAATCGCTGGGTTAGTCCATTTTCAACCCAACTTGGGTTGTTTTTAACCCAGCATTTTTTTTTTTTGTGTAAAATTAAAATGAAAACTAAAATAAAAAAAAACATGACATACTATACTAGTACATAAATAAAATTTATATTTTTCAGAATGGTCTACAGTACACACACCTTTTCTTGCTCTTCTCCTGGTAATACTGGATATATTCTTATCCATTTTTAGAATTCTGCACAGCAATTTAATTTAATTATTTCTAGTTCATTCCCTTGAAAACAGCAAACAAGAACACAATGAATTGCAAAATTAAAAATTGAATTTCATCTCTCCTAAAATATTTTTTCCCAACAGCTTAACTTTAACTTTCTGTGTCACGAAGCACACATAATTACTTTCATCTGAACATATGCAGATATATCTTTTGAAGTTCAGATAATCTTTTCCTGTCTAAGTGGGTGGTTCTTGGCCACAAAAAATGCAGTGAGGTCTAGTATTTAAGGCCATAGTCAAAAGTCTGGCTTGGACTGACTTACAGGATTTCACTGACACATAGTTCATCGGCGACATGTCCGATCCATCTGTGATGTTCTATAATCACTGACTTACTGAGCGCTGAGTTAAACACGCCACGTGATCAGGGGAGAGATCCAGTTCCTCTTGAATGGCTATCAACAGCAATCTGAGATCGATCAGTTTGAGACAGCAATGTCTGGAACAGGAAACTGAATAGCAATGATAATGATTACTGCATTTCTAGCATTGATTCATTTGGCTTTTACACAAACAGGCTTTCATTTACCATCATGTGTGTTCCCTGGGAATTGAAAACACAACTGTGGCATCACGACTGACTCCAGGAACATGATTATGATGACCGTCATGATGTCAGTGCTGACCGAGGCATGCGGCGGAGCGCTGACAGATTGTAACGTGAACCGTTCGATCGAGAGAATGCTGAAATGGAGACGTGATCGATGGAGAAAGATTGGAGGAAGTCACATATCTCATAGTTTGGGTTTCTACTGGAAAAAATTACAAATGAGATCACTTTAATATCTAAATTGTTTCTCTTATGATCATATATAGACTTTATACTTATGTCTCCAGCTACTCAGATGTTTCTCCTGACAAAAAAGACCTAGTAATCTCACGTGTCTAGAGATCTCAACAATGTCTCAATATACTCTGATTTGTCAATTCCAAAGTATGCATCCAAGAGTCAGATCTCTAATCAATTACTCCAAATAACAAATTATCTGCAATATGATCCACATTAATTTTACAGCTTTACATTCTTACTGTGTAAACTGACCATTTGATTTCTCATGTGACTATTTTTATTCCTCAAGCATCTTTAGAAACATCGGACAAAAAGGTGAGATTTAAAGGGGACCTGTTATGCCCCTTTTCACAAGATGTAATATAAGTCTCAGGTGTCCCCAGAAAGTGTCTGACGTTTCACCTCAAAGTACTCCACAGATCATTTATTATGCCATGTTGTAAATGCATTTACATTTTTGAGTGGAAGCAAAAACGAGCTGGTTTTGTGCATGTATCTTTAAATGCAAATGAGCTGCTGCTCCAGAAGAGGGTGGAGTCTGTACATCTCGTGCCTCGGATACTCTGCCAAAAACGAAAACATCTGTTTGGTTTTGATTATCATCTATATTGCGGTCACGCTCACCTGACATTGCAGTTATTTTGAATAACTTTAGAAGCTTTAATAAGAATACATTTTTACTTAAATGCTCTGGTGAGGATATAGACATGGCGGACTGTGTACAGATTACTCAGGGGTGGAGCTAAGCTAATAAGGCAGGTTCTGTGCCAGTAGTAGGTGGGGCCTGTTCCCATATGACATCACATTGGAGTACATTCCTGAATGGCTCATTTTGAGACACTGTTTCAGATTTATAGGGAAAATAAGCAGAGTGGAATGATCTTTACCACAATAAGGTGGTTGCATACACACACTGCAGACATAATTATGTTCAAAAACAATATTAACATGAATTTTGCATTATAGGTCCCATCTAAAATGAAAAACTCAGTTAAGCCCATGATTTACCCCGCACCCGATATAAGAGAAGAGGGGCTTGAGTTTGTTGCCCAGCACTATCTGCGAGAGGTGTCAAAGCTTGCGATGCCCCATACATTGTGCCAGGGGTTATTCTTTTGCCGTAAGTCGACTTGCGTACAGCTGTCCGCCGGAAGATAGTTATTTTAGTTTTTAAAGTTAAATACTTTTTTTTTTCTCTCACATAAACGTATGGCTTCTTTTCAGAAGGCCTTTATTAACCCCCCGGAGCCGTGTGGAGCACTTTTATAATGGATAGATGCACTTTTACAGACTTCAAAACAGAACTACCCATTCACTGCCTTCAGAGCAAGGACATTTATTAATATAACTCTGATTGTGTTCGTCTGAAAGAAGAAAGTCATATACACCTAGGATGACTTGAGGGGGAGTAAATCATGGGCTAATTTTCATTTCGAGTGAACTATCCCTTTAAGGCAAAGAGAACACTTAAATGAAACAACTCATCTCAGTTTAAATCAAGCACAAGTTTAAATACTTTTTATTTGCAGCATTTTTTTAAAGTCTACTTTAATGTTAATCAATATTTCTTTAAGCAAACACATTGTAAATTAGTTTTAAATGCTAATTTTCCACCTCTCTGAATCAAAACATGTAACAGGCTTATTATCCTACTGTACCTTTAAGACTTATACATGTAAAATACTTCTGATTCATTAACCTGTGACATCACAACACAACTGCTTCCAAATGACATGTTTTTGATGCATAGTTTCTATAACTAGTCCACATGTCCATACAGTACATCAAACACATCAATTCAAAGGGCATGTTTTCAATAATGTGAGCTCTTTAAAACAGTTTAGTCTGCCAGTAACATGAGCTTTTTTAAATATCAAACATCACCAAAGGTACAGCGGGACATCTGGTATGAGTTAAAACGTTCGTGTCTAACCCTCCTTTAATTCACTCTCTCTTGTGGCCAATCAGAGGCTGTTAAAAAGCGTTTCTGTCTGAAGCCGTCTGGTGTAATGTATTTAGATGCCGTGCACACTGAGGTGCCAACGAGAACCGCTGTTTCTAGAACACTCCACCACTGGGGGCTTTACACAAGCACACTGCTTTAATATTTCTTCTGCTCTATTCTGTCTCACCATCTCAACATTCACCCTTCTTCCTCTATACCGTTTCCTCTCTGTCTCCATACAGGGGCATAGAAATGATTTGATATATAAGTAGACACATTATAAACCTTATCAGCTTAGCTCATGAATATTAATTGCGTAGCGTAATGTTCGCCAGTTAGTCCTGATTGATTTTGTGTAAAGCAGGCAAGTATGAGCACAGCTTAGTAGGTTTACGGCTTCTGTCCAGTGTTGAATTAACTAGTAGCTTCCTGCTTGGTCTTTTTTGTGTTTAATATGTGATTTTTTTTTTCCCTCTTAAATATCTTCTCCTTTACAGTTATAAAAAAAGCAAAAAAAAAATTCCACCTTTTTTCCCCGTCTGCTTTTAGCTTTAAAAAAATAAATAAATAAATAAATAAAACAAAATACCTCTAGGACTGACTCAGTTCCAGGATTTTAACTGCAGTACAAACATGAAGGAGAATTGCAATTTAAATTTGAATGTAAGGACAATTTTGAAAAATAAATGAAAGTCAAAGAAATTCACATAACATAAAAGCAAAAATATTGTCACCTACCCAAATAAATGTTTTAACGTTTTGAAAAATGTTTGCGATGGATGGATGGATGGATGGATGGATGGATGGATGGATGGATGGATGGATGGATGGATGGATGGATGGATGGATGGATGGATGGATGGATGGATGGATGGATGGATGGATGGATGGATGGATGGATGGATGGATGGATGGATGGATGGATGAAATGTAATATTCATTTTAGAGAAAAAGTGGCAGAGAAGAACTTTTTAAAAGTGTGGAGTGTTCTATTAGTTGCTTCAGCCCTGATTCATAGTTCATCTGTGCGTCCATGTTTTCTCCTCCGTCTCTGTTTTGTCGTATGACCTTGTGTGTCTTGATCAGTATGTGGTGTGGAGTGATTTTTGCCATCTGATCTTTCTGTTTTCAGAACTGTATTGATCCTTCTCCACTGCACTCTCAAGGACAGAAACCAAACCCATATAACCCCTCCTTCTACTCCCCTCGTCTCAAACTTCTCCACCATTCGCTCTCTTTTTTGTTTTTCTTTGTTCTTCTCTCTCACTCTCTCTCTCTTCCCTCAAGGTTGCAGTGTCCAGCAGTATGAATAAATAATGTGCGGAGTGGGATCTCTTTCAGAAAAGCCATTTAGGTTGCTATTGTGTTACTAAAGGCTGTGCATTTAGCCACTGATGCCCATGTGACAGAAATGCTATAGGATGTGAACTGCGAGTTGTGTAAAGCAGCTATATCTCAAACACCACTAGACCTTCCCAATGACCTTAAACACAATCACTGCTGCCCGCTTACACTACCCAACTCTCTCAGCATACTGAGCCATCCGTGTCCTAAACATTAAGGTGAACACAAGTAAATTGGTCCTGATTAAGACATTGTGATGTATATGAGAGAAAAAAACACAAATGAGATCTCTCTAATATCTCAATTGTTTCTTCTAGACAGCAATGAGATTAAATTGATTGTCTTTTACTTCGCAGAATGTTCTGTAAGTCAATTTTGTCTGTTTATTATTCATTTATTATTATTCACAGCTAACCTGTTGCACTAGCAAGGCTTATCCCATATTTTTCCAAAAATTAGAATATTAATGTCCATCACACACAATATAATAAATGTTTCATTACAGATTCTCAAATGATTCTCAAGATACTCAAATGGGGTATTTACACTTGATCACTTCATGCATTATCATTTCTGTAAAGAAATATTAAAAATTTGGGGTTAGTATTTTTAAATGTTTTTTTTTTTTTAAAGAAGCTTCTTATACAAAATAAAAAAGGTAATATTGTGAAATATGAATTCATTTAAAACAACTTTTGCTATTTGAACATTTTAAAAGTTAATGTATTCCTGTGATGCAAAGTTGAATTTTTCATCATTACTGTAGAAATCCTTCAGAAATTATTATAATATGCTGATTATTAGTATTATTGATGTTGAAAATAGTTGTACAACTTAATATTATAAGAAATAGAAAGTTCATAAGAACCATATTTATTCTAAATAGAAATACTTTGCAATATTATAATGTCATTACCGACACCTGCATCCTTGAATATAAAGTATAAATACGCCCAAAAGCGCTGTTAACTGAAGAAGGGCCCTCTCATCTACATATGCCTACAGCTCATTGTCCACCTTTACAATATAGAAGTTGTGTGAGGCTGAACAACATTTCTGCCATATTTTCAAAAACGACAACAAATGGGTTCATAGAGAAATGGACATGCAACTGGTCCCTGACAGGGAAGCACATCATCATTTTGAAGACGGCTGACCTTTACTGCCTCTCTGTTAATCACAAAAACATGATGTGGTAGAAAAAGGCAGGGGGAGGGAGGGGGATAAAGCAGTATCATGTTTTTAGACACCGCTGCAGAACGCCAATGCAGAAAGGAACTCAACACTCCCTTTGGGATGCAGCACACACACCAGAACCCTGTGTCCCCACCACCCCTAGAACATTATAGTCACCATCTATACCGAACACACCGCAGTGAATGGGGGTGATTTGGGTAGGCTCATGTCCAGTGTTTGGAATGCAGAAAACTGTCCCTCCAATCATACAATTGTAAAACAAAAAAGTACAGCATGTAATGTACACCTAAACTCTATACCTGAACTCACTACTTCAGAAGTTTGTGTTCTGCAAGTGAACAGCGCCTTGTGGTGCCATCCAAAAGAGGCGCAAAATCATTGACCTTTATCTGGATTGTTCCCTGCTGGTGGAATGACCTGCCTAACTCAACCCGAGCAACTCTTAAGTGAATTATTAGCAAGTCTTAGTGAATTATACAGGCTCGTATGCAAGTCTATGGGCCCTATTTTAATGATTTGAGCGCATGGTCTAAAGTGCATGGCACAGGCACACTTAGGCATGTCCGAATCCACTTTTGCTAGTTTAACAACAGAAAAAACGGTCTGGCTTCTCCAGAGAGGAATCCTTTTATTTTTAATATTTAAAATGTGTGCTGCTGCACGTGCCTGTGTGTAATAAGCAGAGTGTAAACGCATTGTGCACCCACTTACAGGCGCATATTACTAATGATAACTGCGTCGGGCTGAAACTAGCAAAAAAACACTTGCATCACGCCTGGCACTGCATTGCGCCGGGTGTATGATAGGGCCCTATGTATCAGAATGGTAATGCGTTTTATGCATCACTCCCTACAACGCTGGACACATAACAGTACTTAATATGATTATCCTTTGGCTTGACTACGTTATCAAACAGCTAATAATGTTTTGCTAATGTTACACAAACCATCAACTGCATTCTAACAATCAGCATCCTTAGAAACGCTTTGAACTTGAAACTCAGAACGTCAGTGGAGAAAGGCATATAGTTATCATATACACAATTCACCCGCTATATTGCTAAATGTACCCGATTTTTCATATCAACAGAAAAATATACCAGGACAACCTGCTTCTGTTGAGACTCCCTTGCTTCAGAGCATAGTTAATGATATGCTAAAGCCCGCCCACGCGTTGACGTGATTGGTTACAAGTTGATTTGTGATGTCAGAAACGCTGTCGATTTTAAACTATGTTTTTGAGTCTTTTTTTTCCACTGCAATTTTAAGGAGAAAATACTCAGCAATGGTGTTGACATGAATTTGCACATGGTTTGTCTTAAAGCATATAACAACACCACATAGACATATAAACAACATTAAAAACTTTAAGAAGCTATGATTGCATCATTATTAATGTAATTATTATGTTTCCAGCATGTTATACTGTATGTTTGGCAACGGTTCTTCTAACCTTAATTGATGGAGTGTGTAGCTTTTAATTTCTTAAACCATGTACGAAGACACATCATGGCCATATTCAAGGATGACGATGTCAAGATTCATCAGACTCAAAAACTTTTCTATTTGAATGTTTTAGAAATGTATAATTTCTCCAGTCTTCAGTGTCACATTCGAGAAGTGTCTGTGTAACAATGTCATAAACCTGTTTGCACATTATAATACATTTGTTCATTCTGCAAAAACTTCAATTATTTTATTCCACTTTATCCTTATTTGTTACCTTTTTTTTGCAGATATAGACATATATATATATATATATATATAGAGAGAGAGTACTTTTTTTATATCCTATTTCTATTATAATTTCTTCCTTGTGTTTTTAACTGTGAATTTGCAGAAACCTGTTTACATTTTGTATATTCTGTATATAACTGTTATGACAAATAAAACTCTTGAATCTTGTTGAATCCTTCAGAAACTAATAAGCTGATTTGCTGCTCAAGAAACAATTTTGATTTATTATCAATGTTGAAAACAACCATATTTTTGTGGTCTTTCCAGGATTCTTTGATAAATAGAACATTCAAAAGAACAACTTTTATTTGAAATCTTTAGTAATATTATAAAAGTCTTTACAGTCCTTTCTGAATAAAAACATACATTTCTTTCAAAAATAAATCTTACTGACCTCACTTTTGAATAGTGGTGTACCTAAAAACAACCATAAATAAAACAAAAAATTAAAGCGATGCTGCTTCTTTTTGGTGTTCAAGATTGGCTAAACATACTCCTTTTAGACCAATATACTTGTTTTTATACAATTCCTATGTTTAAAATAAGTTAAAATGGGTGGGTCACAGGGGTAAATTAAAGAAAAGTGTCTGGTCCAAAATTTGAATGAGGCCATACGCCACTGAGCTTTACACAAACATACCAAACTGACAATCTATCACTTGTCTAACAAACATATTCAGGTCATAAACACACTTCGACCCTAACATAAACTACACTTCAGTACGAAGGGCAAAATACACCAATATACATTCTATGCATGAGCTGTAAAGACAAACAAAATGCAGGCACAAATATCTAGACACAGAAACACACACACATATACGCGCACACACACACTCAAAGCACACTGTCTAGTGACCCGTGAAGGCCCGGCACCACAGGCAATAACATCCGACAGTATATGCAGTAATATCCTCATTAGTTTATATTCAGACACTGTGACTATATTCACACTCTATATTACACTACTATATTCAGACTGTTGTCATCACAATGCCCTGACATTTCTAATGGAAATCGTGGATCATGTTATGGAACAGCAACTTCTTTCTTCCGTGCACTCGTTCTCAGGAATTCGAAAGGGAAAACTGATGGAATTTTAGATCTTCTCCTGATCTCCTGATCTCAAGCAGGACCACTAATATATGTAGACAGATCGTTGGGAGGATGTGTGCGTGTGTATGAGGGTCTTTAATAAGTGATCTGATGGCAGTGGACAGAGCGCCTGTGGGAGCCACGCTCTTCACACCTCCTACTGTTATCAGCTCAACCTTACCTTATATAACACACACTCGCACGCCAATAAAAAAAAGTCCACTGACAGAGCCGCTCTCTTTCAGCGTCTGCAGTCATGTTTTATCAGGTGCGTGACATGCATACTCACAAAAATCATATAGAGCTACAGTGGTTCCTGAGGGCAGCGTGTGAATGTTGACACCTCTGTCTAAAAGTTAAACAGTTAACAACATGTTGTGAGTTGCTGTGTAGTCATGCACACGTAGGCCCATATGACCACCTAATATTGTGTTGGTCCCCCTTTTGCTGCCAAAACAGCCCTGACCCGTCGAGGCATGGTCTCCACTAGACCCCTGAAGGTGTGCTGTGGTATCTGGCACCAAGATGTTATCAGCAGATCCTTTAAGTCCTGTAAGTTGCGAGGTGGGGCCTCCATGTATCGGACTTGTTTGTTCAGCACATCCCAGTGTTTATATTTATGTTCAGCACATAATAATCTGTGTTCAGCACATAATCAGTGTTATTCACAGTACAGTATTTGATTTAATAAAGTGTCTTGGCTATTAACAATATTTGTGTCCAGTAAATTCACTTGCCATCGGAAGGTGTGGCAAAAAGCTTTATTCCCATATTCATGCCTTTCTGTCTGTGAACCTGTTGTGTGGTGTGAATGTGTGTTTGTGTTCACCTGAGGCCGTGGGTGTCCTTTGACCAGGCACTGCAGAACTAATGTGTCCCCCTCTCGGATGGTGTAGATCCGTTCACTGATGTTGTCCTCCTTCACCACACACGCCTGCCCAGAATGCACAATCTGAGCGTTCGCAGGAGCTGAAGGACAGAGAGAAAGTCAGATTATCCTATAACATTTTCACTTCATTCTACAACAACTTTAGCAGTGACGTTGATGTATGCTGTGTTGGAGACCAACAAACTAAAACTAGTGACGCTACTAACTTAACCTCTTTTTTTAAGCAAGTAGCAAGATACATTTGCCCTCTCACATACAGTGACTCCATAAAAAGTATTTGGACATTTAAGCCGCAGTTAAAAACTGCATTACATAACATACTAAAGCCAAATGGCATTTATTTTAAGGAAATACAGCACATGCGCAATTTGCAAACAAAAATATTTAAATTTTTTAGCATTTTCTAGTATTCATTAAATTGTTTAAATAGATTTAAATGATTAATATACAAATAGATAGAACAAATATAAATATAAAACTACCTACAAGGCTTAAATAGGCAGGCATTAACAAGATGAGACACAGGTGGAAGTAATCAAACAGAAGTCTGGAAGTCAGAAAGCAATGGATTATGGGAAATGCAGTTCATGATAGGAAAGCAAAGTGATGGGAGAAATGCCCTCTAGTGGCGATAATGGGCACTCCAGATGGTGGATGTTTCAGGAATAAATAAACAAACAGACAAACAAACAAATAAATAAATAAATAAATAAATAAATACAAACACTGAAATGCTCCCTCTGGGTCCCACCCAGACCACTTATTGTTAAGACAACTGCAAGAACATCTCGTAAAGCCATCTCTGTAATAGATCTGCCATCAATACATGTTATAAGTGTAAATCCAGGGAGAAAAATTACTCGCTATGATATATGGCCTATATGTATGTTTATAGAAAAACATGTGCTGAATTGGACAAAGCAATACAAGAAATTTCAGATGACATTCTTATGTTGCATGAGTCAGATGTGCACTCAAGAACCACTTGAATCTTTCCTAACAGAGTTTGCAAGCTGGATTTCACTTCATGCTCTGAGAAGAATTCAAACTCAGGGCCCTCGGGAATACAAACCAGCACTGCGGGCAGCCGAGCCCGGCGGTCACTGCCCGGTGAGCGCTTTGATTGCGAAGAGGAACGCATGTACCGCGACAGCCTACACACTGTAAATGATGAGTCTGCGTTGCTTATTAGCATTTAAAAGGGAGTCTGGGACAAGAATAGCTGCAAGGCAATGCAGGACATGTTTAGAAATGTGTGGAAATTGCCAAAGCTTTTATTTGTGTGTGTAATGGTGTGGTCGGGGCTGAGCGGGCATCACAGGCCAGTCACAACGCCAAAATTAATGACGCTCATTAGCAGTACAATGAGGCCTGCACTCACGCTAACGCCGCTAACAACCAGCTGAAGAGAACTCATAACTTAGCAATTCGATGCATTACATTCCACAAAGACAACTCTCATTGTGCATTTCCACAGTCATACACAATCTGGGAAATTCGTGGAATTTAAAAATTTCGTTTTTTCAGGCAAACACAGGCCTAGAAAAGTCATGGAAATTTCTGTAATGAACACATGCTCTGTCACAATATATTTAATTGGCTAAATATCACTTGTGTAGAGTAAAACATGCTCACAACTTATTGTGATGAACAATAGACAATAGTCAGGACAGCACCATATTTCATTTTTGACAGGAGTGAAAACGAGGCTGTGAGGGATAGAATTAAAAAGTTAGTGCACCCAAAAAAGAAAATTAATTATTCACAACTTTAACAATCTCTTCTCTTCAATGTCATTCTCCTACACTATCCACATTGTAAATGCAGTGCAGCGCTTCCACGTTCAACGTCAGAACGCCGCCTCATTATTGGCCAGCTCCTGGTCAGCATGACACACATGCGTCGTTGTGCTCGTGTGAGCAGCGTCAGCCAACAGTGTTTACTAGGGATGCCACAATTCTCAATATAATATTGAACTGTTCAGTACGTCATTCACGGTTCAATACGCGCTTGTGAATTGTGTTTTTTTTTGGTTTCCGATCATTTGAATCCATCCCAATATACTACTGTACAACGTGACATGTTCAAATCACATGTCAGTTCACCAGACACTATAGTTATTCGCAATCACGAAAGTTAATTACTTGCATGCGTTTTAAAGCCTTGCTGGTTAAACATTTAAACATTGCTGGTTTTAACTTGCGCTTTTCTGAGAGTGTGCGCACTAAAAGCCTGTCCAACACGTGATTACTGGACTAAGTAGTCTTACTGCGCTAACACTGTCAAATACACACAATATTTTGATGAATGTTGGTAACCAGACAGTTGATGGTAGCCAGTGACAGATGAGAAGAAACTGTTGTATGAAGTTACTGTTAGTTTTTTGCGCACAAAAAGTATTCTCGTCGCTTCATAAAAATATTAAGGTTGAACCACTGGAGTCACATGGACTATTTTAACAATGTCTTTACTACCTTTCTGGGACTTGAAAGTTGCATTGACGTTGCTGCCTATGGCTGGTTCAGAAACCTCTCGAGCTTCATCAAAAATATCTTCATTTGTGTTCCTAAGACGAACGAAGGTCTTACAGGTTTGGAACGACATGAGGGTGAGTAACTAGTGACAGAATTTTCCTTTTTGGGTGAACTAAAGTGCATTCATTGGAGTCATTGTACTGTTGTTTAACAAGATGCCAATTGTTCGGCTGATGAGACGTCTTACTGAAGAGTTGTGAAATTATGTGATCTAGGACCTTTATATAGTGTGTGCTCACAGAATCTCAAGAATCATTCAAACCAGCTCACAAACTGGTCTGAATAATTCATTAGTGAATCGGTCTGAAATTAAACAATGAACCAGTGTTGTTACTGTTAACTACAGTAAACTAAACTAAAGTAAAAAGTATTCAAATAAAGCTGAAATAAATTAAAAATAAATATTAGATGGAAAAACTTTGAAATGTCATCTATAGGCAACTAACTGAAGATTTTAAAGATTAAAATAAAATAAAAGCTAATTAAAAATATCAACGATACTACAATAGTATATAAATAATACTAAAATAATACTGTTTTAAAATAATATAATAATATGTATTTAGTATAATACATACAGTAGCAGACACCAACTTTGGGTAACGAGATGCTGCCTTAACATTTTGTGATAATTATGCTGTAAATGTAAATTCATCAGTCAAATTAATTTATCATCTTAAACCAAAATAACACAACCTTCACCCTCTTTCAAAATAACCCTCACAATATAGATAGCCTTCTGGTACTGCTTTTTTGAGCGGCGAGATAATAGCGGTGTGAATAGCAATGTGCCTATATGGTTGTGTGTAAGAGAAAATAACAGCGTGGTCAATAGAGAGGTCTCCTCAAAGACAGAGCCAATGAATTTCTCCATGATGTGATTATTATTGATCTGTTAAGTGTGAGGTGTGTTTGTGTGCGTGAGGTCTTTGAGTTAACAGCTGCAGGTACACCACATAATGTGAGGATGACTGAACTTCACAAACCACTTGCCCTCTCAGCAGGTGTGCGTGTGTAAGCCCCAGATTGCTGGACACTCTCCTCCTCAGTGGGAGAGAACGCCCAGCATCAGGGATGAGCTCTCTTTAACTCTGCAGCCGGGTCAACATCTATCACTGTCACACTGACCCAGTGCATCATGGGATGAAGACAATCCACATCTTCACATCAGTATTCGGCGGCAGTCGCTCGGCAACAGGACTTGCTCTGGGTCAGCTATTCAGGAAATAAATATCACAGCGAACCGGAGCAACCTCAGTATAGTCTAGATGAGTTCTTAGATACTGATCAACAACACTATCTACAGTTTTTATGTTTGTATCAATATTAGGTTATATTTTATTTTAAGGTGTCATTGTTACAGTGTAATTATATATTTAATATTTATATATATTGTACTTACTATAGGGTTAGGGTTGGATTGTAATTATGCATAATTTACTGTTAGTACTATGGTAAGTACATGTAACATGTAGCAAGGACACTGTAAAATAAAGTGTTACCTGACGATGGATGGATGGAGGGATGGAGGGAGGGATGGATGGATGGATGGATGCTAAACCAGCTGTATTTTTAATCTTTGCTTAATTTTACCATTTTAAATAACTATAGTGATTGAGCAGAATTATCATAATTACTCGAAATGGACAATGCATGCACATTTATATGAAACCTAAATTTTCAGAGATGATCTATATCAAATCATAAATTCATATACCAAAACGTGGTGGGTGGCGAAGCGTCTAAGCATCTAAATGCTTAGGTTGTACCTGCCAGTGTGTGTGTCAGAGGCAAAGAATAAGTTTAGTATAGATATATTTTCACTCGCTGAGCACTTGAGAGTTTCGATCTCATCAAGTGATCTAACTTATAAGATTTCAAATCAGCTCAAACGTACCGTAAACTCTAACGTTAGTGTGAAGGCGGACTTTGCTGAGCGCGTTTCCTCACACACACACACACACACACACACACACACACACACACACACACACACACACAAACACACACACAGTATATTAGTGTGTTGTATATTGTTATTAGTAGTAGAATTAGTAGTAGTAGTATTATCTTTTAATAATATAATAACTTATCGATTTTTTTTGCAAAAGCACTGAAATGACCAATATCTTAAGCACCACCACCAGTCTAAATTTCAGTTAAATGACAAATATGCATTCATACGGTTACCAACAGTTTTAGTTCTAATTACTAAAGTTCTATCATTAAATAGTGCTTATTATAATATCATAACATAGTCTAATGCTTGATTTAAAAAGCTGTGCCATTTTACAAAGATATCGGTATAAAAGTATAATATAATATATTAAGTATATCAGTCTGGCGACTACACAAAAAAAAATGTACTAGCCAATGGCGATTCTATTGCTAAGGTGTGCGTAGAGGGTTGTAATGTGGTAACCTGTTGTAAATTGTATTTGCTGCTGATGTGTGGGCATGCTGTCACCCAACAAGCAACTTCTCAAACATCTCTCTTTTTGCCTTTTCTCCTCTGTCCATCCATCCATCCGTTCGCCCATACAACCATCCATCTAAATCTGAAGCAAACAAGGTTCTTTCTGTGAGTTATCAAACTAGTCTCAAGCCAGCAGAGGGGAACACGCCGGAGGGGGCTAGAAAGAAACAAAACAAATGGAGAGCGGCATAGAGAGATGGAATATAAAAACAAATCAATATGATACACACACACACACACACACACAAATAAATGAACACAGCCATCCAAACCTCCACACATTCACAGAGTCACAATACAGAGAGAGGGTGATATAAAGCAAGAGCAAGAGCAAAAACAAGCAAAAAATGAAAATGAAATCACATGGTTTTAGCAAATAAAACTGGACATGGCCTTAAAGGGAAGCATGTACTGACATCTTGTGAGTAGCAGTTTAAAAAATGTTGAGCCACTGAGCCAATAGCTTGAATGTAACTCTACACCCTTGCTTCATTTAGTATACACAAACCCATGAATATGCAAATTAGCCCTGCCTCCACTCACTCACACCAGCTCAGAGATCCACAGGGTCATCTTTACTGTAGTAAACGCTACACAATGGTATCGCTCTCTACAGCATCGGACACATAACGGTAATTGATACGTTTAAGCCTTTTGCTTGATTAAGTTATCAAACAGCTAATTATTGTTTTGCTAATGTTACACAAACCATGTTCCCGTCCACCATCTCAATCTGCCTTCTAAAAATCAGCATCCTTAGAGACAACTCAGAATGTCAGAAATGCATATACTTCTTCATAACATCATAATATACATCATATACACAATTCACCCGCTATATTGCTAAATGTACCCGATTTTTCATATCAACAGAAAAATATACCAGGACAACCTGCTTCTGTTGAGACTCCCTTGCTTCAGAGCATAGTTAATGATATGCTAAAGCACATTGACGTGATTGGTTACAAGGTAGTTTGTGATGTCAGAAACACTGGCGATTTCAAACAGCATTTTTGAAACTCTTTGGTTCACTTCAGATTTAAGGAGAATATTCACAACCTCACTGCTAGATGCAACAAAAAATAAAATAAAAAAAAATGCACCTTTACAGCATATTACAAACACCACACAGGCATAAACCGATCTGGCATATCATTATGACCACCTTCCTAATATTGTGTTTATTAGGCCCTGACAGCCCTGACCCGTCAAGGCATGGACTCCACTATATCCCTGAAGGAGTACTGTGGTATCTGGCACCAAGATGTTAGCAGCAGATCCTTTAAGTCCTGTGAGTTGCGAGGTGGGGCCTCCATGGATCGGACTTGTTTGTTAAGCACACCCCTCAGATGCTAGATTGGATTGAGATCTGGAGAATTTGGAGGCCAAGTCAACACCTCAAACTCGTTGTGCTCCTCAAACCATTCCTGAACCATTTTTACTTTGTGCACATTATCCTGCTGAAAGAGGCCACAGCCACCAGGGAATACTGTTTCCATGAAAGGGTGTACATGGTCTGCAACAATGCTTAGGTAGGTGGTACGTGTCAAAGTAACATCCACATGGATGGTAGGACCCAAGGTTCCCAGAAGAACATTGCCGAAAGCATCACACTGCCTTGCCTTTTTCCCATAGTGCATCCTGGTGCCATGTGTTCCCCAGGTAAGTGACGCACACGCACCGGCCATCCACGTGATGTAAAAGAAAACGTGATTCATCAGACCAGGCGGTGGACAGCAGTCAGCATGGGCACCCTGACTGGTCTGCAGCTATGGACATACAGTAAAAGTGGAGTGCTGCAGGTCACGTCACGTCACGTGTAGAAATGGCAAGTGGGAGAGATAAGGAAGGCTGCCCGGAGTTGGAGGATGCGCCAGCGTCGTATAACGTCGGCGTTGGCAGGGCAGAAGCAGTGCGTATGGAGAGCAGGAGCCGTGCGCGCCCGTTGTGCATTCACACTGGCAGCGTTTGTCTCACGCAGCTGAACTGCGGCTCGTGTATTGCAGATGAATATATTGTCCATTCTGTCACATTTTCCAGGTGTTCTCCTCCGACCCCTGTCTGTCTCGTGCTTTGATTTATGATGGGCAGCATATGTCTGCTGCAAATGCGACCGTGTTCCCCTCTGTCCCAAACACACATGCACATAACATGTTGTATATAAGTAGTTCACATGATAAATATAACATTAAAGTTAAGATATGCTTCTAGATTTAATCATTTAAACAGGCCTTTGAAGTTTGGACAAAAAGTTCAGCTCACGCTGAATTAAAGCCACAGTGCATTGTTCTGATCAATATTGACATGATTAACATGAAACAGGAAACAACTTCTACATGATATAACAATTTAATACTGTATCCTAAATTGTGGATATTTAAGCTATATATCATATGCTGAAGTGAATGTATGGAGTGTTAATGATTAAAAGAAAAAAAACAGAACCAGAACTGAAAACCGTGACCCTAAAACCGTGATATGAACCAAACCGTGGGTTTTGTGAACCGTGCCATCCCTAATATATATATATATTATTATATTATTATATTTGGGGTCTTTTAAAGACCCCAAACAACAGGATGAGGAATGCAGAACTCGGAAGAGATTACACCAAGCAAATTAGGGCAGATGTAAAAACCGCAGGTGTAATTGATGGCCTGAGCTGCTGTTTGCTCCACCTGCACCCACGGTCTTCGGGGAATATTTCTGCACCCCTTCTGACCAGCTTCAACTGTTGCTGGAAGTTTTCTAGAGCATCTCCTCTTCTGTCTCGCTATTCTTCATGCATGCGCTCTACACATAAATCATAGCTGAAACACTCCTGCTGAGGAGCTTCACCAGATCCACTGTTTCACTCACATCCTGGAGTCGCACACGTATTCATCTGTCTTGCATCTCCCAGTGTCCCGAGAGAAAAGGAGAGAGAATTTCATCCTCAAGGCGCTTAACGGCACATCTATGAGCATTTTTGTGAGAATAAATAAGATCCTTGAGAGGGAGAGAGACTGGCCGGCAGGGGCTAATCTGACAGCGTTAGGTGTGTCAAGGTGTTTTATTGAGTGTTTACTTGTTGTGTGAGGAGCTGATAGCTTTCACTGTGGCTCAATACGGATCAGCCCTCTGACAAACATGACTATTGGCAAAAACGACCACTAGGGCAGACGGCATCTCATCAGACAAGCATCTCTGGCAGCGAGAAGAGCAGGGCTGAGTGCTGCCGGAGGAGCACATGCCAGGACTTCTAAGCACCTATAGTGTATGCATGCATACAGAAGAGTCATGCCCGTTCAAACTGACGTGATCCCTCAGATCAGAGAAGCAAGTGCATTTTGATTACAACTTTTCGTATCTTAATAATTAAAGGGATAGTTCATTTAGTCACCCTCATGCTGTTCCAAACCTGTATAAATGTAAATTTGAAATATTTTGAAAAATATCTCAGTGGGTTTTTTGTGCATGCAATGAAAGTCACTGGAGTCCAGTGTTGTTTTTTGATCCAACTGACTTCCACTATATGGACAAAAACAGTCGAAACATTCTTCTAAACCAGGGGTGTCAAACTGAATATGGCTCACGACAGTGTCCAATCTGTCCCGGGGGATGATTTAAACAATAATAGAAAATAGAGATGCACCGGTCGACTGGCCATAAATCAAAATTTTATTTTGGCCGATCTCTATTCCGTACTTGCACACAAACGGCTTTGCAATCATTTCCCAAAAAGACATTTGTGTGGGAATATTACAAAGTCTGTAAACAGGATGTAGCAACTCATAATGTAATAACTGCACATAATGTAATACGTGGATTGGGTATAAGGTGGATTTTATAGGCAGGTTAAAACTGGATTCAGATTTTTAAAAATGTACTGCAAAGGAATACCAATGCTTTATGTTTAATAAAAATATAACAATAACAATAGTAATAACAACAACAACATGAATATTTAAATGTTGCATTTCTCAGGTAGTTTAAGATTTTTAAAATATACTGTAAGGGATTATTCATATTTTTTATGTTTTAAAAGCTATTATAATTATGACTGACTATGTCTGTTTTTGGTGAGTTTATAATGTAATAAATATCTTAAAAATTGTTATTACATTATGAGCTCAATATTTTATTACATTTTGAGAAACTTATTACATTATGTGCAATTATTACATTATGAGTTGCTACACAGGACGTTAAAGGGGTCATCAGACGCAAAATTCACTTTTATATAGTGTTTGCATATAAATGTGTCTTTGCAGTGTGTGGACACAACCAAACTACAATGATAAATATCCATTCATTCATGCTCCACCTACGAGCGCTGACAGACTGTCTCATATTAGCATATTTCCGCCCTCAGCCAGCTGTACACTGTCCACCAATGCAGCATGCTTCACGTGTCTACATGCCCTACGGAAGAGAGGGGTTGGGTGAGCAGTAGCTCATTATCATTTAAAGACACCGAAACGTATCGCTGTGAACCAAGCTGTTTTTGAGGAGGTAAAAAGGGTGTTGTTTTACACAAACATTGAGGAATTTAAACCAAAGTATGTTACAGACTTTACATGAAGACCCTTAAAGAATCATACCAACTTGTGGAAAATGGTCATCTGATGACCCCTATAACACAAGCCAGAGACGGGACATGCTGAAGACGGACACAAAGAGGAGAACACAGACGCACCAGCAGAGGAAAAAAAATAAATAAATTTACCAGCAACAGAAAGAATATAAATATAAATATAAATTTAAAAAATATAAATATTGAAATGGGGGTAGGGGTTTATATGAATGCATCTATGAAGGGAACTGTCTTCAGAATAGTTTGATGGAATTTTCTTGTCCTCTTACCGCCGTATAAAGCGGTACCCAAAGAAGCCGCTGATGTTCATAAGCGCCACCCACTGTCAGAGAGTGAATATGCATTTTCATTCAGTCCGTGCCGTTTTTGTTTTGTGCAGGTGTGTCGTGTGTCTTCTAGCATAAGTATAGCACAATTTTACAAAACAAAAGTCAGACCATTCTGTTTTTGCTTTGAATTTTGGAATTATGAAATGTAATTTAAAAATAAAACAACTGCTCATGCTATGCGTGTAGCATCTTTGTTTGCATCATGATTAATGTAGTGGTCGCCTCTTATTCCAAATGGCTACAGATATGTCTTTGTTTAAGGCCAGTTTGGCCTGTTATAGAGCAAATAAACAACAAATAAATGTGCACAAAAAAAAAAATCGCAACCAGTATCGGAATCGGTCAATTTGCTTGTAAAAAATCTGATTCAGCCATGAAATATCATAATCGGGACTTTTCACTATAAAAATGTAGTTCTCACAGAGCAGTGTGTTTTTCTAGTTTTCTTGGCAATTAATTTGTATTGTTAATATTAAATGTAACTGTCAGCGCACTGGTTTAAAAAAGGTCATTTGGCCAACACATGGTTACATTTTTTTCCCACCCGACCCTCCACCTAAAATGAGTTTGACACCCTTGATCTAAACTATCCCTTTCAGCTTAATGATTGTTGTAGCTGAAGTGAAGTGTGGTTGCTTAAAAAACTGAAACAGAAATCAAAATGATTTGTCCAAATTTGGTTCGTACAACTGATTTTTTTTTTTTTTTTTACTTTGAAACAATTTTCACTCTGAAATTACTAGAATTTCACAAATAATTCATGGTATGGTAACACATTAAATTAAACCTGAAATGT
This sequence comes from Paracanthobrama guichenoti, assembly GCA_018749465.1. Taxonomy (NCBI): domain Eukaryota; kingdom Metazoa; phylum Chordata; class Actinopteri; order Cypriniformes; family Gobionidae; genus Paracanthobrama; species Paracanthobrama guichenoti. The sequence goes on from CM031955.1 coordinate 34,384,302, forward strand.
AGAAGTATAAAATAAAATGTAATCAAATTACCTTTGCTTTATTTACAACTTTGAAAAATAATTTTATACAGTGTACAATCAAATCACACATTTCACAGGCACCAAGTAATCAAAGTCAAAGACGCCGAACTAAGGCATGTGGTCCAATATCATTAGAAGGGGACAGTGCCTTGTGTCAACACTGTACGCTTTTCATCTAACGATTAATTTCACATCATATTTGCTGCAAAGCTTTACTTCCCGACACCTACTTTTTCAACACAAGACCAGACGGAATTCATTGACCGGCAGAACATATGCTGACATCTGATTTTTCTTAAAAGGCTTCAGAAAAACTTTTCTTACCTCAGGCATATTTCAGGCCTAATAACTGGACTGGCTGTTTCTCAGCCGTCTGAGCTACACTTAAAACACACAGAAAAGTGAACCTGAAGAACCTAAAGTCTCTATATTAACACTGTGTGAAAAAGGAATGGTTACCAAAATTAAAATACCAAAATTATTATATATTACTATTAATTGTATTATATGGAAATAGAATAGAAGAATAGAAGAAAATAGTTTAAAATGTAATTTCAGCTTTATTTATTTATACCACATGAACACGTGGAGCTGGTGGTTGGAAGGGTTGAGAAATAAGAGGGATTTGTAACATCAGCTGAAGAGGAAAAGTCGCTTCGGTGGTGCACCAAGTTATTACATTTTGATAAAAGTGGAAGACAATGAAGTGGAAGATTATGAAGACAAACATTTTTTTATTTAGAATAACGTGCACTGATGAATCGCTCACAATAAGGCCAAGAATGTGTATTAAGAAAGCAAATAGGGTCGATTTTGATTCATCTGGACTTTAATGAGATGTCAAGCCTCGTCTGTGTGTATTAAAGTCATTTGTCTCTGTTCTGAGAGGGCTGTTTTATCCATTAGCGCCGTATGAGAGGAAACAGGCACATGTGAGGAATCTTTTGGCCCCTGTTGGAGCCGGTGAGACTTGAGAGAAAAGCGACGGGGAGGATGTGAGCTAAAGTAAATTTGCAGGATCACTACAGTGACGGTTTTAGTGGCAGTGACAGAAACTGATTAAAGGACCACTGTGGAGAAGACGAGCAAACGTAACCCTGGAATTAATGGCCTCCTCTATCCTTCTTTCAGCCTTCCATCAGCACCCAGATAACAGAGAAAGGCTGCTAAAACGATAGTATACGACGTTATAAAAGAATATATATAACATGTAAATCACATCTACCCAATCACTTCAAAAACAAGAAAGCAAAGTCATATTTCACCCCAACATCAAAAGAAATCAATTATATTTTAAATATTACATATTGCAAAAATATATTTTGCATAATAATGAATAATAATAATTAGTTACATTTATATCGTGCTGTTCTGGGTACTCAAAGCACTTTACACAGAAGGGGGGAAATCTCCTCAACCACCATCAATTGCCATATTGCGCCAGAACGCCCACCACACACCAGCTGATTGGTGGAGAGGAGAGGCCAATGGGCAAATTTGACCAGGATGCCGGGGTTACACCCCTAGTCTTTATCGAAGGACATCCTGGGATTTTTAATGACCACAGAGAGTCAGGACCTCGGTTTAATGTCTCATCCGAAGGATGGTGCTTTTTGACAGTATCCACATCACTGTACTGGGGCGTTAGGACCCACACAGACCACAGGGTGAACGCCCCCTGCTGGCCTCACTTAACACCAGTTTTCCCAGGAGTCTCCCATCCAGGTACTGACCAGGCTCAACCTCAGTGGGTAACCAGTCTTGGGCTACAGGGTGATATGGCTGCTGGCCATTATAAAGTCTATCATAAGAGATGAATACATGTATACAGTAGAAGTAATTGTACCGGTCTCGTGTCTCACGGAGGAGCTTGGGTGCATAAAAGGAGAAGCAACAACAGTGAAGTATGAGAGGACCAGGCCTGGATTTTATGTTATGTTTTGTTTACGCATTATGATGTGCGTGCGCAGCAGCCGTCTGTGAGGGACTGCCTGCGTTTTACTTTCATTTTGCGTTTATTTGATTAAAATCTTTTAAATGTTCGTCGGTTCCCGCCTCCTCCTTCCCATATCAAACTGTGTTACACATACATATACAGTACATACACATACATGCATACATACACGCACACACAATATAATTACATCTACTGTATAAATATATTCATCTCTTATAATAGGCTTTATTTTGATTTTCAGGGTGAAATGTAACCTAGGTGTTTTTTTGTGATATCTCACATTTTGCGAGACACCTGGTCACATTGCCAGAAGTAAATTGCTTTTAACTGGCACACTCACAAACACCAACACCTGCAGGTACACAAACATTATCGCAACAATGAATACAAACAATATTTCACACAAACACATCCAAATCTCCCACAGCCAGACGCACAAACACATGTAATCAGGGAGGCCCATATTGGCAGATTTCAAACAGCCTGTGTTGAGTCAGTCTGAGGGTGAGTGGATCAGAACAAGCCTGATCAAACAACATGTTGAGTGCAGCCAAAAGAGGATGGACGAAAACAGACACAAAGAGAAAATCGAGAGAAATGCATTTTAAAGGCCTATTTCCATCATTCAGCTGACAATAAATTGCATTTTGTGTGCATGAAAAAAAACCTCAAAGGCCAATGATACTTAAGCTGAGGCATGTCATTTGCGTCACCAAACGTTATTGTAAAAACAATGACTGGTAGATAGCCTGTCCCAAACTCACATCATTGGCTGTGCCTCATTTTCTGGGAAATTAAAATATGAATAGCTTATTTAAAGTCGTTTCTGCATATTAAACCAGGTGACATTCTTAAGCCCTATTTGGACAGGATTCGTTTTACAAGGTGGAGTAATAATTTTACCACAGGATGCCTGTAATATTAATGGCCAATTTGCACGGGATAAGAAATCTCAGTAAAACTAGCAGAAGTCGCCACCATCACCTCCCTGTTGTCATGTGCGTATTAAGTTGCTTCCTGATATCACGTGCGCAAACACATATAATCTATAAATAACCTATATATAACAGTTAGGTCCAGTTGAATGATTTATTAAATGAATTAAATTTTGATTGGATTCTTTTGGTAATAGGCACTTACCTAAAGCTAAGAGAAGTTCTGTGCCTCTGACAAGTGCTTTTTTTTTTAAATCTCAATAATAAGCAGAAAACGGGTTATAAAGATTTGACACAGACTTGTTCCACTGCCTAGAACACAACTGAATGCTTTTTGAAGTGCCTCCAAACTTGAAAAAACACAGAAAACTACTTTTAAACAGGAAATGACAGAATATTTACGTACATATATACAGCGGGTCTATTTGCACGGGATTAGAATTACCTAAAGTAATTTTTCCGGACCTTTTTACAGAAGGTAAAAGTCGCTGTAATCTTTAATGACATTGTCCGTAATGATAACTGAGATGACACATTCGGACGGGACTAAAATCACTGAGAAGCTTTGGTAATAAATACTTTACCCCACCTCTCCATGTTAAACTAATCCTGTCCGAAAAGCCTTGACCCTTACACACAGAGATTGTTCCAGATTCTCTGAATCTTTGGATGATATTATGCACTGTAGATGATGATAACTTCAAACTCTTTGCAGTTTTCTCTGAGAAACTCCTTTCTGATATTGCTCCAGTATTTTTGGCCGCAGCATTGGGGGAATTGGTGATCCTCTGCCCATCTTGACTTCTGAGAGACACTGCCACTCTGAGAGGCTCTTTTTATACCCAATCATGTTGCCAGTTGACCTAATAAGTTGCAAATTGGTCCTCCAGCTGTTCCTTATATGTACATTTAACTTTTCCGGCCTCTTATTGCTACCTGTCCCAACTTTTTGGAATGTGTAGCTCTCATGAAATCCAAAATGAGCCAATATTTGGCATGACATTTCAAAATGTCTCACTTTCAACATTTGATATGTTATCTATATTCTATTGTGAATAAAATATAAGTTTATGAGATTTGTAAATTATTGCATTCCTTTTTATTCACAATTTGTACAGTGTCCCAACTTTTACTTTTTTGGAATCAGGTTTGTATGTATATATATGTATATGTATATATATATATATATATATATATATATATATATATATATATATATATATATATATATATATATATATATATATAGACATAGACATAGACATAGACATAGACATAGACATAGACATATAAACAGCATTAAAAGCTTGATTTAAGGGACAAAATTAAATTATTGACTACAGGGGACTTGAAATAAAACCTTGTTAAACATTTTTTTCTAAAGCCCTTTTCAGACGGGATTTAGTGGAAGATATATAGTTTATATATATATATATATATATATATATATATATATATATATATATATATATATATATATATATATATATATATATATATATATATATATATATATATATATATATATAAACTTCCACTAAATGTATCAATATATTTGTAAAATGGCACAGCTTTTTAAATATCTGAATGTACACTCTTAATATCAGTCAAATCAAGCATTAGACTATGTTCTGATATTATGATAATCAAGCACTATTTTAATGATAGAACTTTAGTAATTAGAACTAAAACTGTTGGTAACCGTATGAATGCATATTTGTAATTTAACTGAACTTTGGACTGGTGGTGGTGCTTAAGATATTGTTGGTCATTTCAGTGTTTCTGTAAAAATAGATAATAGTAATTATAGTATATTATTAAAAGATAATAATAATACTACTAATAACAATATACAACGCACTAAGGATTGATAGGCTTCTGGGTTCATGAATATTAATCACGTTGACGACTTTTCGCTCAAACTGATTTGCTGAAATCAAAACAGGGACAGGAAAAGATGAGTGCCAGCCAATGAGATTGAGAGGAAATTTAGGATGTTTAGTCGTTAAAGTTAATCATATGCTAAAGCCTGCCTCCCTCGTGATGTGATTGGTTACAAGGTAGTTTGTGACCTAAGAAACACTGGTGATTTTGAAACTCAAAACTGCACTGCAGTTTTAATGAGAAAATACTCTGCAATGGTGTTGACTTATGAATTAGCACATGGTTTGTCTTAAAGCATTTTAAAAACACCACATAGACATATAAACAGCATTAAAAACTTGATTTAAGGGACAAAATTGACTACAGGGGACTTGAAATAAAACCTTGTTAAACCTTTTTTTCTAAAGCCTTTTTCGGATGGGATTAGTTTAACATGGAGAGGTGGGGTAAAGTATTTATTACCAAAGCTTCTCAGTGATTTTAGTCCCGTCCAAATGTGTCATCTCAGTTATCATTACGGTCAATGTCATTAAAGATTACAGCGACTTTTACCTTCTGTAAAAAGGTCCTGATCAAAACACATATGAAGAAGACGCACAAACGAGTGATCTCATATGCAAGCAGACGCATATGTAAAATAACATGATCATCAACATTAAACATCATATAAATCAAACTGCCTAATGTTACTGAATGAAATGTCGACCCAAAAATGAGCTACAGGACTGTGCAAGCATTAGGGGTGGTGATGGACTCCATCTACTCCATCTGTGTTTAATCTGATGTTTCATCATCTGTGCATGTTTTTCTCAGCTTTTTGTTCAAAATGTGCTTTTTTTAATGAAACACCCATATTTAAGTGTTGATAAAAAAGGACTGTATGAAGCTAGAATAAAACATTTTTGTTTAAAAGCAGAGGGTCTGCTCTTTCTTTTGATATATTGCATGCTCAGATATTCATACAACAAAATATTATATGGGGCATTACATTTTTGTGAAAATGATCAAGAACCCTGGTGGTGGCTGGCAACTTTTTTTTTTTTTTTTTTTTTTTTTTTACACTGGCGGGAAAGAGTTAACACTGAATTAAATTTTACACTTATAGCTTTTGGGATTAAATTAAGTTAGTCACATCTGTATTAGTCACATCTTGTTTCATTCTGAATTTCATCACATTGAGGAAGTAAAATGGTTTGTGAATGTCGTTGCATGTCGACTTCAACCGATGACAACCATGAAGCACCTCTGACAAAATTCAGCCATAATATGTCACCCGGACGGCAGAATCTCAAGTGCGTCTCGCTTACTGAAAAACACAAGCCTGTCAATCAAAAAAATGTGGAAGCTAGACTGTGGTCTGGATGTCTCTAAAGACAGATATGGCATAAGAGAGAGAAACAGAGAGAAAGAGACAGAACATGAGATACAGAAACATGCGTAGCGAGGGAGAGAAGAGGGTGCAATGAACAGAATAGTAAAACAGAAAGATAAAACTGGCACCTCAGATCTCCTGTGCAGACTGACAGGGGCAAGACATGGGGTGAGGGATGGAGAGAGAGCGAGAGGAGAGGAAGAAGCAAAGATGGGCTGCATCAGGGCACCTGACTGGCATTCTCTTTGTGCATAGAGCACGTCTGCAGCCCATCATACACAGCACACTGACAACATCCCTGCTCCAGAAACTCTGTGTGATTACACACTTCATTTCTAACCTACAATAAGGCTTCGACATTACCAGAAATGCTGAGTTCAGGTCACAACCTTTATGTCTGACAGATCTTGCCAAGGAACTATTTGAAGTGTCAGAGATTCTCTCAGGCAAAGGTTAGAAAAAGGTTTTAACACATGTAAGAAAGCAACAGCAATATGCCCAAACCTGCAAAACAACCTTCGTTTAAACACAACTGTGTGTGTGTGCGCATGTGTACGTGCGTATTTAAAAAAAAATATATATATTTTTTTTTTATTTGATGCTAAACCTGATGAGTTATAGCCTTTCTGTGACTTCACAACATCTTGTCCACACACACACACACACACACACACACACCTGTCTCAGCTGCATTACAAAGGAGTTGAGGAGGTGAGCAGCTGGTGCAGGTTAAAATTAGAGCCATTCTGTCTACATATGTTTGTGTTTCTGCTGTATGTAAGTGTCTCTGTCTGTGTGTGTGTGTGTGTGTGTGTGTGTGTGTGTGTGTGTGTGTGTGTGTGTGTGTGTGTGTGTGTGTGTGTGTGTGTGTGTGTGTGTGTGTGTGTGTGGTCCTAACTCTACGTTATGGGGACATTATGATGGAAATATTCAAAATCCTTGTCCGTTTTTTGGTCCCCATGAGAAAAATAAGATAAGTGATGTTTTTTGAAAATGTAAAAATGCAGAACGTTTTCTGTGATGGGTAGGTTTAGGGGACAGAATATACAGTATATGTACAGTATAAAAATCACTATGTCTATGGAATGTCGCTATAAAACATGAAAACCCAACGCTTGCACGCGTGTGCGCGTGTGTGAATATGTGAGTGTGTGAGCAGCATATGCTCAGGCCAATCTCTCTCTCCACTGGAGTCTAATGGGCACAATGAGGTGAAGAAACAAGGGACAGAGAAGTAGATGAGAAGAAAGACTGCTGGGTCATCAGCCCATCTGTCATACAGATAGATCACAGCGCTATGAGAATGAGCAGGACTGAGGTACAGCATCAAGGCTCAAGGTCAAATTGGAACAGACAAAGGTCAAAGGTCAGAAAAACAGCAACCAATTGTTTAGCAAATATATTTCTAATACCATTTCAGCTGCAATCATTACAATTGTTCTATATATGTTCTATAAATATATTTAAACAAACAATATTATCAATAAATAATAATTATAATTAAATAATTATTTAAAAACAAATACTGTTTGTCTATTATGATCACCACAGTTTTATCCATTCAAGCATTAAGGCTTTTCTAGTTTTAGATTTACGTATACAAGCACACCTATATACTAATGTATGAACAAAAGCCTAAACTCAATCTCAAATGCACACATGGACTGCAATGGTGTGTGTGTGTGTGTGTGTGTGTGTGTGTGTGTGTGTGTGTGTGTGTGTGTGTGTGTGTGTGTGTGTGTGTGTGTGTGTGTGTGTGTGTGTGTGTGTGTGTGTGTGTGTGTGTGTGTGTGTGTGTGTGTGTGTGTCTTTGCTTAATACACAGTAGGACAGTCACTCTTCCTTTATTAAGAGTGTTGAGGAATCAGTGCTGTTGACTCTATTATACAATTAAGATGCGTCACAGCAATATTTACAAGAGCTTTCTGCAGTTTTTTATGCCAGCCATCTGTATTCATGACTCAGAGACCAACAGCAAGCAGCTTCCTCTAGTACAGATGACAAGGGACAGTCACAGGTTACACCAGAAACATACTCTTAACACAAGTGTGCAAACACAGATGCCAATGCTTGCACAGTGCTTTGCAAGCATGCAATCCTGTTGTACATGCAGTGGGGTCCAAACATTTACTAGTGGAAAATCTTGACAAATTATATGAGTAGAAGGCGTTAAACTGAAGTAAGCCAGAACATCTGAAAGAACTTTAACCACCTATTTATTTATTTACTTATTTGTTTCAAGGTTTAAAGGGGAGAAAAATATATTTTTGGACCACACTGTACTTGGTAACAAACCTCAACGCTCAAGGGGGCGATAAAGTTTCTTTCCAATTCCCACGGCATTAAATCATTTGTGTTTTCATTCGGCAAATTTACAAATAGGTTAACAGTTTAACTAACTTGCTCAGCAAGATTCTATGTAAACTTCTGATTTGTCATGGTAATAGTTTACCTAAAAAACAACCACAGGAAATACACAACTGCCTGCTATTGCACTCCGGCAATGCTGAGAACACAATGCATTTCTGAAATATTTTGGAACACAACAATGCATGAAATGGTGTGTTCACAATAGGGCTGCAAGAACAGTTTGAAAAGGCAAGGAAAAAGTGATTAAAGGGGCAATTAGTCAGCTCCTTTTCTCAAGTATGACAGGATTTTAAATGGTTGCCACAGATACACTAAACCTTTTTTTTTTTTTTTTTTTTATCATTAGCTCATAAAAAGGGAAGAAGCCAATGTCAGATTCTAAAAGTATAGGTATAATTGTTGATACACCCTGGGTTCAAGTACCTGCACAGAGTACGCTGTGGACATGGAGTCTTAAAAAACTCTGCAAATATAAGCCAAGCAAGACTGCCTCCTTATAAAGATGTGCTTTTAAGAGGCAGCTGGGTTAAGCGAGGAAATGTACAATGACCCTCTCTCTCTCTCTCTCTCTCTCTCTCTCTCTCTCTCTCTCTCTCTCTCTCTCTCTCTCTCTCTCTCTCTCTCTCTCTCTCTCTCTCTCTCTCTCTCTCTCTCTCTCTCTCTCTCTCTCTCCCCCTCTCTCTCTCTCTCTTCTCTCATCTTTCACTCCCACACACACCACTCAGTTGGACGTTTTCACTCACCCACACAAAGACACACACACACTCTTGCATCAGTAGCGGTTGGTGATGACTGTTAATGTAAAATGTGTGACCTTCACTTCGGCTCTGAGTCCTAATGCCACCATCCCACAATGCAACTGGAGCTGATCGCATACTCGCAGGCACACATGCAGACGCAGACGCACACACACACACACACACACACACACACACACACTTATGTAGTCATTTCACAGTTTCTCACAAAATTAAACTCCAAAAAGTGAGTCATGAAGTCCAAACACCTCATGATACAAGTCATTTTGATCTCTCAGAAACAATTTCCATTTTCCCTCTTTCTCTTGCATTTCTTTTGGAAGCACTTTATGCTCATAGAAAAGAAATAGCATGACAGGATTTTAAATGCCTGGTTGCCACAGATACACTAAACCTTTTTCTTTTTTAGAATCATTAGCTCACAAAAAGTGAAGAAGCAAATTTCAGATTCTAAAAGTATAGGTATAATTGCTGATACGCCCTATTACAAATGCGATCTCTTTGAGATCTCAATTTTCCTCAGAGACAGCAATGAGATTAAAATACAACTTTAAGTCATCTTGATTTCCCTGAAAAGTTGCTCTGTTTGTTTGAGCTGTTCACAGTTGCTGTTTGTTTGATTAGCCTATAGTACCAACCAGCCTGACAATAAAACATGGGGCGGGACTATATGTTCATCCGTCAGAGTGCTGCAGGAATCAGAAGTCCTATAACAAAAACTTCTGGTACCATCATCCCAAAATCAATGTTTTCTTTGAATGGGTTTTGATCAAATGCCTGATTAAATACACAATGCATCAGAAATACCCAAATTTTTGACTTTTTTAAAGCTTTTGCTTGAAAAATTCTCTCTCATTACTGTAATGGGGAAATGCTATCTTATTTCACCCTTAAATACATTAATGTTTTGCCAATTATTATTACATATTTGGATCTATATCTAACACAGATGGACTCTACCTGTCACGATTATATAAAACTCCTGATATTAGAGTAACAATTACAGAAGAATAAAATAAAGCGTATTTTGTTACCTCTTGGAGCTTGAAAGAGTTCGGCTTTATACCATCATCACTGTCCTCATCAGAGTTCATTTCACAGTACATTCGGCATCTGGCTCATATTCGCAATCTCAAACATATTCTTAAAACTAAAATGTTCAACATCGTCAAAATCAATATTTTTTGATCGCTGACAGCTTCTTTACCAGATCCACCATCAAGTGACACTAACACTAATATTTGCAGTATATCGCTGAGTTTTGCTGATGATACTTCCTATTCTTTTGTTTTCTGCCTGCGGTAACTATGAGTGAAAAGTAGAGGATGAGGGTAGTGAATGACATCCCGGGTCACTAAAGACCTGAGGTATGCATTTAAGGGTTAAATTGTAATATATTTCTTCTCCTTATATGGTGTCTCCTTGCAAATATTTATGTAAACAAAGACATTCTCTCATGTATAGCACTATCAATCCACCTGATTTTAAAGGGCAAAGTAGAAAAATTGGTAAATAAGGACTCAAGCCAGTTGGACGCACAAAGCTATTGCATGACGTCAGAAGACTTTATCAGTCGTATGGACTTTTTGAGTTTAAAAGGAGAACCTGAAAAGAAAACATTTGAGAACCACTGTTTTGCTGTAATAAACTGTTTTGCTGTACAGTCTCAAATATTTTGAGAATATGTGTGTGAAAATGGACGTTTTGTGAGATATCACCTACAGGAATATCACCATCTTTCTGCAACAGCATCAGTCTCAGTCACAGTCTATCATTCTCTTAGTCTTATACACTCTCAAACAGGCTCTGAGAACCAGCTGATTAAAGACTGCTGAATGAACCGCATGTTTCCCCATGCGTCCGGGTGCAAGCAAGGTGCATCGAGCCGGCATGGCCCACAGCAATGGCCTCCTGACCCCAGCTTTCACTGCCTAACGCAGCGTGAATGCTCACCGTAATTAGATGTGGTGTGACAGCGGCTCATTATTCCTGGAATGCCTACAACCGAAGGTGAGGATTGCCATACAGCAGGTGGAAAGCTTCTGCTGTGAAAACGGGGTCTATGCTTGAAAGATCCAGTAAGATCAGTTTTGATAAATGATGGCTCTATCATGCCCTAGATCGATCTAGTGGAGGAAAAAAAAACACCTGGATGAAGAAGAGAGAAGATTTTCTGGCCATCGCGGTGCTAAAATGAGGACAAGGGGAAAAAAATGCACTCATTTCTTTTCACTGACCTTGTCTCAGAAGCTTCCGGTCCCTTTCAGTGAATACACACACACACAGTAAACACAACACACACGTCATCAATGCCACAGAGAGTGTGTTTGCGACGACACATCACACTCAAGTGTGTCTGTATAAGACACTAAAATGAAACTGCCCTGTACTTTTGAAGTTCAAACTCTGAGCTGTGCTGAGTTTCCCAGAAGGCATTTGGGAAGGAGAACATAATGAGATGACATCCAACATATAGCAAGATTTCACCTCAATAATACACATCTTCAAGACAAAAACACACATATAGCTAAATTCGACACATACAAAGTCGCTAAACTGTGTGCAGGCTTGATCATGGTTTAAATAAAGTACATGATTTTTTTCATAATACTTATTCAAAATGTAAGCATTTATTTGCCTTTTCTTCTTTGGCGACGTAATCAAGACCATATGTCCAGGGCAAAAAAATATATTAACCAATAACACATCCATTCTCCAGAGTGTTGTTGTGTAACGTAGTATTGATTGGAATGGTTTGACAAACGACTTAGAAATTAATTTTAATTTAATTTTAATTGTGTTTCATGAACAATATATACCAACAAAATACCAATATACTGCAAAAGTATATGGTGTACACCGTTACCGTTTCAAATAGTGCAGGAAACTGTATATGAAACATTTCAAACATTATTGTCACATGCATTTAAATACAGCATGTGTATTATGCATCATCTTTAAACTAAATATACACTTTTTTAATTCATGTTTTTGCTTCCAGTCAAATGAAAGATAAAAATGAAAGATGTTTAAAAATTATTACTTTTATTACGTCTGGTTCATTTGTTGCACTGAAACTGGAATATCAATCTGAGCACACATTATTGGAAATTGCATACAACATATATCATATCATATGCGGTAGATCATTCATGCAAATGAAAATGTGTGCAGTATGCATACTAGAATTAAAGAATTTTGATACAATACTAGCTTTAATACCTTATTGATGCTAAACAATAACTTAATATAGACAGACATACAAACTTCTGAACATACCTTGCAACCCTAATATATACTGTGTATAGAAATACACATTCACATTTATGCAGTTGGCAGATGCTTTTATTCAAAGCAACTTGCATTGCATTTAAGGTATACATTTCATTTGTTGATGCATTGCAGTGCTATGCATTACTGATTGAGCTAAAGCAATGCTATAGTATAATAGTATGCTGCTCTGAACATCCCGCTATAGACCGGACACCTTGTTGAAACATCAAGGATGTCCACATGCTCTGTCTACATACTCAGCTCTCCACCATGTCATCTCGTGTCTTATCTAGTAACACTCTGAGGAGAACAACTGGTCCTGTGTTTGAAGTGTTCTGTTATTTTTCATGGCTTTTCCATTTTTTTTTTCCACTCTTTTTTCATTTCTTTTTGATCTGAAGCCCTTGGCTCGTTCAGAGAGGCTTAGTAATTGAATGTTGAACACTTCATGAAAAAAGACTTGACTTCTCACCAAGTTCTGATACTGTGGACAAAGATGTCAGTCTCCATAACGCATCACTTCTTGCATACAAACAGTCAGAAAGAGTAAAAATAACTAGATTATAACAAAATGTTAATATTAATAATAGTGCTTAGCCGTTCTAAAGCTGTGGTCATGATGCTAGAGTGTTGGTGGTTGTCAGGACATTGCTATATGGTTGCTAAGGTGTTCTGGGTGTTTTTTAGATCATTGCTGTGCAGTTGCAAGGTATTAAAGCTCACAACAGCCATCTTAAATGGATATCTATCTCCTAGTGCTAGACAATATAAACACCAACATTCATTATTGAAGAACCTCTCTGAATATGCCAAACGTCCAGTTTAAAAAGATTGTGCAATAAAAATTGGCTTTAAAGGGATAGTTCACCCAAAAATGACGGCACCCAGACAGTAGGTCTATAAATACTATAGAAGTCAATGGTTGCCGTCAACTGTCCAGACATTTGAAAATATCTTCAAAGAAACTCATACAGGTTTGGAACAACATGAGGGTAAGCAAATGATGACAAAACTCATTTTTGGGTGAACTATCCCTGAATATACTGTCAACAATATTTTTGGATTAAATTTAAATATAAATTAAAAGATTTAAGTATAAAATATTGCGTATACAGCAAATAAAACAGTTGAAAACAGTTGTGCTGCTTATATTTCTGTGGAAGCCGATTCTTTGATGAATAGAAAGTTCAACAGAACAGTATTTAATATAAATGTATATCTGTACACATTTACATTCTGCCTTCCTCAAGACCACCAAAGATCCAAAATACACACTTCATCAATGTCAGCGAACAAATCTTATTATACAACCCACTGGATGGATGGATGGATGGATGGATGGATGGATGGATGGATGGATGGATGGATGGATGGATGGATGGATGGATGGATGGATGGATGGATGGATGGATGGATGGATGGATGGATGGATGGAAAGAAAGAAAGAAAGAAAGAAAGAAAGAAAAAGAAAGAAAGAAAAGAAAGAAAGAAAAAGAAAGAAAGAAAGAAAGAAAGAAAGAAAGAAAGAAAGAAAGAAAGAGAAAGAAAGAAAGACTCTGTCTGTCACAGAACTCTACAATATTAATTACATCAGAGCAGGTTGTAAATAATTAAGAATGCCTATTTAACAGCTCTGAATAATTTAGCTCCAGTCAGGGTATGTGTGTATAATGTGATCGATAAGCACAGAGTTTAACCAATGAATCAGCAAAGGTCTCCATAAGAACTCGGTGGGCTTGTGCATCTATATCCACTGCTGAGGCAGTCAATCATAAAGTGTGAGTGGATGATTTATATATTCGCTGCAACAATGTCTAAATTCTAATATGATATGATAATTAGCCTTTGAAATGTTTCAGACAAAACATTTTTCATGACAATATGGTTTTAATTTGTGATAGGACTAGAATATTCCTGGCACACTTTCTGTCATAACTAACTAAAGCCAGTTCCTTAATGACATCATCATCATCAACATCATCCAAGAAGTGACATCACTTCAGAAGAAAAACAACAATGCTAAGTTTAAGCAATGGATTTGATCAATTCTGTGATGTGGTTGGTTTATCTTACCTTAAAACCAGCGGCGATTCTTTCAATATTAGGGTGGCTCAGCCCCCAATGAGGGTATGATTTTACTTTTAAATAATAATTTAAGATATCGTTTGTATACTAGGGTATATGAACAATACAGTTTGTCTGGCTATCACCAGACCAAGCTCAGTCTTTTAAGATTGAACATTGGTCTGGGGAGTCTGCTCTGTATTTTCTACTGCACAAGAGGCGTGATCAACGTGCATAGTTCAAAGGACTCTGTATGAAATTGGATAGTCCTTCAACCAATCAGTCCAACGATCCATCGCTTCTGTATCCGTCATTTTGTTAAACCCGCCAATAGCATGCCAGGTGGATAAGCTGGTTTGTGATTGCTCCCTGCAAATTTGTAACAAAAGCAAGATAAAAAAATCTTGGACCACTCATTAGCTCATTTCCACTCTCTTTTATAGCTCTTTTCGTTTTGTTTTGGATTTATTATCAAATAAATATAACACATTTTCAGCAGTTTTATTGCAGTGAAGTATGAAGTATAGCAAATTAAAGGAAATGGCACAGTCTCATGCCATTTAGATGAAAGGAATTCTGTAAAAATTAATAAATAAAATCGGCCTAGTGACGCCACTGCTTAAAACATTACATTTATGCTATTGCCAACATTCTGATATCTTCTAGCCGTGTACTGTTTGCCTTAAACTATATTAATTATGACATGATTATGTGTAAGTGCCTTAACCTGACTACTGCATATTTAAAGTCACCTTTATTTATATAGCACTTTATACAGTAGATTTTCAAAACAGGAAAACAATGATTCAATGATGCAAACAGAATTCAATTCTGCTGCAAAGCAGCTCTAAAAAGACCGTCATTATTCAGTTGAAATCAGTTTGATTGAAAGGCTTTGATAGAAATATGTCCTTAAATTACAACACAAGCACAAAACAGAAAGACATACAGCAAACATCAGACAGATCTTGTCTTGTAAAAGCCTGTAAATCATACAGCAATTTCCAGTGTGGACACAAAAACGATATTAGTATTCTATGGAAGTTGTTCTCCCTCACTGAAACATGTTATTGAAGCTATAGCAAAACCCTGCGGCACTTTGTGCTAATGTGCGCTCAGACTTGGTTTGCGTGTCCTCTGCAGAAGCGGCGTGCTAAAGCGTGCGACCGCTGACAGCTTCCTAAATGGTTTGTGGCTGTGGAATGAGGAGAAAGCTAGCTTTTCATGATATCTATTACAGTTTATTTAGGAAAGTGTCAGGAGGGATATTGCCGTGTCAAAACAGAACACACACACAGGAGGAATGCTATAGACAGGCTACAAGCCAGATTTACTGGAAAACTGTCACAAATGCAACTCTCGATTTTAGACGTCCCTCATAGGAGAGACTGACCGTGGAACAGATGTGTTTAAAGAAATCACAGGGAATATCAGTGGCGTGTTATATTGCATTTGCAAATGAGTGATGCTGATAAAATATTAAGGTATGGTGCGTTAATTTATGTCTAACAGTAAGATGGTGGTATTGATAATTCATGTAATATAGCGGTCTGTCTATAAAGGAATCTTCCTGAATACAGGTTAAGGTCTATGAACAGCACTTGTGACAATTATTCTCATTCTTCAGTTTGAAGTCTGTCCATCATAGAAAACAAGTAAAAAGTGTCATCACAGCTGTATGTAATTGGCGACTGGTCAGTCCGATGGTCAGATGTTATACTGAAAAAAATAATGGTTTTCACAAAAATATTAAAGAGCACATCCGTTTTCAACATTTCTTGAGCAGCAAATCAGCATATTAGAATGATTTCTGAAGAATCATGTGACACTGAAGACTGGAGTAATGATGCTGAAAATACAGCTTTGCGTCGTGAGGAATAAATTACATTTTAAAATGTAATCAAACAGAAAACATTTATTTTAATTAATTTGCAATAATATTTCACAATATTACTGTATTTACAGTATTTTTCAAGTAAATGCAGCCTCGGTGAGTATAAGACATAAGAATTACAAACTAAAAACAAAATTAAATGTATAAATATAAATAAAATATTTATAATTAAATATATGTATATGTGATATAACTGTTGCTTATGAAAGTTATTTTTAAAGATTTAAGCAAGTATTTTTACTATATTGTGCAAGTATTGACTATGCTGTAGTAAATAAAAAATATTTTAAAAAAGTATAGTGTGCATTTATGTTTTTTTGTTTCTATGTCAAATCAATCACATATGAGAGTCTTAATCAGTGCAGCTCTCAGGCGCATTGAGTAGATTCATTAATACATGAGAAAACATTGACATCCTGAGAATTAACTCAGAGTTGCTCCTATGTACACACTAGTGTGTGTGTGTGTTAGCAGGAAAAGGACAATATGATTAATCAGCCCGGAGTGTGGCTCTAGTCCCAGAGAAACTGATGTATACACACGGTAAAGGACTTAATTCACAAATAAACAGGGTTATAATTCAGAGAGCTGACGAGAGTGAAAGCAGGCCATAAATATGTATTGCATTTGGAGCAATATCATACATGCCAGAGAATAAAGAGAAAGACAGAGAAAGAGAGGGGGAGGAAACTTCAGAGGAACAGACACTGCATATATCATCACAGAATGATCAATCATAAAATGTGCCCTTTCAAACACACACACACACACACACACACACAGAGTGATATTCCGTCCTGTCCTGAAGCTATATATATTTGAGAAAAATCACAAATGAAATGATCACAAATTGTTTCTCTTAGACCGAAATGAGACTAAATTGAGTCACTTGTGAAAGATTGCTCACAGATTTTTCTCCTGAGACAAAGCTTCAGTAATCTCCATTGAGTGTCCCTTTGAGTTTAGAGTCTGCCATCAAAAGTCAGAGATCTTAACATGAAATAGAGTTGCATGATTAATCGTTAAAAGATCGCACTCTAGATTCAAATATCCATGTGATCTTATTCCTAAATGACAACAATTCTCCTGTGTCTATTAACCCTTTGACAAAATCCCACCGGCACATTCAGATCTACGCTGGCTCAGCCGCTGACCAAGCAGTTGCCATGTATAGGTTTGACTTCTTCCAGTCTTTTCAACCACATAGGGTTTCTGTGTTAGAAATATTCAAACGATCACAGAAGTACTGAGATAAAAGTTTATAGTTCAGATATAAACACTGACGCGTCTATGATAGCGATCAAAATAGATCAAATCAACTTTTGAATGTACTAACGCTTCAAATAAAGACTTGTCATTGAATAATACATTCAGGAGATTTGTTCAAAAACTCCAGTAATGAAACAAGTGAAGTATTTATGAGTGAGTCATTGAATCATTCAATCAAACTGAATGAATTAAAATGAATTCAATAAACTGCAGCAATTAACATTGTCAAATCATTTAGCAAATTACATGTTTCGTTTAGTTGTCTGTTCAGAATCGTGGGACAATCGTGATCTCTATTTGAAACAAAATAATTGTGATTCTCACAGGGGTGCAGGAAGTAGGATTTTCAAAGGATTATAAATGCAATGCAAAAATTTATTTACATTTATTCATTTTTAGCATTTAGTAATTTATTTGTAATAAACACTTATGTGGGCAACTAAAAAAGTTATTTGTGTTTTTTTAAAGGCCCACTGAAGTTCCTTGAAACGCGTACTGTGTGTTGACATCATTTCCACTAAACAGGAAGACAGGGCAGGACATATCGAACAGCTCCTCCCCTTTTTTAAAGTGGCCAATAGTGTTTAGCTTATATATCACAGCTCGGCCAGAGCCAATGAACTCGGCAAAGTCTCGGTTTCCTCCTAATCTCTAACCGTTTCTCCTCCTAATCCTCCATATCACTTTAAAATAAAGCATTCTGTGCAGAATTCAAATGGGTCCGATACGTTTTCTGATATGCACTGACTGTGCTATCGTGTCTCTGGACCGGAAAAAACTATGTGAGCGCTGCGGTTCGCATGACACTAGCGTGAAACCAGACTTCATCCCTAATGGAAAGCATATTTACACAGTCTGAATCGTTCCCTATCCCCTATATAGTGCACTGTGTGCCATTCACCATGTAGAAAATAGTAAACGAGTAACCGATTTTCGTCACTTTCAGCATCTATTTATAACGTAGGGGGCGGGACGTTTTAGATTCCAGAGAGCATTTAATTGGTCTTCAAAATTATTGGTCCATACTGGCAGAAGTGAGAGACTGTAAGTTTTGAATCTTTTAAATGCAAACTTTTGTCATTGTTTTTGAGCACACTAGCTTATAGATAACCTTAAGGCTAACATATTCATAATAAAAGCCAAAAAAAACTTTAAAACATATGCGCAGAGTGCAACGTCATATTGTGAATGTTGCAGTGTGTGAAGGAAGAATTCATCTGCTCTACTCCTTCGGTGTTGTGTAAGATAGGCAGGTTTTTTGTGCTTTTATTTCCTGTCGCTGTGCAGGCTCTTTTATTGTATATGACAGTGTAAACGGCTCAATAACCCTTTTATTTAAAGGCTTATTTTATGTCCCGTTGCGTGCATTACAATTGCAAGCAGTATCAATAATGTCAATAATGTCAAAAATGTGATGTGCAGTCAAATGCTGTGCTTTGTGGAGTTTTGACGTGTTTTATAGACTCAATATTGTTTCTTATTCAAAAGTGGTGAACACACACACGGCACCCCCAACCTAAAACATCTTCCCGCACCCCTGGATTCTCAATTTATCCCATTTTTACCAAGCTCTTACAAGGCCAAATAATCTGAGCTACTATTCACATTATATTTTAATCTCTATTGCATGTCAACAACTTTTTTTCTGAAGTTTTCTCAGATAAATCTGATACTGTACTTAAATAAAGCATAGCTGAGAACTCCGGACCAAAGGCACCTGCAACATCTGAGTAATACCTTTCATCTGGGTATTAGAGAGTAACATACTGCAACTGGTAATCTAGTAACTTTTCTTTTGGTTATAAAGTTTACATTACAACTGTCTTAGATTGTATTGTTTTACTTCATCTCAGACCACACCTTTAAAATATAATTTGCACTTTCATATTTGCAAAACATCAAAATCTAACATTCCAAAACCATTTCAATATGTATTGTGTGAAAATGATTTATTTCCATTTTTACACACATCAAATCTGTCATTTAAGAGTTTTTAAAGGCACAATATGTCGTTTTTCGAGATTCATGGGAGAGGTCTTCACCTCACAGCCGGTGGAAAAGAATCGGGACGGGACTTGTTCATGGATGAGATTATTATCGTTACTGTGGTATGAAGCAGAGCAGGGCCGAGTGTTGTGGGAGCTGAACGAGGCCGCTGGAGTGATTGCTAATGAGAGACGAGCATTTATTATGCCATGGTCGTCGCTTCTGCTTCTTCCGGTCAAGCACATGTGGGGTGACGCAGTGCTGCTTTATCATATTAGATACATTTGAGTGGGTTGAACATGACATTATACATTACTCGTTACTTGCAATGAGACACTTGTTGCACACTGCAGTAAGCTAGATTGATATTACAATATCATATTAATAAATGCTGTTAATTAATTATTTAATAAATAAAATGCCTGTGTTGCTAAATGGCATGCAATTAATTGACGTATGACGGAGGAAATGCTGTAGCTATTACTGTACAATAATTAGTTTTCTGTCTATAAATGTATCCAAACAATTGTTCCCTTGTCTTAAAAAACATATTTTAAAGCGTCTTTGGTGTTTCCATGATTTCTACAAAATAAAACCGGAAATCGAGGGTATGATGTCATTGATAGGCGAACCACGGACATGGTCCGTGTCCTGGTTACAAAACACTTTGTTCTCTGGATTTAAACATTCTTGAAAACATCTGGGCTAATATAAGTACACAAGTCAATATATAACACTGTTCTAGTGGTTTTTGGATATTTTAATAATGCACCTTTAATTTAATTGTGTGTATTTAGGATATATAAAAAATGTAATAAAATAAAAACTTGCTTTTAAATTCACCATAGCAACACAAAGACTGACTCAACTTTATTAAATGGCACTGTGAGGGACATGACTTTCAGAAAAATAAAAAATAAATGCATGAAGTCTATTTACACCATCCAACAGTTTTTGAATTAGGCAAACCTTTCCTAAAGGGCAGCTATCAGTAAATCAAATGTGTCAAACTAACATTTGAACTAATATTAAAGTCAGCAGGAAATCAAAATTGATCCTGTTTCTATTCTTAAAACATGTTCTTGGTTTTGTTATGAACAATTCATTGGCACACATTTGTCTTTGTAATTGTCACTCAATCTACCATTATATAGAGCACTTTTCACAATCCAATCCCTTCCCAGTAAAATCAAATCCCATCCTACATTTTTTTTTTCTCACTGAATGTCCTGTTTCTATTAGAATTATCAATAAAATAAAAGGTTGCGAATGTCCTTTCATGTTCACTGACAGTAGATGAAAAAGGAAAGTGACTGTGGAAGAAGAGTTTGGAAGCGTTAGGTTTGCTGTAGCACCCCTTGTGGCAACGCTAAGAATGCAATGCACACTATGAATTGCATTCTGACACATACTTATAGTGTGCTTCAGGCTTACACTCCAGCTCTCACACACACGTACAATAAAGTGAGATGTGGTAATGCAGAAGACTATGAGCTAAATTCAATAACATCCTCTCTACTTTACAGCTACAGAGAGTCTGATGAAAGCAATAACAGCTTTTAGCAGCTCATAAGACTTAATGCACAGAGAGATCATCTGGCTATTCATTACAGAGAGTTTCATTGTGTGTGTGTGTGTGTGTGTGTGTGTGTGTGTGTGTGTGTGTGTGTGTGTGTGTGTGTGTGTGTGTGTGTGTGTGTGTGTGTGTGTGTGTGTGTGTGTGTGTGTGTAATCTCATTACACACATCTAATCTAACTATTACATTCAGCTTCCTACTCTGAGAGCTTTTAAATTACATTATACTCACATACACAGAGAGACGCATCTCGCTGAACACATGTAAATGCATGTAACACACAAGCAGACACAGACATGTATCCGTAGTGGGCAGCTCTGAATGCACTACTGAGATATGCTCCATCTCCAGATGTTTTCTTTTGTTATACGAAGGTCACATTACAGCGGCCCTGGACATGTTTTACTGTCATCCCAGACTCAGCCCTTCAATCTTAAAATATGAAAATCCATCATAAAAATATTAATTATAACATTTTAAAATGATTCATATAAATTAAACAAAACAAGATAACCATTTCAACCAGAACCAATAATTTTGCGCTAATATTTTTTTTCCTATTATTATTATTATTATTATTATTATATTTAGGATATATAAAAAAATAGCTTTCAAATTAGCCTACATTTTTAAAAGCAAAAGTCCACAGCAGAATTTTATCAAAGATATCAAACATAACAGATACAATTTTTGATATGCTGGATATGGCACTGTGATAGAAAAGACTTCAAGGAAAATTACAAAATTAATAGAATTTATGTATTTACAATACAGCTCAAAAGTCTTGGGTTGGTAAGATTTTTTCTTATGTTCACCAAGGTTGCATTTATTTGGTCATAAAGAAACACTGTAACATTGTAAATATTACAATTTAAAATAAATCTATTTGACTATATTTTAAAATGTACTGTTCATTCCTGTGATGACGGCTGCATTTTCAGCAGCATAACTCCAGTCTTCAGTGTCACATGACCTTTCAGAAATCATATACTGATTTGCTGCTCAAGAAACATTTATGATTATTATCAATGTTGAAAACAGTTGTGCTTCTTAATAGTTTTGTGGAAACAGTGATACATTGTTTTCAGAATTATTTGATGAATAGAAAGTTCAAAAGAACATTTATTTGAAATGTCTTGTAACATTATAAATGTCTTTACTGTCACTTTTATCAATTTAATGCATCCTATATATATATATATATATATATAATATATATATATATATATATAATATATAAATTTTTTAAAACAAATGTACTGACCCCAAAACTTTGAAACGGTATAGTGTATTCATATATGTTCATTGTTCACATTTTTTTTTTAAGTCTAAAGAGCCACAAGTGTGCCACAGCACAAGTTTACCACTGAACTGAGATCAGTCAATATCCGCCCATCTGTTCTGTCAACTGACGGCCAGCCCCAGTTGAAATATGTTGACTTTTCCCACATTTTCAGTGTTTTGATTATGGAGGAAGATTTGCAGACATCTTCAGAATGTACTTAAACATGATCAAATGTGTTAAGCAGAGCAAAGAAAAAGAATACCATTCAGTAATTGAAAGTAAAATTCATCTAGCCCAGATACTTCTTTACATCAAATGAATCTTTGTGAATGACAGGCACTACAAGGAAACCTGTGGAGTTCTGCGGGCACAGATTCCGTTTGGTCAAGGTAATGAGACTCACTCCTGTATGCGCACACACACACACACACACACGCACACACACACATATAAAGACAGACATTCTGCCATTCAATTCCTCTGTCACTGAAGCACAAGACATTCAACCCCTTCAATGATTGATTCCATCTCTCTTTGGCTACTCTACCTCTCATTTTAGGGATGTAACTGCTAAGAAACAATGAAACTCTTTTCCATCATCTCTCATTCCTTTTGTGCTGTCCCATCATACGCTCCTTCATTTTTCTTTCTTTCTTTGCAAGTCTATCTTTCTCCATTTCTCAAGCGGTGCGCTCATGTTTTCACTCAAACCATCCTGCAGTGATAGTTTCAATAAATGGTCATTTTAAACAGTTTGAGGAAGTTTAGAGTTCAGAATTTTTCAGAACTTTTCCATAGTACAATGACCATCTCTTATCTCCGAAGATCAAGGAAAATTTTATCCATTCTAAGATAATCATTTTATTACATCTGGAACGGCCGCTCTTAAAAACGGCATATGTATTCATTGCAATTTCAAAAAAGGAAGAAAAAAACATGCAACAGCGCAGTTCTGCAGTTAACACAGAATACAGACACATCAGAGCCGTTACTCTGACCACACGCATTAACACGTTCATAAAAGACAGGTGACTTAGGTTTATTTTTACAGCATTCCGCACAAAGTCTTTATCTTTACAAGAGAGAAAATGCATTGAGCAGAAAATCCAGTGTATGTCTTACAAACTTGCAGTTTTCAGCTAATTCTCACTAAAGAGGGGATTTGAGCGCTGCTCTGGCGTGCAAACCTGCATGCCGATGCCCTGCAGTCAAAATGCGGTTTAAAGCCTTTTTAGAGCAGCCTCACTTAAACTAAAGATTAGGCTTAAATGCAGTTGGGTGTCTCTTAAGGGTTTAGAGGCAGTGTTATGAGAAGTAATGCTGAGAGCACTCGCTGTGTGCGCATGGATGGGCTTGTATCTATTGAAGGAAATGAGAGAGATAGATGAGAAGCATATTGTTTCGTTCAGGCAGCAGTTAGTGAGAATTTATTGTTGGCAGATTGTGTGTGTGGATATGAATGTAGTGTTGATGTTTATGTTCACACATACAGAGTGTTACGCAATAACGGCCGATTAATCTGGCCATTTTGAGACCGTAACTGTGCCCGACTGACCAATTACTAGAATAGAATACTATTCATTTCCAAAACCTCTGAAAGCCTTGTCAATGGATAATTGATCATATTAGTCAGAAAGGGATTGTGAATGCATCATAAATATTATATACTTCTCTCAGACCTACTGCATACTAACAAGGCTTCAGCGGCTCTCAATGCTTCTGTACTTTTGTTTGACTTCTTTGACCAGGAAGGCCTCTTTTTTTGGCACAGCAATCTAAATGACCTGATAAAAGTTAAACCACTCCAAATATACCTCTATTTCCTGCCTCACTTCTGAAAAAAGAAGGGAGACTAATTAAGAAGTCAAGTGGAAAGAAAAAGAGAGCAAGGGGAGAGTGAGTGGTGTCATTCTTTAGGAAGACATACTATGTTCAGAGTGCTAGAATAGCATACCATTTCTGCCGATTACAGTATGTATACAGTGCTCAATCCGATCTTCCACTTCGAGTATAACAAATGAATCACAAGCTACAGCAGTTCCTTTAAAAGGAGTCATGAACTGAGAAATTACATTTTCCTTGAGCTTTTGGCATATATAAGAGGTCAATCATACTATAAGAATATCCTGTAAGTTTCAGAACGGAAAACTTCCTTGTTAGTCCAAAAACAGCTTTCATTATTATAACCAAACCCAGATAACAACTTGTTGTGGAATGTGCCTATGACAGACCGCCTCTGCAGAAGAAAATCAATGCCTACTTCATCATTGCAACTTTGGCCCCGCCCACTGGAGTGTTAGTGAGATGATGAGGAGAGAAGAGCAAAACAGGATCACTGGACTAAAAATAGCATTAACTTCCAAAGCATCCTAATGCTAGGAATGTGGTTATTCATTTTGGATTTTTTGGTAAATCAGTCACAATTTCGGCGCAGGCTTTGCAAACAGACTTTCACGATATGAACTCGACAGTAATGCGACAACATGTTAGTAACTGTGTTAATTCTAATGCCTGATCTGTGACCAGTGATTTCTGAAATGTAATGATAAGGGAGACTAATTATTATTTTATTTTATAGTCAGATGTTCGTTGTCTATGTGTAAAAACAGTGACTAAATGGTCAACTTCACATTGTTTCTCTTAGTAGGATGAAAATAATATGTTATTTAAACTGTGATTAAATGATATAGAAAGCGATCAAAGAACACTCCCTTGACAATGGCTGGAGCTGTCAATCAGCGTGAGTTTATCAGAGACTGAGTTCTGGACTCTCACCAAACCTCCAGTTGTAATCAATGAATCTCTTATTTACATGGTGTTTGCTCTGTTAGTTATGATGAAAGCATTCGTTAGTGTGCAGAATTCGAGTTACAATGACAAGATCACTGCATTCATGCGCTCAACATGTCTATGATCCGCTACAACGCTCATCACTGCAACCTTTCATGCCACGATCTAAATATAATGCTATAATCAACACATTTCACAATTAGTTAACCTTGAGAGCTGTAATAGAAAAACGTGCTAAAGGTTTTCGAGAGAGTTCCACATCATGTAATACTTAACTATTTCATATGCAAAGATGTTAGCCAATCACAGCAGTGGGCGTTTACACTGAAGTCTCACAGCAGACACGCCCCTTCAAACAGAGCGTTCAAATCAGGGTAGGAAAAATGCCTTTATTTCTAAATTATGACAATTTTTTATGTAAAAATCATACTAACATTATAAGTGTATTATAAAACAATACTGTTCATGACCCCTTTTATATCTCTGTATTGACTAGCATATAGCATATAATAGCATATTACCATAATACTCAAACTACAGTATGTATATTCTGTGCTTTATACCAATGTAAAGAAATATTTGGGGTTCAGTAAAGTCAAGCTCAATCAACAGCATTTGTGAAATTTGGTGATTACCACAATAATTACTTCCACAGGAAAAAAACAAAAACAAATCTGGGTTACAGTGAGGCACTTACAGTGGAAGAGAATGGGGCCAATAATACTCACAGTTTCAATAAATCAGCAAAAAGACAAACAATATCTGTGTTATTTTACAACTTTGTTGCCATGACAACAGAACAGCTTTGACTGATAAATTAATGCAATCAATGCTTTTATAAAATTATTTCACATTCCTGCTCTTAAATCCTCCTAACCTGCACCAATTCATTTTCATTATAAGTGCCTCACATTGTAACCATTTTGTGCTCTCTCTTTTTTTTTCTTTTTTTTTTTTATAAAAATTATACCACGTATGTTGCTGACTGCATTAAGCTTGTATTGAACCAAGAATATTCCTTTTAACTGCAAGAAAATAATATCCCAAAAATCCTATTGGTACAAAAATGTTGACAAAGTTAGACAAATTCATCATTATTATGTGGAAGTTAAATGAAAGAATTAACTTTTAGCAAACGTGTGCTTTTAAAATGTACATTCTTTATCTTCTGGAAAAACCGAGAAAAATAGCAATGACTTATTCAATACCACAACCATTTTTGTCCAATCAAATGCTCTCTAAAATGAGAATGACCCCCAACAAAAAGACTAGCCAGTAGGAAATAATGTTTTGTGGTCATAACTAAAGCCTGCTACATTTTATATTCATCAAATAATTCTGAAAAAAGTACCATGGTCTCCACTAAACTCTTAAGCAGTACATTTTCAACATTGATGTAAAAAAAAAAAAAAAAAAAAAAAAAACTAGTTTGATCAGCAAATCATCATATTAGAATGATTTCTGAAGGAAGACTGGAGTAATGATGATAAATTCAGCTTTGATCACAGAAATAAAAATTACATTTTAAAATATATTAAAATACAAAATAGTTATTTAAAATTGCAATAATATTACACAATATTACTGTTTTTACTGTTTATGATAAGAAAAATGCAGCCTTGGTGAGCATAAGAGAAAAATCTTACAGAATTCAAACTTTTCAGTGGTAGTGTATATGTAAAGGTTAACTCTCGTGGATCTCTAGTGTACTTGCTACTACGTGCCACAAACAAATCTCAAAGATCTGACGCTACTCAAATGACAAACTTTGGCAAATCAAATGACTAGTTCTTCCTCAAAGTACTCACTGCAGCAACTCTGAACTTTGTTAGCATGACATTGCTCCTGGAAGTTGTGTAAAACAGTGAAAATTTCCTAGTGCTTTAGCGATTTTTTAAGTGCAGTATGCATCAAACGGACAGCGAAGGGACCATGTGCTGTTTGAGGCTGAGACTATAGTATTAACTAGTGGAAACATTTGACAAACATACGGGCGGATAGAGGCAGAGCGTGACATGCACTGATTCATAATTCTCAGCCAAAATGATTAGCGCAGACAAGACTTGTGTGCACATTTCCTCCTCATTTCGATCTCTTGTGTAAAGGCATGAGGTTTTTATCTTGTGCAGATCTTTCTGGTTCAGAACAGAGTTAATGATCAGAGAGTTTACTGGGATTTACACCGCTGAGCTGCTGCTTCATCATGGAGAGTTTCTCAGAAGAGACGGTCTGTGTCGCGTTTCATTTCTTGAGCCCAAGCAGGTGCAGAAGCGTGTCTCACACAAACACACACACGGCCACAAACTTGGCACGCAGGCAGGCAGGCATTCATTTTCTCTCGTTCATCAAGCACAAATCACAGCAAACAATGCGTGATCAATGAGCAGGCCTTATTGACAAACGTCTGCAAGAAGACATGAGTGAACAAAGAACTCAAACAGAACAGGAGGAGGAAAGAGAGAAACAATCATTCACCATGAAAATCAGGCACACCTGCGTTCTCCTCTAAGGACACGTGTACACATTTGCAAGGCCATCGCTAATGGGATGAGAGATGGGAATAATTCTAGGGGTCCACTGGGGACCCCACACATTTTCCAGTAGGATTTAGTGTAGTAATTCAATGCATTTCTTATACCACAAAAAAAAAAAACGAATTCACATTCCATCTGCTATGTGATGCAAGTACTTTTAAAGGAATAAGGCACCCCAAAATACTACTACTACTACTACTACTACTACTACTGATGATGATGATGATGATGATGATGAGTATACAGTAATAAAAAGTTATTTCAAAAAGTTAATTCATAGTTAATATATTGTAGTACCTACATTGTTATTATGTTAATAAGCTATATACAAATAGTGAGTTCTTCATTTATTGTCAGTGTAATTAACTAAAATATTCTTGTTTAATTAGCTAATATGTAAAGAGTAGGGGTGTAACGATATTCAAACCGAAACGAAAAAACACAATACACCACCCACGGTATGAACCGCGATACTCATGTCGAAGCGAATGTGCCCCGCCCCCTGCTCTCATTTCACCTTATGCCACAAAATATTTTCTTCATTGACATTTGATGAAATAGTAATTAGTACACTTAACAACTAATAAGAGCTGGATTTTTACAAAATATTACTATAATAATATTATTTACTAAATATACACTAACTTTTGTCTATGTCACGTGACTTGGGCGATCACTCAAGTTGCATGGTGGAAGGACAAAGAGAGCCAGTTTCCCCATTTAGCCAGGTTGGCTAAATGCTACCTTGGAGTCCCAGCAACATCATCATTTTTGTAGTCCATTACGAAAAACCTCTCTCACCTCAGAAAACCGCTTCCCTGTTATGTCAGCTGTTATACTGTACTCACGCACATGTAACGGAGGCCAGCCAGTAGTTGCGGTGCGAGTAAACCTCACTCCTCTGATCTCAAGAGAGGCTCTAGCGACTGACGCTAGAGGTTGCAGCCTTAAGCCTCCTTGTTAGGGCTGGTAAACCCTACATCCCCACAAAGATGGCAATATCCGAAATCCTTGTCCTTCTGGGGACATTTTTTGGTCCCCATGAGGAAAACATCTTATAAATCATACTAAGTGATGATTTTTGAAAATGTAAAAATGCAGACTGTTTCCTGTGATGGGTAGGTTTAGGGGTAGGGGCAGTGTAGGGGGATAGAATGTACAGTTTGTACAGTATAAAAACCATTACGTCTATGGAATGTTCCCATAAAACATGGAAACACAATGTGTGTGTGTGTGTGTGTGTGTGTGTGTGTGTGTGTGTGTGTGTGTGTGTGTGTGTGTGTGTGTGTGTGTGTGTGTGTGTGTGTGTGTGTGAGTGTGAGTGTGAGTGTGAGTGTGAGTGTGTGTGTGTGTGTGTGTGTGTGTGTGTGTGTGTGTGTGTGTGTGTGTGTGTGTGTGTGTGTGTGTGTGTGTGTGTGTAAGGAACACTGAATATGAATGCAATTAGTCTAATAAGGGTTGGTTTAAAGCACTTAATAAAAAATAAAAAAATCAATTTTCCATGACCTAAAGTGAGAACTGTTTACTCCTAATAACCAATTAACAATTCCTTTGCTATGAGCTAAACAATAATAGTGTTAATTACAGTGCAATTAATGAAGAACTAACTATTTGCATATAGCCTATTAATAAATTAATGTAGAGACTACACTATAATAACTATGAATTAACTGTTAATGATTTTAAAGTACTATTACTGTATACTATATAAAGTGTTACCAATTAAACGTCTGCCTTTTATTTATTCACCCTTGTAAAATTACAGAATTTTTAAAGAAATTAATATTTTTGTTCAAAAAAGGATCCATTAAAGGACATTTGTAATGCTACAAATGATTTCCATTTCAAATAAATGCTGTTCTTTTGAACTTTTCAGTTACAGAATCCTGAAAAGAAATTTCTGAAGGATCATGTGACACTGAAGACTGGAGTAATGATATAATATTTCACAATATTACTGATTTTACTGCATTTTGATCAAATGAATGTAACATTGATGAGCGTAAGAGACATGATGTTTTATTAACATTAAAGTTCAGGAGGAACACGTTCAAATGATCTATCCAATCAGCACGAGAGGAGGCCTATATATGCAGCTCTCCCCTGTTCCTCTAGTTTTCTGCATCCCTCCGCCACCCCGAATCTCTTCACTCTTGGCTGGTTCCCACCACAGCCAGGGATATGGGGGGAGTACTCTGGGTTCTGGCCAAAATACCAAGCTCAGAGCCCTCTCCTCAGACAAAACGATCTGATCATTTGTAAGTGTGAACTTGTGAATTCGTTCAAAAACATTTTAAAAATCTTACCGACCCCAAACTTTTAAATGGTAGTGTACAGAATTCCTAGAAATCCAAGCTACACAACTGAACCCACACACAAATACACAGATAATAAAACAGGTGAATATGAACAAATAATACAGAGAGCTGTGTTTTTAAAAGTCAACATTAAAAACATCATCAACAAGATAAAAGGATAGGACTTGAAAAGTGGGCACTACATACAAGAGTTTATTAACTGTAGAGAACTACTCCACTCCTTAAACACTTCTGGCACCTGAAATTTAAGCGGCCCTGATGACATCTGTCAAAAAGCAAACTTTGATGAAAAATTACAAATTATGTTTTTGCAATAAATATTACTTTTGAATCAAGCACAATAAGATTGTGTGAGAAAGGGTCAATAGGGTCAAATAAGGTCAATTTTAACTGGGAACTTTGCACCATGACTCAACAACACTCTCAGACATGCACACCGAACGCGGTCCTTTTCTATCAAGGGTTAGCAGAACCTGCCTGTCACATTGGTGCCATGATACCCAGAACCACAATGACTACATATCTCAGATATCTTGACAAAAATAGACATATGCTGATTGAATTTTTCATTTTTGGTCCTGAGGATATGTGTGAGTCACAACATGGAGACTATCCAATCATACTTTTCTGACAGCACTCTGTGTGTGTGTGGTGTGTGTGTGTTTTGTGTGTCTGTGTGTGTCTGTGTGCATGTGTGTGTGTGTGTGTGTGTGTGTGTGTGTGTGTGTGTGTGTGTGTGTGTGTGTGTGTGTGTGTGTGTGTGTGTGTGTGTGTGTGTGTGTGTGTGTTCAAACACAGAGTGAGGGTAACGTGGTCTGTTCTGTATCAAAAGCTATAAGGATCAGAATTTATGTGTATTGTATCGACGTTTTAAGCGTGAAAATAATGCCATTAGGCTTAGAGACGCGTCGGCTGGCAATAAGTTAACGCCACGTGCCAGGAAATATGCGATTTTATTTGATCATCCACAGAACACTTCCCCTAATGCAGTTGGGCAAGTCACACCTACGGCAAGTCACAAACATTTGTCCAAATATTGAGCCATGTTCAAAGTCAGAATTATAGTTTTTTCATCCTTTCCACTGCATCGCTCATCTTATTTTGGTCTTGACGTTAACGACACGAGGTTAACTTTATGTGTGGCAGTGTATCGTGTTTATTTAACACCTGACGGCATAATTTTGCCATCACTTCAAAGCTTAAAACAGTGATACAATACACACAAATTCTGTACACGGAGGTATGGAAATAAATATGTTGACAGGCAGGTTGGACATTGTGTTGCATTCGGACCACGGAAGATATATGTACATGTTTTAATATTTAGACCCCTTCAATTATTGACCGCTAACAGGATGTGAAGAGAGTTTCAACCAATATAACAAAAAGGGTTTATAAAAATTGCCTTCCTTCAAGTAAACTCTTGCTCTTGAAAACTCTTGAAACATAAGATTCAACCCTGTTACCCAAGTTACTACAAGATTAATTTAATTTATATATATTTATATTCTGCTCACCAAGGCTGCATTTATTGGATCTAAAATACAGAAATAATATTGACAGTAAAATATTTTTACAATTTAAAATAACTGTTTTCAATTTGAATATAGGGTTAGGCTATAGGCTATTTTAAAATGTAATTTATTCCGGTGATCAAAGCTGTATTTTCAGCATCATTACTCCAGTCTTCAGTGTCACATGATCCTTCAGGAATCATTCTGATATGATGATTGGTGCTAAAGAAACATTTATGATTATCATCAATGTTGAAAACAAATGTGTACAATTTGTCAGAATTCTTTGATGCATAGAAAGTTCAAAAGAACAGCATTTATCTGAAATGGAAAGCTTTTGCAAAGAGAAAAGAAAAGCTTTGTTTTATAAAACATAAGAAATTTTCACAATGCAAAAGAAAAATCTTAGCACTCTTATAAAAAGACTATATCTATATAGTATTTAATATTTTATTTTATCTAATTTTACACCATGTTTAACTGTGTCCCACATGTCCCAAAATTTGGTATCAAAGTAGTTAGCCCCGACTGATTCATTTAGCCCAATTCTGCCACCCTTACTTCATTTAATTTTTGCTAATTTTGATGTTTATTTCATGTGTATAGCTAGAAAATAAATCACAAAACGGGGTTTTAAACTACATGTACACCCATACAAATTGCAAACCTCATCAAAACTGAATAGGAAATAAAATATTTAGTAACTTAAATAAATAATACTTTATTAAATCCTTTCACTGACTTTTAAAAAAAAAAAAATAATTAAGAAAATAACCCACACATTTATTGCCATATACAGCAGTAAGAGTATAAAGCTATGAAATCAACTGATTATATGGAGGAATATGATGAGAAATCTGTGTGTTCCTATTGAAATCTCTAACTTTTGATTTAGTCTGACTTGGACTATCATTAAAAGTGACGTTTTTATGAAATTCACCTATATAATAATCTTAACAGAAACAGAAAACATGCATTTCAGTGCTCTCACACCCCTACAGCCTCTAATCACACATGCACGCCCCAGTTCGGCTGTGTAGTGATGCTGAAGCATTAATAATGCAGAGCTGTTTGGAGGAGGTGCTGTTTATTTTTCACAGAGAACGAGAGGCAAACGAAAAAGTAGTGAGTGAGCTGTACAGGGAAGTTTAGGAAAAGAATCACTGATCGAGGTGAGGAACATGTGAGCCGAAGACAAGAAACATCTGAGGAAGAAGCACTGACAGACAACAGCAAGAACAAACAGATTATAGAAGAATGATGCTGCTCGGAAGGATTGAGGGACACACAGACAGGAAAGAGAAAAGGAGAAGCTGTGGGCCGACAACTTTTTCTTCCTGCAAGCAGGGAACGCACTCGATTCCAGAAAGTTACGCAGCCTCCGTCAGGCAAAGCAAGCTGATTGTGTGAAGCGGTCCCAGACCAGTACATATGTCAGTCCTGTGGGTCGTCATTACCTCATAGTGATCTCATTGTAGCCTCCATTGGCTGCGTGTGGGCTGTCAGGTGCTTGGAGCTACTAAAAGCATGTGAGCACTTCGTAAACACGCCAGGGTTTGGCTGACTTGCTTTGGCAGTTAGTCCCTTTGGTAGCGAGCGCAACTACATCATGTGGGCAAAAATGCATATTTTTCTACTGACGGACATTCGAAAATTGCTGTGCATTCTGACTAAATAACAAAAGCAACAAATAAACTGCAAAAGAATTATTGCTAGAATTATTAACTGAACTAGCATGAAAAGCAAGCAAAGATGGCAGCAACAGGTCACAAATTTCCAGCTGAGCAATTTTCAATCTGGGAGGAGAGAAATGAGGGTCAAATGTGCCTGATGATGTGAACTTGATATAAAGTAGCTAGGATAGTTACTGTAGCAAACATGGTGGGGATGTACACTGCCGTTCAAACGTTTTTGATTGGTAAGATTTTTTATGTTTTTAGAAGTCGTCTCTTATGCTGAACAAGGCTGCATTTATTGTAATAAAAATACCCCAAAAAACAGCAATATTCTATCTGATTATATGAATACGAAATGTAATTTATTTCTGTGATGCAAAGCTGAATTTTCAGCATCATTACTCCAGTCTTCAGTGTCACATGATCCTTCAGAAATCATTCTAATATGCTGATTTGATGCTCAAGAAACATTTATGATTAATATCAATGTTAAAAGCAGTTTTTTGAATAGATTAGGATTCTCTGATAAATAGAAAGTTCATAAGAACAGCATTTATTTTAAATAGAATCTTTTGTAACATTATAAATGTCTTTACTTTCACATTTGATGACAATTTAATGGATCCTAGCTGAATAAAAGTATTAATTTCTTTCAAAAAACAAACCTTACTGGCCTCAAACTTTTGACTGGAAGTGTAAGGTAAGTTACGGGATTATCCGCTGCATATACTGTAGGTCAAAGTCCCAGGGCTGTTGTGGGGCAAGAGATAATGGATGACAGACTGAATGGAAAGGCAAGGAATCCTATGAATGACAGACTCCAGTTTCTCTTTCTGGAGTTTTCTGATAAACGGGGATTACAGGACAGTTTCTCTGACTGACAGACAGCAGCCATATCCATCTCAAACCTGTTTTCCTGTCCACACACCAACTACAGGGTCAAGCTATGAGGTGGAGATGCATTCCTGCTCCGTACTAGATTCCCTGAACCAAACTGCCATTTAACATATTTAATTAACTTTGACAGACGTAATATATAGACATGCAGCCCATGGCCAGGAGAATGCTATTACACCAGTCTTACACAGAACACTCTCCATCTATACTTTCTCCTTTCCTGACCTTTTCACCAAATCACTTCCTCAACAAATACCTGCTAGTTTCTCATTGCCTGAAACATAATTTTTTTCTCCTCAACCAAAACAAAAGACTTTCACGAGATGAATGTGAGGAGTTGTGTTGTATTATTGAGCACAAGAGCTGGTCTGGGAGAGAGCCTTTGGTTACTAACAACTTACTTTATATTGAATTATACCGTACCAGACATTTGCACTCTCACAACGAAAGAAAGAAAGAAAGCTTTTATGGTTCCATGTTTAACCATGATATGAAGCCTATGCACAGAGTGCAATAGGCTTCATAGTGCAAAAGTACAATTTACTTTTACCTTGTGACTGGGATAGTAACCAAAAGTACACCTTTATGTCTCATCTACGCCTAAGAGTGCAAATTAATGGCTCAATAGTAAATAATTAATATCTTAAAGGTCTTAATAATAGGCTTTGTTACTTATTACTTTAAAAAATAAAAATAAATAAAATAAAATCTACTAATTAGGACATGTAATAGATCATAAATATTAAGGGCCAGATGTACTAAATTAGCACAAGAGCGCAATTCCATAAATGCGCCGATGGGAGTGGATAGTTCTGCTAGTGATCTACTGACAACGCGCATATTAATGAACACAGAAGGATCATTTCCATAATGAACAGTGCAATCTACCCGTTAGTGTCTGGTTTAAGATGTGCTTTTTTTGGGCGGTAAATAATGGCGCAAACACCAGTAAATTGATGAGTGCAAACCTTAGTAAATCACCATACATTCTGCGCCTGAAAGGGAAACTCCTACAAATGCATATGCAATAAGGTCAGCTGCAAAAATAACCCTGTCCATGCCTTTTCAGTGCTAATTTATCGCTGCACGTCTTTAGTAAATACTGTCAATAGTTTAACGCCAAAAGAGGGTTCGCACGCTGTTAATAAATCTGACCCCAAGTCTGCTTTTTAAAACAAAGGAGCATGGTTAGTATGCAACAAAAGCGGTAAACTCTATATATCCATGTAGTGTGCGCATGTCAAAAGTCAAGATTAAATATGATTTGAAGCTTGTGACATAAACACGCACATCAACCCGATCACTTTATTGTAAACACTATGTTCAGATTCATGAAATTAAATCAGGAAATCATTCCAGTTGAAACAAAAGAAGTCCATGTAACTGTAACTACTGTACATTTAGCCTGACACTGGTAATAATATGCAAATTTGAAGCACTAATATACACTCACCTAAAGGATTATTAGGAACACCATACTAATACTGTGTTTGACCCCCTTTCGCCTTCAGAACTGCCTTAATTCTACGTGGCATTGATTCAACAAGGTGCTGAAAGCATTCTTTAGAAATGTTGGCCCATATTGATAGGATAGCATCTTGCAGTTGATGGAGATTTGTGGGATGCACATCCAGGGCACGAAGCTCCCGTTCCACCACATCCCAAAGATGCTCTATTGGGTTGAGATCTGGTGACTGTGGGGGCCATTTTAGTACAGTGAACTCATTGTCATGTTCAAGAAACCAATTTGAAATGATTCCAGCTTTGTGACATGGTGCATTATCCTGCTGGAAGTAGCCATCAGAGAATGGGTACATGGTGGTCATAAAGGGATGGACATGGTCAGAAACAATGCTCAGGTAGGCCGTGGCATTTAAACGATGCCCAATTGGCACTAAGGGGCCTAAAGTGTGCCTAGAAAACATCCCCCACACCATTACACCACCACCACCAGCCTGCACAGTGGGAACAAGGCATGATGGATCCATGTTCTCATTCTGTTTACGCCAAATTCTGATTCTACCATCTGAATGTCTCAACAGAAATCGAGACTCATCAGACCAGGCAACATTTTTCCAGTCTTCAACTGTCCAATTTTGGTGAGCTCGTGCAAATTGTAGCCTTTTTTTCCTATTTGTAGTGGAGAGGAGTGGTACCCGGTGGGGTCTTCTGCTGTTGTAGCCCAGCCGCCTCAAGGTTGTGCGTGTTGTGGCTTCACAAATGCTTTGCTGCATACCTCGGTTGTAACGAGTGGTTATTTCAGTCAAAGTTGCTCTTCTATCAGCTTGAATCAGGCGGCCCATTCTCCTCTGACCTCTAGCATCAACAAGGCATTTTCGCCCACAGGACTGCCGCATACTGGATGTTTTTTCCCTTTTCACACCATTCTTTGTAAACCCTAGAAATGGTTGTGCGTGAAAATCCCAGTAACTGAGCAGATTGTGAAATACTCAGACTGGCCCGTCTGGCACCAACAACCATGCCACGCTCAAAATTGCTTAAATCACCTTTCTTTCCCATTCTGACATTCAGTTTGGAGTTCAGGAGATTGTCTTGACCAGGACCACACCCCTAAATGCACTGAAGCAACTGCCATGTGATTGGTTGATTAGATAATTGCATTAATGAGAAATTGAACAGGTGTTCCTAATAATCCTTTAGGTGAGTGTATACTTAAGGTTCTAATTTGTACCCTTTAGGGGGAGATAAAGCACAAAGTTGTACCTTTGAGGTACTGTCCATGTCAAAAGCAGTTACACCCCTAAAGTTACTATTTTTGCTATATTTTTGTGACAGTGCAGAGTATGAAATGCCTTCGGTCTTTTTGGATAGTCTTTGATGGTATTTTCCCCCTTTGCGCAGATTCTCATGCATTAGTCAATGCGCGCCAACTGTTCACTCGCACCAACTCTTTGTCATGTCCGCCTGTGGACACGCACACATCACCTTCTGCCCATTCACACTGCAAACATGAACCCACACTTCTGCGTGTCTAAGTCCATTCTCTGCTGACCTATATCCAGACATAAAGCAGATGAAAATATGCTCAGAGTTGTTTTCAGAGTCATAAAATCTTTAGGACTTTAGGGCGGATCACCATCGATCCTTTTTCCCTGACACGTACACGCCACCGGCTGCTAGAGCTAAAATAAAACTGCATTCGCCATAGGGAAAACATACTAACCCACGGGTTAATAGAATTTTAGCAGAGTGACAAACATATACACATCAAAAATATACAGTGAATAAGCAGAACCAGAGATGGAGAAGATGAAAAGAGTGACAAAGCAGAGAAAAGGGAGATGGTGCATGACAGGCCATGGGAGGAAAAAACGAGCAAAAGAGAGATAGTCCAAAGAGATAGCAATGAAATCATTCAACTGTGTGGAGAATCAGACTATATTCAATGAGAAGAATAACTATAAGGATGGACATAAGCACATTTTTACGCAGGATAAAGAGAGAGATACAAGATGGAGGGTGATTCTTCTGAAAGTTGTAGAAACATTTCAACAGTGTTCAGGTCATAATTTTACTCCAAAATAATATATACACATATATATATACATATACATATATATATATATATATATACATATACATATACATATACATATACATATATATATATATATATACATATATATATATACACATATATATATACACACACACACACACACATATATATATATATATATATATATATATATATATATATATATATATATATATATATATATATATATATATATATATATATATATATTTTTTTTCAGACCACTAAAATCAATGATTGTGAAATACTGTGCACAATCATAATCTGTTGTGATTAATCCAAATCAAATGGAACATTCAATGGGGAAAAAGGTGGGGCAGGACTTTTTATTTTCGGCTGAAAAGTAAAGTTATTAAAGAAAAATATGTTTTTAATAATGTGCACAGATTATTTGTGCACCATAAGACCAAACATTATTTTAGAAATTAAAATGTTCAAGGGTTTTTTCCCTATTGTTTTCGCATATTTTTTCGTACTGCATTACTGTACATTTTTATGGCAATAAGAGTTGAAACTTACACTTTTAGACTATTTTAAATGTAATGAGAATCGATTCATCATAGCCCTGGAGAAAAATATAAATTACAAAAAAAAAAAAAAAAAAATGTTGTCTGGACATTATTATTTATATATTTATAAAAAGTGCTTAATTAGTGCTAATAAAATGTCACAATGAACTAATTTTCTTAATGATAATAAATATTAATCTAAATAAAATTACATTAAAATAAAATAGGAGAGCGACCAAGATGACCTGGACATGTTTTGTAGGATTAATCCAGTAAATGTAAAACATCTTAACATGGATTAAAGTCACGATCAGAGAGAGCTAATAGCCCCCATAGCAGAGACATAAAGTGGGAAAGGAGTGAGTGTGAAGCCTCTCTCACTCTGGGGCTTTGCCGCCCTTAATTAACTGAGCTGGCATTCTCACTCGCACCGCAAAGGTGGCTCTTACTCCACTCCCAGCTAGGAGGCCTTCACAACAAAATTAAACTTGCAGCACTTGCATGACTAAATGTAATAAAGACTAAAAAGGTCAGTCAACATTAGCTTACAATGATTGGGGTAGAAATGTGTGGCATGACATTAATTTTAAAAGTCAGGTGAGACGGTGTGTGCGTGATGAGATAAGAAGATAAGAAGACTGAGTCTGTGAGAGAAAGACATCAGGTTTCATCCAGCCACAGACTTTTAGAGGAACATTCTGGGTTAAATACAAGCAAATAGTTTCAACCCTTCCCAAAGTTTACCAAATAATTCTGACTTCGCGTAGTAGACTAGCAGAGAGCAATCCATGCAAATATCACATTTGCATTAGTATTATGCAACTTAAATACTGCTGCTTTTACGCAAAGCTAGATGTATCAGTGTAATACAACACAGATTACTGAATTCCACCAAAACACAATGTCTTCAGCCATTTTGGTGTAGTAAAGACATGATGCCACAAATATGACTAAGATCCTACAGAGAACGAATCCTTACAATTCACCGCAACACCAACTTGGTATTCAAATAACCAGATTTGATTCCTCAAACAACAAATAAACCAAATAACCTCTTTTTTGCATGGCTAATGTTCTATCTAGAGGCTCTAAATGTTCCCTCGATATGACAAGTGTTTCTCTCTCACAGCACACTTAATTGAGCTCTCACAAAATGACAGTAAGTGCAGTAAATGTGGAGGGTACACCAATATAAAATGATTCATTATGCAAAGAAGAAATCATTTTTGCAAGCACCGAAGTGAAAGTGTCATCCCAGAGAGAAATTGCTACAAACGCAACCTTGCAGTAAAGTAAATGGAGAAAATTTGTGACCCACGATAGTCTACAATTATCACAATCATGTGATGTGATGTGATGTGATGTAATAAGACACTTTGATGAATCTTTCTAAAGATTTCTGAGTTTTCATGAAGTATTTATCCTACATGATAATGATCTAATTAGACAGTGTCATTGAGTTTATGTTCATAGCTTGATATCGCTCCGCAAATCTGCCATTCCTGCTGGCGATCTTCCACTAGTTTAATCTGTCCTCTTTAAAATTACAACAGGCGTAGCACATCTCATCGGGCAATGTTGGGATGTTCATTGCAATAAATAAATGTGCTGAAAACATGGGTAGAGCAATTTTGTCATGCAGGAAACACCCAGCAGGACGTACTGCAATTACTAGTAACATGTTCTGAGGCGAGACTAACCCAACCGACCACAAATCCTAACCTTAACATTAAAAAAAGTCGCAAAAGTCCTTACCGTAAACTCCTTGCGTTTGCACGTACCGGTGGAGTACTGAGAATAATAAAATCCAGAAAAGCTCCATCTTCAGGTGCGATCCCTCATTACCTGTGGTGAAAACCAAAAAAAAAGTGCACAATCACTGCACAGGACACCACAGCACAAACTCAGCATTAAAATGAGTGCTCCTCCAGCTAGAATCATGCCATCATCATCAGAGATTAAAGTAGCCTAACAAAACATTATTCACCAGTTGAAGTATTTTTATCCCTGCATTGTTCCAGTGCATGCATGCATGGGGGTTAAGAAGAGACAATTCATTTGCCAAACCTTGGATTATCTGCAGATTACAGAAACTGTGCTATTGTTTGATGGGATTGAATGCAGCAATCATGGGTTATTTCTGAAATTGGTGGGCGGTTGAGGATGATCAAATACATGACTTATTAAACCTGGCCGGAATTCAGTATCACATTGGTCAGACCGAGGAAGACATGCACAAGTATCCAAATGCATGCATTTGCACTAATTCAACTTTCTGCTGAAAAGCCAGGCTGTGTTTTGGCATATGCTAGCTGGTTTCTAGTTCTCCAACCATCTTGTACCAGCAATATAATCAGCTACCAGCAGGTCATAGCACTTTAGGGCGGTCAAGCTGATTTTTTGGAACATGGTAGGTGCTGGTCAGTCAGCTATTGACCAGCTTGCAATAAAATTGATTTTACAACAGGGGGCTGAGAATTGTTGTTAGATGGTCAAGTAAACTTCACAACTAGTTTCATTTGAACATCGAATGAAGCATTTAATAAATAATAACATGGCAACAGCAGGCTACTCAGCACTTTCCGATATTATCATCGACGAACACTGACTTGGGGGGGAATCTGTTATTTAGCTTTTTTTTATAGACACAAATAATTCCCAAAATGACTGAATCTCAAAATTCCTCACAGACAAGTAGGCTACAACTTGAGTAGCTGCACACTGACATAAGACACACTACACAGCTTAATCTGTGGTAAAACAGAGATATTTTAAACAAATCACAAACGCTTTCTGTGATATATTTGCCACGTGTACCTCTAAAAATGTGATTACAGTAGGTCTACTGCTGTTTTGTCCATCTAAAACCCCATACTTATCCTAAAAGAAAGTCCTCGAGCAGCGTACTGTTGCTATAGTAACCCCCTCAGCCGAGCGCGAGTGCTCTTCGCGAGCGTCTATTAACCTGCTAACTTGCAAGTCTTACTTTTTTTGGTTATTAAAATGCTTTTAAAATGATGTTCTTGAATGCTTTTTAGGCTTAATTGAGGGTAGGTCGTCAAACACCCAGATGTCGCACCTTAAATGACTAAACCTGAGGTAAGTGAAATCCCTTTGGGATAAAAGCACCAGCTCTGACAGATTAATACAATAATTAAAGTTACAGCACGCGAGTCTAGCGCAAGGCAAATGGCAGAATTTCTGCACAGTCTGAAGTTTAAATTGATGAACACTCGGTCACGGCCCATTTGAAATGCATCTGAACAGGTGTGCGATATTTATCAGCGTGCAGGGTTTAAAGGGATAGATCACTAAAAAAATGAAACATTTTGTCTTTACTTAATTTGGTAATTCATCCTCAAGTTGTTCCAAACCCGTATGAGTTTCTTTATTCTGTTGAACGCAAAAGAAGATATTTTGAAGAATGTTGGCTACCCCAGTTGACGGCACCCATTGACTTCCATACTATGGGTCTGGTTTCCAACATTCTTCAAAATATCGTCTTTTGTGTTCCATACACTCATACAAGACTGGAACAACATAGGGGTGAGTGCATGACAAAATGTTCATTTTTGGATGAACTATCCCTTTAAAAATCTCTCTCACACACACACACACACACACACACACACACACACACACACACACACACACATTAGTAACAGAAGTTCTCTCGTGTCTGTGTCTAGTATGCGCACAATGAAAAGTGAGAATGTTTAGCCACTTCCTAATCTGAACGTTAAATGACTTTCACTGACTGAATTTGAATAATCTGTTAATTTAAATGTGACCACATAAAGTGCATTTTAGAACCTTCTACTGTGGCATAGTTGGGTGTGGGCATTGAGCGTTTAAACTGTTTCAAGCTCTCTTTTAAGAATAAGATGTGCTTAAAACACCGCTTACCTTTCTCTGTGCGTGTTCCGCCTATAGATCACTGCCTTTCGAAATAATTCCCTTAATAAAGAACCACTTTCAGCAGAGGACTGGAGTTCCAGGTGTTTAGTTTGTTGCGTGTTCAGCAGGAGCGCAACGATGTCTCTCCGTCCAGAAAATGAAGACAAAATTCCAACACATTCTTCCAGGCAACTTAAACTGGTGTGAAAGTCTGGAAGCCAGCGCGCATCCACACATCCAAGGGCGTCTTCATGGAAAGCAGCAGTCCGATGCGATGCGATCTCGCTGAGTGACTGACTGAAACTCTTGTCCTGTGATGTTCCCCTATCAGATGTGTGCTCATCGGTGGCTCTCTCAAGAGTGAGGCGGATGGAGAGGTTGCGCGTCTTTGCGCGTCAGTGTGGAGATGCGCGCACAGATCTCTCTGAGTGATGCGCGTCTGATCTGAACAGGCTTTCTGGAGAGTCTCTGGGTAAAGCTTGTCCAGCTCTGGTCTCGGTAATGAGTGGGTTTATCAGAAGGGACCGGGATCTAAACTGTATAAACTCTCGGCTTTTTCCAATAGTATTTTGGTGGAATCTCCAGCCAATTAAAGCTGCGCAGCTGTGAACGGAGGACTCGCCCCGGATCCCGGAGGACCAATTAAATAAGAAGGAAAAAAAAAAAAAAAAAATTCACAATGTCTCTGCCACCCCTCCTCTTTAGTCCCCTCTCTCCTCCTCCCGCTTTCTACTCCATCTCCCCTTCCATCAGTTTCTCGGTGTCTGTCGTCACTGGTGGTGCGGCAGACACGTTTTGAGCTGAAGCGCGCTGCTGCCGGTGACCGATAGGTGGCGTGGTTGAGCTAATTATAATTCCGGAGAGCGCTCACCATCACCCTTGCCTTTATTCATGATGAAAAAAACAAAACAAAAACAAATGTGCTTTAGGTCATGAATGGAAACTCTAAGTAGCTAACACATCAATATATTATTTCAAGACATCCTATATGTGGTGTCAGTGTTGTCTTTTGATTTGGTTGGGGGCTATTCTCACTAAAACATGTCTAGGTCATATATGTGATGGGGTATTAGAAGGTAGATAAGAAAAAAAAAGTATTGTTGCATGAGTCTTGTATTAGGAGGAATTCATTTTGTGTGTGTGTGTGTGTGTGTGTGTGTGTGTGTGTGTGTGTGTGTGTGTGTGTGTGTGTGTGTGTGTGTGTGTGTGTGTGTGTTGTTTTTTGCGAATGTATTTTTGGTGGAATGTATATATTTATTTGTGTGTGCATATACAGCTCAGGAAAAATTAAGAGACCACTTAACATTGATTTCTCAATGTATATACATGCATATGGGTGTACACACACACACACACACACACACACACACACACACATATTCTGTTGATTCTGTTGATGTGAGTGTTTATGTCATAAGTTTGACTTTATGTAAAGCAATACAATATATATTTTTAAAAACCTGTCTAGGTCACAAACACGAAAATAATAGAATTATAAATAAAATATTTATAAATATTTTGCATAAAAATTGCCCTTCAAAACATTCACATTTTATAAATTATTTCATGGCATTTTCTTTCCAAATTCTCATTTTGTATGCATTTTCTGCTTACTTAACTTAAATCATCATAAATTAAAGACAGTAAAACAACATGGCCATAAGTTTTAAATACTTTACAATTAAAGTAATGAGAATTTCGTAGGGTCAATTTCGGGGTCAAACGTGCGTAATTGTCATGGAAATAGTGTCACAGAGCGCAAAAAAAAAAAAAAAAAAAAAAAAAAAAAAAATTCTATATAAGATTATTTTGCTTTAAGTAAAATATAATTTCTTATTTCTTACTTTTGATTTTTGGGGTGAAATATGACCTGAGACCAGTTGCATAAACTTGTCAGAAAGACTGATTACCCCTAACTTGGTCAGACTAGTCCTTAAGACACAGGCTTAACATAAAGGCTATTAAATACATGGACGTGTTTTTAGGAGGTTTCAGAAGATTCACCCTTGGACATGTATAAAGTACACATTTTTTTTAATTTTTTTATGAATCACTGGGGTCTGGATATTTTAAAGGATTAGTTCACTTTAAAATGATCCCATGATTTACTCCCCCTCAAGTCATCTTAGGTGTATATGACGTTCTTCTTTCAGACGAACACAATCAG
The DNA here is from genome assembly GCA_018749465.1 of Paracanthobrama guichenoti. Classification (NCBI taxonomy): domain Eukaryota; kingdom Metazoa; phylum Chordata; class Actinopteri; order Cypriniformes; family Gobionidae; genus Paracanthobrama; species Paracanthobrama guichenoti. The sequence continues at coordinate 34,428,808 of CM031955.1, forward strand.
AGTTATATTAATAAATATCCTGATGCTTCGAAGCTTTATATTGGCAGTGAACGGGGTCCACTGAGTTTGAAGCTCAAAAAAGCGCATCCATTCATCATAAACGTACTCCACACGGCTCCGAGAGATTAATAAAGGCCTTCTGAAGCAAAGTGATGCATTTGTGTAAGAAAAATATCCATCTAAAACTTGATAAAACTAAAATATCTTGCTTCCTCCAGACCGCCTTCCATATTCAACTCACAAAGAAAGTATAACGCAATGTCATACGTCGCGTCACTTACACTTTTTACACAAGTTGAATAGGAAGTGCCAGAAGCTAGATCTTTTTTGAGCTTCAAACTCGTGAGCCCCGTTCACTGCCATTATAAAGCTTTGAAGTGTCAGGATATTTATTAATATAACTCTGATTGTGTTCATCAGAAAGAGCGTCATATACACCTAGGATGACTTGAGGGGGAGTAAATCATCGGGTCATTTTTATTTTAAAGTGAACTAATCCTTTAAAACAATTGAGTTTTAGACTAAAAAAAAAAGTGCTAATATTTCGAAATCAACTCACATCGCATGTGATATCAAATGGTATAACTGTGAGCAGGTAAACAGATCATTAGAATGGAGAAAAGGTACGCATCATGACACATCATCATCAAACACAGTCACCTTGGAATAAATTGCACCACTGACATGCAGCCTAAAATGCTTCAGTAACATCTAAATTAACTTTTACTCCAGTCAAGATATATTACTTAATATGAATGAAACCACCTGACTGCATAAAATAGTGATTATAGGTAGAAAAAGCACTTAAAAGTTCCTGTAACAAGTTATATACAACGCATAAAAATGTCCTACTACTTGCCAGATATTTTACATTTCACTGCCGGTTGTATATTCTGTATATAACTGTGTATGTGACAAATAAAACTCTTGAATCTCAGATATTACTGGAATAGGTGATGAGAAATCACCCATCTCTGTGACAGTAGAATACAGCAAAAAGAAATATTATTGATATTTTTTCAAGTGCTCAAAAAAAGTGCACATCAGAAAAAAATCTACCTGTCAATAATTGTGCATGTTTTAATTTGCTGAGCTGTCTTTGGAGTGCATTTTAGCACTTTTTCACTTTTTTGCAGTAAGGGATGTATCCAGAACCATAGAATTAATGAGATTCTCAAATCCACAAGGAACATATCCTGCCTGAGACAGAGAAAAATTAAACATCAGTTTGATGCACAGACAAATCTAGAGGCAGAAGATATGCTGAAATTAAAAAATCAGTTCCACAGTGTACAGTAGAAGAAAACGGCAGCCTGACAGCCTAAGTCCTCCTCCCTTTCTCCGTCTCTGTCTTGCTTCCCGGTTTTGGGAGACAGCCAGGAGCCTTGGCAAGGATTGTGAAGAGAACATCATAGTTTAGTTCATCACAGTAAATGTGTGTGAGAGGCTGGCAGAGCCGGACTGGCGGCTGACATGCCCGCCGTGTGCCCCAGGAGTGTCCTCTCCTGCCCAGGGCTAGCACACGACACATGAAAGCAGGATGAGGGCTCTCTGGACCCGAGTGGAAGACAGAGAAATACTCTGGCCAGATGAATGTGTGAGCCAGGGGAATGCTGTCAGCAAGCATGTGTCAATGTGTGGGAGTATGTCAGCTTTCCCAAATTCCTCATATGGTTGCCACAAAGGAGGACACTTCTCTTTCTTCAAATTGAAAATATCCTAAACAGACATTAATTAATGGGATGCTCTCCGTACGCTTTGCTGCAACACAAATCCCACAGCACATTCTTATATATATATATATATATATATATATTTATATTTACAGGAAGGTTCACACAAAAACGATGTCATCATTTATCATTTACTCACCCTGCATGCTGTTTTCATAATGAAATGGATTCTATCCTGCACTGTCCTCCATCTATAAAAGTTGCTGAATTCTTCTTCTGAAGCCATATGATAAATACAGACCCACATTTTTAAATAGTTCTTTACCAAGTTCAATTTTTGCCATTCACACTTTTACTTATATGTGTGAGATTGAGAGGTTAAGCAGGGAGCAAGCTTTTCTGTGAATAATGAATATTGGTAATGAATATGTGTTCTTCATTTGGCTTGAGAAGACTCTGAATATAGAGCATAAGTCGTGTGCAGAAATTCTGCAAAATAATTGTTTTTGACTTTTTTATACAATGTTCCTATGAAATATTAGATATCCCTAAAAATATTCCAAATTAATTATTGCATTATTATCATTATGACTTTTAATATTAATGTTACATATTAATTTAGTGTTAATATACATATTAACAGTACATATTAAGTAAAAAACACAAGTGTATATATAGGGATCAGAAGAAGGAAGGAAGGAAGAAAGAAAGAAAGAAAGAAAGAAAGAAAGAAAGAAAGAAAGAAAGAAAGAAAGAAAGAAAGAAAGAAAGAAAGAAAGAAAGAAAGAAAGAAAGAAAGAAAGAAAGAAAGAAAGAAAGAAAGAAAGAAAGAAAGAAAGAAAGAAAGAAAGAAAGAACCTTTGTTTTCTTGATTTCAATTTCAAATAAATTCTGTTCTTTTGAACGTTCTATTCAAAGAATCATTAAATACAGTTTCCACAAAAATATTAATAATCACAACTGTTTTCAACACTGATAATAGTAATAGATGTTTCTTGAGCAGCAACTAAACACAAAAATGATTTCTGAAGGATCATGTGACACTTTTAGCTTTGCTATTACAGGAATACATTTTAAAATAAATATAAAATATAAAAGTTATTTAAAATTTCAGTCATATTTCAGAATATTTATGTTGTTCAGTTTTTAAAATTAATTCAAATTTTCATTGAAATAAATGCAGCCTTGGTGAGCATAACACACTTCTTTCAAAAACATAAAAATTTTTTAAAAAATCTTATCTTAACTTTTGAATGGCAACAAAAATGAAAAAAATCTACAGAGGATATACAAAACAATATGAATCGAATAGTCAAGGAAAACTGATCAGAGTAATAGCAGATGCTGCACGTAAGCTCTGGAAGCGTGTGCTGGCATTTCAAGCGATAGACGGGGTGATCAGTTGTGAAACTCAGCCTAAATCACAAACCCTATACAGCAAGAGTCCACTAATGCTGGACTGAATAGCAGCAGAGTCTGCCACATGTTCACACTCACAGAAAAATGAACAGACTTCTGAATGTCTACATGAGCCTGAGCGACGTGTAAAACAACCAACCACAATTTAAGTTAAAGCAAGAATAAACCCGAAAACATGAAATCTGTGATATCACATCAACAGAAAAGCATGCATGCAAAAAAAAAAGTGGCAGCTTACTAAAATAAGGCTGCAATCATACTGGGTCTGAACAACTTTGAGTAAATGACTTTAAACAAAAGTAAAAATTCCGTCAACTTAGATATGTCTTTATAGTCAGATCTGAATCGGTCTCATTTCCGGTCAGAGTTCTGGTCATCCTCTTCGTATATATGTATCAGACTCCAGCTGAGGCGTGTCAGCCGCCTCCACGGGGCCATTATTCAGAGGTGTAATTGGCAGAGCGGTGCACAGAGATGCCCTTGGGAGCCAACAATTCATAACCCCCTCAAAGCCAATATCCGATACCAGAAAATACGCTGAGACAAGAGACGGGCGTGTGAGGAGAGAGAGAGAGAGAGAGAGAGAGAGAGAGAGAGAGAGAGAGAGATGGACTGCTTCATCACAGAGAGAAGTAATGGCTGTGTATTGATTGCTCTCAGCCGAGACTCCAATTTCATGTTTAAAACAACACTGATCCTCATTAGGCTGGGGAGGGAGTACGGAGAGACAAACACTTAGCTATCAGTTCCAAGGACACACACAAGTGCACAGAGAAAGAGGCGAAACGAGGAGAGGGGAAACACAAGTAGAGGGGAGCAAACGAGGACAGGAACGGACAGGAGCATTGCTCCTTAAAGAGGTCATGCTATGAGAAAACTAATTTTCATCTTCTGGGGTAAAAGAGTTCAATGTAGTATGAAAACATACATACTGTTGAAACGACTCGACACAAAAAAACGACTCGACACAAACTTTCTGACACATGGCAGATGAATCATTTGAACAAGACCACTCGCATTTACACCACAACAAAACCTACTGGAAATTCAGAAAGAAGTAATATGGATCAAAAACAGCATGATAATAATAATATTATTATTAAATATAATATATTTTATCTGAAAAACAAAAGAAAAAAGAAATAATAATAATATTATTATTATTATATTATTACATGTGACTCTTTAAAAAAAACACAACTGTTCACCTAATTCTTGATTAGGCTGTCCTGAAAGAAAAAAGAAAAATAGTCACAGATAGTGACAGAGAGAGTTCGAGGAAAAGTCTAGAAAGTCCTCCGCTTTGGAAATCCATAAGTACTGCAGCAGACACAGACTAATTCCTGTTTTTTCCCTCTCATTAAGGAGCATTCATTTGGTAGCTGGGCTTATTGATCCAGAGGGCCTTGAAAGAGTCTCAAAACAGAAGTCAACAGTGTTACTCAGATACTTCAATACACTCAGATAAGAATAAACACGCACACACACATAAAGGTACACTATAAGTGTTTCTAGAGGGTTTTAACTTCTACTGCAAAGCCCTGCTCTCCAAAGAAGTGAGCAAATTCAAGCTCAATATAAGCCTTATTATTTATTTAGTTTTAAACATTCTTATGCTTAGTTGGATAATATTATGCTCGTCTCATGTTTTTAAGAACAAAAAAACGCGTTCTGTGTGACCCCCTCCCCTGTCAAATTGAACAGATGAGTGTCAGAGCATTGTGGTATTAAATTGCACGACAGAGAAAATCACAGCAAAACAGGCTTTAATAACAAAAACTCGGGCGATAACCACAGAATACACTTAACACTCACAATACATAGACGAGAACGGACAAAGAATGCAGGAAAACACAGGGTGTATATACACAGTGACTAACGAGTTAACTAATGAGATGACAGGTCAACTAAATGACTAATCAGACACACTGGGGAAAAATGGGTCACAGGGAAAAAACACAATGAAACATAACATAACTATGACAGAAGCTCCCCCTCCTGGAAGGCGCAACCTTGCGCCATAAAGAGTACATCAGAGGAGGGAGGGAGGAGGCTCTGGAGGAGGATGAGGAGCTGGAGAGGAGTGAAACAAAAAGTCCAACACAAAAGTCCAAGGAGAAGTGGAGGGTGGGAGAGCCAAGGGGGAGCCCAGAGCAGGAGGAGCCTGATGTTGATCCAAACACCAGTTTGGACGAGGCTCCAGGACAGAGTCGAATGCAGGAGAAGCCATGGTGGACACAACAACCAAACCAATGAGCTGGAAAGGCCACACAAGGCCAAAGTGGAGCTACAGCAACGAGCATCCGAGGCAGGGCAGAGGAAATGGCTGTTTGAGGAGGTGTGAGAGGAAGGCATTCTGGAGAGACAGGGGGACTGGGGATAATTTCTCTAAAAAAGTCCATTAAATTATTATTCCTCCCAGCCCTTGAGCTCCACAAGCAATACCTCAGCGATGCACAACGTTGCCGGCTCACGCACCTGGTCAAACACTGGTTGTGGTACAATCTCCGGGACGTTGACTTCTTGACTTCTATCTGTTCCTTTGCGGCAGGCCGGTTTCCACGGTCAGTGGTGGGCACATCTCCATTGGGTCGCTCGTTGGTGGAGGATAGCTGGTCTCTGGCTGTGCTAGTGGAGGGCTGGTGGAGATGTCATCCTCCGCAGTTAGTCTGGGTAATTGTTCAGGCACGCCAGGTCAAGATAATGATAATGTACATCCAGCCGGTTGTTATTGCAGAATAAACCCTTTCATTACAGAATAAACCCCTTCAAACCCTGTCAGGGTTTATTCTGCGATAACCAACGGCTGGATCTATTTATATTAAAAAAACAAACAAAATGTATCTTGTTTTAAGCATGTTTATATATTGTTGCTGAAAAGTAATAAAAAAAACAGATACAAAAATTGGTGTTTTGTCCTCATATTTTCAGCTTAATTTAAATTGAATTAAATAATTTTCACCTCCACCTACATACACACACAATCTTTCTGTGCCTGCTCTTGTTTGCCTCTCATGCATTCTGTGTTCTTGAACGACCATGTCTTTGTGTGCATCTCTGATAAGAGATGGCCACTCTTCACCATCACTGATTATAGATCCGCCTTCAGAGATACTGTCAGATATACTGATCCCACGACAGCATAGCAGACGCCCTCCCACTAGACGTCTATCTGACTGATCTGAGAGCAGCTGGCGGTGAAGAAAAAGGAAAAAGATGATGGCTGAGGTCTTGTGAAGATGCTCAGAGTGGATAGACACACTTGTTTAAAAAGTTGAGTTTTTGAACCTGAACATGCTTCAGATATTTTGAAAACGGACGTGGCACAGAAATGGCACATGTTTGGTGAGTTAATAACATCTTGCTGTGGCCTTTGCAATAATGGTCTCACATTGCGGTTTTACCATATCAGAACGTACACACATCTCAGAGTGAAGTTGGCGTGAGGTTAACAACTGATGCACCTGTAATTTTAGCAATATACATACACAAAAATTTGGATACAGAGAGAATAGAGTCTTGAATCTTCTTATGAGACAAAGTAACTTTTTTTTAATTAAAACCTGTATACACAGAGCCCCCCAGTGTTGAAACACCATATACAGTTTTGTATAATTTTTTTTTTTTTTTTTTTTTTTTTTTTTTTATAAAATCAACATAAATCCTTATATGTTGACTTTGCATTTATAAGGGATGGCACAAATTATGAAAAATTTTACAAAATAAAAAAAAAATGAATTCAGAACAATATTAAAATCACTATTGTTGCAATTATGCACTTCACCACTCAAATGAACAGTGAATCCAATTCAATCCCAGATTGTGAAATCAATTGTAAAACCTACACTATATTGCCAAAAGTTTTGGGACGCCTGCCTTTACATGCACATGAACTTTAATGACATCCAGCTTCAACTCTTCTGAGAAGGCTTTCCACAGGGTTTAGGAGTGTGTTTATGGGAATTTTTGACCATTCTTCTAGAAGCACATTAGTGAGGTCAGGCACTGATGCTGGACGAGAAGGCCTGGCTCTCAGTCTCCGCTCTAATTCATCCCAAAGGTGTTCTGTCGGGTTGAGGTCAGGACTCTGTGCAGGCCAGTCAAGTTCCTCCACACCAAACTCGCTCATCCATGTCTTTATGGACCTTGCTTTGTGCACTGGTGCGCAGTCATGTTGGAACAGGAAGGGACCATCCCCAAACTGTTCCCACAAAGTTGGGAGCATTAAATTGTCCAAATTGTCTTGGTATGTTGAAGCATTAAGAGTTTCTTTCACTAGAACTAAGGGGCCAAGCCCAAACCCTGAAAAACAACCCAACACCATAATCCCCCCTCCACCAAACTTTGGCACAATGCAGTCAGGCAAGTACCGTTCTCCTGGCAACCGCCAAACCCAGACTTGTCCATCGGATTGCCAGACAGAGAAGCGTGATTCGTCACTCCAGAGAACATGTCTCCACTGCTCTAGAGTCCAGTGGCGGCGTGCTTTACACCACTTGATCCCACACTTTGCATTGCACTTGGTGATGTAAGGCTTGGATGCAGCTGCTCAGCCATGGAAGCCCATTCCATGAAGCTCTCTACGCACTGTTCTTGAGCTAATCTGAAGTCCACACAAAGTTTGGAGGTCTGTAGCTACTGATTAAGCTGGCGACTTCTGCACACTGTGCATCTCAGCATTGCTGTTGTTCCCAATTGCTTCCACTAACATTATGATGCCACTAACAGTTGACCGTGGAATATTTAGTTGTGAAGAAATTTCACGAAATTCGTGAAATTTCACGAATGGACTTATTGCACTGGTGGCAGCCTATCACGGTACCACGCTTGAGTTCACCGAGCTCCTGAGAGCGACCCATTCTTTCACAGATGTTTGTAGAAGCGCCTGCATGCCTAGGTGCTTGATTTTATACAAACCCGATTCCAAAAAAATTGGGACACTGTACAAATTGTGAATAAAAACAGAATGCAATGATGTGGAAGTTTCAAATTTCAATATTTTATTCAGAATACAACATAGATGACATATCAAATAAGTTGATTTTAAATTTCATGGCATCAACATCTCAAAAAAGTTGGGACAAGGCCATGTTTCCCACTGTGTGGCATCCCTCTTCTTTTTATAACCATCTGCAAACGTTTGGGGACTGAGGAGACAAGTTGATCAAGTTTAGGAATAGGAATGTTGCCCCATTCTTGTCTAATACAGGCTTCTAGTTGCTCAACTGTCTTAGGTCTTCTTTGTGGCATCTTCCTCTTTATGATGCTCCAAATGTTTTCTATGGGTGAAAGATCTGGACTGCAGGCTGGCCATTTCAGTCCCCGGATCCTTCTTCTACGCAGCCATGATGTTGTAACTGATGCAGTATGTGGTCTGGCATTGTCATGTTGGAAAATGCAAGATCTTCCCTGAAAGAGACGACGTCTGGATGGGAGCATATGTTGTTCTAGAACTTGGATATACCTTTCAGCATTGATGGTGCCTTTCCAGATGTGTAAGCTGCCCATGCCACACGCACTCATGAACCCCATCCCATCAGAGATGCAGGCTTCTGAACTGAGCGCTGAGAACAACTTGGGTTGTCCTTGTCCTCTTTAGTCCAGATGACATGGCATCCCAGTTTTCCAAAAAGAACTTCAAATTTTGATTCGTCTGACCACAGAACAGTTTTCCACTTTGCCACGGTCCATTTTAAATGAGCCTTGGCAGAGAAAACGCCTGCGCTTCTGGATCATGTTTAGATATGGCTTCTTTTTGACCTATAGAGTTTTAGCTGGCAACGGCGAATGGCACGGTGGATTGTGTTCACCGACAATGTTTTCTGGAAGTATTCCTGAGCCCATGTTGTGATTTCCATTACAGTAGCATTCCTGTATGTGATGCAGTGCCGTCTAAGGGCCGAAGATCACGGGCATCAGTATGGTTTTCGGCCTTGACCCTTACGCAGAGATTGTTCCAGATTCTCTGAATCTTTGGATGATATTATGCACTGTAGATGATGATAACTTCAAACTCTTTGCAGTTTTCTCTGAGAAACTCCTTTCTGATATTGCTCCAGTATGTTTGGCCGCAGCATTGGGGAATTGGTGATCCTCTGCCCATCTTGACTTCTGAGAGACACTGCCACTCTGAGAGGCTCTTTTTATACCCAATCATGTTGTCAATTGACCTAATAAGTTGCAAATTGGTCCTCCAGCTGTTCCTTATATGTACATTTAACTTTTCCGGCCTCTTATTGCTACCTGTCCCAACTTTTTTGGAATGTGTAGCTCTCATGAAATCCAAAATGAGCCAATATTTGGCATGACATTTCAAAATGTCTTACTTTCAACATTTGATATGTTATCTATATTCTATTGTGAATAAAATATAAGTTTATGAGATTTGTAAATTATTGCATTCCTTTTTTATTCACAATTTGTACAGTGTCCCAACTCTTTTGGAATCGGGTTTGTACACCTGTGGCCATGGAAGTGATTGGAACACCTGAATACAATGATTTAGAGGGGTGTCCCAGTACTTTTGGCAATATAGTGTATGTCAGAATAGCAAATATTTATTAAAGATTCAGTCTTCTCCACTGACCAGTGCATAAGATGTAAATAAACATATTTGTGAGAAGTAAAACGTATTTAAACAGAGATCTTACTGTAAATATCTCTGGTAAACTAATGCATCACAGTACTGTGCTTACATGCTTAGTTTTTTCCTATTGATCAGATTATTTCAGGTCTACACCAACCAATTGGATTGTTTGAGGTGTTTACATAGAGGCTTTTCAATCTGATTACTAATGTATTAGGTGTAAGTAAATAGCTAACAGCAAGTTACTTTAACACATTTATGCCAAGAAATGATAAGGATTTATGCTGATATTGTCCAAAACGTCACTTTGTTTCCAAACTATACTTTAAGGTTAAGATTATGGTTAAACAATCAGACTTAAAATTTTCACCGGATAATAAAAAGGGTAGGGAACAAAAGTGCCTATAGAGTTTGTTTACACCTGGTATTAAAATCCATCTCGCAATCCAATCACAAGCTGATATTGCTAAATACAGTGGTTAACAGGGGGCCAAAAATCTCATAGACCTTAGACGTTAACACAGAGCTCCCAGCTGTATCTAGGGACCAAACCGTCATAAAGACTTACTCTTTTGACTAATACACCATCCACCAACACCACAGTAACCACCCAGTAACATCATAGTCAAGGATTAGCAAATACTGGGAAAGCGTTTCTGATTCCCAGGGAATGCATAAAATAAAAAATGTATAGCATTCAATGCAATGCAAGTTGCTTTGGATAAAAGCATCTGCAAAATGCATGACTGTAAATTCTCAGTCCAACTGGCCACACAGGGAAGCAGCACTCACATTTTCTTAATTAAATATAAAAATAATAGGTGATTAATATTATACTATATATTTTATAAACTGGCTATTGAAAGCACTGATGCTCATCAAAGTGTAAGATGTGTGCTCCTAAATGTATTCCTGTAAGATGCAATGTTTCATCTACATAAAATACAGATGAAGGAACTGAAATTTTGATTCAGGTTCGAGTCTGGCGTGTGTCTTGATCCTATTCCCTCTTTCAACAAAAGAATCCATTCTCTCTTCTCTATATCTGTCCAATAAGAGAGGCAAAGGCTGGTTTAACACAACCAGCACGGCATCAAGAGGGAAAAAAGCACCTGAGTTCATGCACACAACCCATATCAGAAGCCTTAAAACCCACAAGAGTAAATTAGGGAGCACAACCTCTGGGAATTGCAAGAGTATTGGTTTGGATATAGTGGGTGAGCATAAAGTGTGCTGATTAACAAGCCATCAAAGTGTGTAGACAAAGGGATTATTCACATGATCATACAGTCAAACATGGGCCAAACAGTGTTAAGAGCCTGTAAAGAGACTATTGGAGAGAGAGAGAAGGCCACTTGAGCTTAGCAGCAGCGTCCTTTAAATGTCAGACAATAACCTTTTTTCTTCAATAAACTAGAATTAGTGGTTAATTATCCCCGTTTTCAAACAAGAATAAGTGCAAATCAGAGACTAGACATGACAGCATCTCTCAGTGGCCTAGGAAACAAGTAAAGTGGACAGTAAGTGGCAATTTGAGGCCATAACATTAACTACACATGACTATGACACACTACACATCTGCTTTAATACAGCAAAAAAATACAGCATTCATATTGGGTAGATGGTATGACCATAAAGTTTAGATAAATCGCAAATCACGTTATTTATAAACAACAGTATTTTTGCTGGAAAATGACAGGGGAAAAAAGTGTATACACTACCGTTCAAATGTTTGGGGTAAGAATTGTTTTTATAAATACTATTATTCACAAAGGTAAACAAACACTTTTACATAGGTTTCAAATATTAGTGTTTTTACTGTATGTTTTGATCAAATAAATGCAGTCTTGGTGAGCATATGAGATTTTGGAATGTGAAAAGTAGTTATCTTTATTTCTGAAAATGTTTAGTGAATAAAATACTTTTAGGCCTGGGGCATACTAGATGATTTTCAAATCTTGATCGATTTTAAAACTGTAGGAGACCACAGACATGAGGGCACCAACCAATCTCAGCATTATAATCCTCTGAATGCACAAACTACATTTACATTTATGGATCTGGCAGACGCTTTTATCCAGAGCGACTTACATTGCATTCAAGATACACATTTTTACATTTTATCAGTTCTTGCTTTCCCTGGGAATTGAACCCATGACCTTAACGTTGCTAGCTCCACGCTCTTATTGTTTGAGCTACAGGAAAGCTAGAAGATTTGTCTGGGCCGCAAGACCACACACCTGCCGTTTGTTACATTTTCACAGTGAGACGAGATCTCACGGAGACTCGCGAGATAAAACATGACTTGAGGAGAAAAACAAATGGAGGACGATCAACAACATCAGCTGGTTGTCCTGGCATGAGTTTTGTTTTATGGATATGGGTGATGATCTTTCTCAATACTCCACTTTCATGGCATGTTTGTGGCTGCCAAGTTTCAGCTATAGAAGCACACACCATCCAGTTGGTGAAGTTTGCTTGCTCTCATTGGCTATTGCGGGTATCACATCAGGGTCAGCCCAATCAAGATTTGGGACTGTGCGGGCTCCGACACAATCAGGAGCAGTAAAATAATTATAATGACACCACAAATTTGGGCAAATCTTCAAGTGTGTAGCCAGCCTTAAGGGGCTATATGTAGAATTCAGAAACCCATGTTATTAGTGACACTGTCGGCCGTTAAGTGACCTGCAGACAGCAACTTATTGCTATTTCTAAGAAATACCATTGCAGCTATGTACTTTTAACAAACATCTCGACACCACCCACGCTGCTGAGAGTGATGTTTAGGTGAATATGTGCTGCCTGCTTACATCTCGATAATAAACGCAATAAAAATGACAGCAGTAAGAAAACAGCAGTTAAGAAAGCTTGGGATCATTGCGATGAGCGATTGCGATACGATGTGTTGCACAAGCTCTACAATTCACCGGCATATTTTACTACAGCATATATACTACATATGCAGATGCTATTTTAACTAGCTGAGAACTTGTGAAGAGCTTATAAAACGTGTAAAGGAGTCAAAACAGCGGCAGGAATCCCTCTGTCACACACACAAACCAAGATCTGCTGTGAGGAGATGCGGGTCTGATGCCTGTACTGAACTGTACCGTACCGAACTCACGACTATGACGAGAAAAAACATGCATACTTGAGCATTCTGTCCTCTTTAGGGTCGCATCTTGTGACAACATGTCCTGTTTTTGGTTTGTTTAGATGCCTTTAGTCTGTGTTACATTTATATTTCACCAGAGTTCATTTTAAAAGCGGACCAAGATCCATCTTTTCAGTGGTCTCAGTCCACTTGTTTGCTACGCACCAGGGTTCGGATGGCACACTTCACACGTTCACACTTATTCAAATGAACCGCACTAACAGAGCAATCGCAGCATTGACATTACAGTACAGAATGGCTCTTTCTGCATTATCCTGAACATTGCATAACCATGTTTAATGTGTTATTGACCCTCAAGAGCGTGTGTAAACGTCACATCCTTTTGATTTTCCCGGCAAAAATGTCCAGAGTCCTTCACATTAAAACCAGCATGTAGCTTTCAGGGATAACCTAGGAAAGTCACGTTTTTTTAAGTTTTGTTACAGGCTGTTCACACGATGGCAATTAAAAGCGATTAATACATGAACATTCTTACATATAGCTCCTTTAAAGGAACAAGATATTCCTTAATTTTATGATAAATCTCAAAATTCTGAATGGATTAGAAGCAGTAAAATAGCTGATCTGCACATAAAATAGAACATTTGACTTATTTGGGACACATCCTGCTCCGTATTTTTACATTACTCCTTGTCTCTTTGTTTCTCTCTTGTTAATAGCGTACAAGCTAACATAAAGTTCTGTCTATGCAAATAGATATTGGTATACAATAAATGGTACAACAAAATACAGTACATACTATCACACCGTCCAGCCCTATAATCTGATTTACAGCTATGTTCTATATTCCAATTTCAACTTTCCACATAATAGGGTGCAAGAAATAGTTATATCATTCTCTCTGCACACATACCGAAGCCAGCAAGATTGCTCGTTATATTTGAATGACGACTATATAATTGACGACTTTTTATTGATGAATTGGCTGTGCAAAGGTTGTGCAGTTAATGGCATTTAACAGCAGACAGTCAATTAGCCTACAGATGGTCTTAAAGACCAATTAACAGAGCAGAGCACAATGAACAGCAGTCATTCAAGATCTTCATATCTTCCTGCACAGAGAATACGCCTCTGTGTGTTGTGTAAGGACAATCTCTCTCGAATCTATAAGACAGCATATAAAACCCTTCAGGACCTCATCCCATTTGCAAGGTTACCATGGCAGCGAGGGTTACACCTCAAGTCTTACATTGACCACAATCTATAAGCATACTGTATGACAGGCATTAATAATTAATGCAAAAAGATCTTTATAAGGGCTGAAGGAGGTCGGTTGATTTTACAATTTTCCTCAAGTCCACATCAGAAGCGAGTCAAACATACACTGGGACTTAAAGATATATAAGTGTTAATCAAATAGTCTTCTATGTTAAAACCGAGTGCATGCAGACAGCCCAGCAGTAGGTTAGATAACAGCCGAGAGCCAGAGGATGCTGTGTTCTGATGTTAGCATGGATACGGCAGATTGGAGAGCAGATGCATATGCAATGATCCAGATGTCTTTCCACAACAAAAGTCATAAAATAACATATACTAATATATATATATATATATATATATATATATATATATATATATATATATATATATATATATATATATATATATATATATATATAGTATAGTATAGTATAGTATGGTATAGTGCACATTTTGAAAAGATTTTGCACAAGGTTTTATGCATTATAATCTTGTGTATAACACTTTGGGGTGTTTCATGTTAATCCCACATGGCTAGCGTTCACCTAGAAAAGTCTGCCTTACTGCAAATGAGTTTTGCCCAAGCGTCACATAACATAATTAATATTCATTATTCATGTACATGTATACACTACCGTTCAAAGGTTTTGGGGCCAGTAAGAGTTTTACTGTTTTTACTGTATCTTTGGTCAAATAAAATGCAGCCTTGGTGAGAAGATACTTTTTTTTCAAAAACATTTAAAAATCTCAGTGATCCCAAACATTTGAATGGTAGTGTATAGCATTTTATATATACACATATGGCCCCAAAACCTCTTTGGATACTTAAGTAGCAATTATGTATGTATGGATGGATGGATGGATGGATGGATGGATGGATGGATGGATGGATGGATGGATGGATGGATGGATGGATGGATGGATGGATGGATGGATGGATGGATGGATGGATGGATGGATGGATGGATGGATGGATGGATGGATGGATGGATGGATGGATGGATGGATGGATGGATGGATGGATGGATGGAATCCTCTGTCCGTCCATCCATCCATCATATTGTTCGGGCTCCACCCGAACTGCTGAGAATAACAAGTTTATTTTTATTGTATATAGTGCCTTTCTGAAAACTCAAAGTCGCTTCACAATATTATACAAATAAACATGACAGCAGACAAAGAAACAATACGGATAAACTGAGATACCTGAGGTTGCTGAGATAACTGAGGTAGATAACATAAGATACATGATAACAAAGTCAGGGGTCAGAGAAACAAGCAAAAAGGTGGGTTTTGAAATCGTGTAGTGATGAAAGGTCGCAAATGTATTGTGGAATATCAGAAGTATCAGAAGATCTAAGTGTGCATGCTGAGGATGACATAGGTATGGATTGCCAATGGAGTCTGCGTAGAATAGGACTAATGGGAAAAGATAGTACTGGGTAAGCCATAAAAAAGAGAATTACAGTAGTCAAGCCATGAAGTGTTGAAAGTGTGAACAAAGGTGTCAGCATCGCTGACATTTAAAAACGGATGTAAGCGAGCCATATTACAGAGGTGAAAGAAGGCAGACTTAGTGAGTGATAGTGTTGTAGTCAAGGCCACCTAATCCGAGACCAAGACAAGACCAAGGCAGGGCGAGACCGGGTCAAGACCAAGACCAGACCAGCACTCCTTAAATGCATAAAGATCCACATTACCGCTTGAGAAATTGCTTATTTTTAGTCAATATAATTAGAATAAGACACTATATATAGAGCTGTTACCAATCAAATGAAATCATTAACAAACAAAAAAATATCTTTGCACTGCAGAGGTGGTACAGAAGATGCATCTGAATTGGTTAATTACAAATGCATAAATAATGTTGGGAATAATGGTTTGAAAAAATTACTGAATGTTTGCAGTCATGCTCAAATTTGTGAAAACAGCTTTCTTGTTCTTGTGCACGTTTTAATATAAAAATCCAGATCTCATACAAGTACTTTTTAACAATATCTTGAATTTTGTGAGCATTTGTATTAATTTTGGTGACATTTTTGACACAATACTTCAATTTCTGAACTGGCACAATAAATAAATCAATAAGTTACTGATTGCATCTGAAGCAGTAAAATTTACATCCAATCACATTAATGATGTTAATAAATAAATCAGACAATGCACTGGCAATTTAGTAAAATCCCAGCAGTTGTGGTCTCGACCAGTCTTGAAACAAAATCCAGAGTCCTCTAAGTCTGAGACTGAGACAAGAGAGTACAAATGTGGTCGAGACCAAGACCTTAAAAAAAATGGTCTTAAGACTGGTCTCGAGTACTACAACACTAGTGAATGAGGAAATGTGAGGAAGGAAAGAGAGAGAAGAATCAAAGATTGCCCCAAGGTTTTTAACAGTTGAACCAAAACTCCAGCAATATTAACATTGTCAACACAGAAATGGGATGTAATTTGAGGTGAACCAACAAGTAGATCTGTTTTATCAGTGTTGAGTTTGAGAAAATTACTGGTCACCCAAGCATTTATGGCATCAATACAAGCTGATATAGAGCTAGTGGGGAAAGGAGCAGTGCGTTGAGAACGGGTGTAAAGTTGGATGTCATCTGCATAGCAATGGAAGTTAAAGCCATGATGGCAGATAATGTTACCTAATAAAAACATATAGATGATGAAGAGAAGAGGCCCAAGAACAGAACCCTGGGGAACGTGTGAGACAGGGGCAATAGTGGACTTAGCCTGGCGGATAGAAATGTAATCCTGGCGGTCACCAGGATAGTACAGTTCCAGAAATAGCAACAATCGTTGTAGAACATCACATCTTTTAAGAAGCAGCTGAAGATGCACCTCTTCCACAAGCACTTAATGTCCTCACACTCTTAAACCAATGAACTTACACACACACACACACACACACACACACACACACTACTTTTGTTTTATCTGCATTTCTTCTCTAGCTAATTTCCTAATATAGTTGTCTAATAAACCTGGGATTGTGTACTACAAACCCGATTCCAAAAAAGTTGGGACACTGCACATATTGTAACTAAAAAAGCAATGCAATAATTTACAAATCTCATAAACTTATATTTTATTCACAATAGAATATAGATAACATATCAAATGTTGAAAGTGAGACATTTTGAAATGTCATGCCAAATATTGGCTCATTTTGGATTTCATGAGAGCTACACATTCCAAAAAAGTTGTGACAGGTAGCAATAAGAGGCCGGAAAAGTTAAATGTACATGTAAGGAACAGCTGGAGGAGCAATCTGCAACTTATTAGGTCAATTGGCAACATGATTGGGTATAAAAAGAGCCTCTCAGAGTGGCAGTGTCTCTCAGAAGTCAAGATGGGCAGAGGATCACCAATTCCCCCAATGCTGCGGCCAAAAATACTGGAGCAATATCAGAAAGGAGTTTCTCAGAGAAAAACTGCAAAGAGTTTGAAGTTATCATCATCTACAGTGCATAATATCATCCAAAGATTCAGAAAATCTGGAACAATCTCTGTGCGTAAGGGTCAAGGCCGGAAAACCAGACTGGATGCCCGTGATCTTCAGGCCCTTAGACGGCACTGCATCACATACAGGAATGCTACTGTAATGGAAATCACAACATGGGCTCAGGAATACTTCCAGAAAACATTGTCGGTGAACACAATCCACCGTGCCATTCGCCATTGCTGGCTAAAACTCTATAGGTCAAAAAAGAAGCCATATCTAAACATGATCCAGAAGCGCAGGCGTTTTCTCTGGGCCAAGGCTCATTTAAAATGGACTGTGGCAAAAAGGAAAACTGTTCTGTGGTCAGACGAATCAAAATTTGAAGTTCTTTTTGGAAAACTGGGACGCCATGTCATCCGGACTAAAGAGGACAAGGACAACCCAAGTTGTTCTCAGCGCTCAGTTCAGAAGCCTGCATCTCTGATGGGATGGGGTTGCATGAGTGCGTGTGGCATGGGCAGCTTACACATCTGGAAAGGCACCATCAATGCTGAAAGGTATATCCAAGTTCTAGAACAACATATGCTCCCATCCAGGCGTCGTCTCTTTCAGGAAGACCTTGCATTTTCCAACATGACAATGCCAGACCACATACTGCATCAGTTACAACATCATGGCTGCGTAGAAGAAGGATCCGGGTACTGAAATGGCCAGCCTGCAGTCCAGATCTTTCATCCATAGAAAACATTTGGAGCATCATAAAGAGGAAGATGCGACAAAGAAGACCTAAGACAGTTGAGCAACTAGAAGCCTGTATTAGACAAGAATGGGGCAACATTCCTATTCCTAAACTTGAGCAACTTGTCTCCTCAGTCCCCAGACGTTTGCAGACTGTTAGAAAAAGAAGAGGGGATGCCACACAGTGGGAAACATGGCCTTGTCCCAACTTTTTTGAGATGTGTTGATGCCATGAAATTTAAAATCAACTTATTTTTCCCTTAAAATTATTCATTTTCTCAGTTTAAACATTTGATATGTCATCTATGTTGTATTCTGAATAAAATATTGAAATTTGAAACTTCCACATCGTTGCATTCTGTTTTTATTCACAATTTATACAGTGTCCCAACTTTTTTGGAATCAGGTTTGTACAATGATTGTTGGCTCTTTGATGAATGCTTTGTTCTTCTTTTGTTTCGCTTTGGATAAAAGTGTCTGCTTAATGAAAATGTCGAAACAATTCAAAAAAGTTAGCTATATCATCACTTAAGCACAGAATAGATGCCACTTGAATGCCATTTGATATTTTTTGTCTAATGCAACGAAATGTAGACATTTATAAATGTCCTAATACTGTGTGTATATAAGAATTGTATGCATAATACATTATCTACCTTTTGGTTTGGTGCCATATGTGGAGTCTGAAAGTAATAGAAACCACAGTTTACAGACTACAGATGTAAGAAAGATGACTCACGCAATTAAAACAAAAATCACTCACAAATAAACGGAAACAGCATTTCCAGACACACATTGCAAGCCTCCAGCTTCCCATTTGGCCGATGGCATTTGACAGGTGTTGTCTGAGCATCAGTGTAACGGTGGGAGGCAGAACTCATATCTGAATCTGGAAACGATACATCACACAGCAGGAGTTTACACATGGTTAGTAGACCACCTCTCCCTGCCACACACTACACACATACTCACATTCTCTCTGTGTGTGTCTCTCCATCTGACAGTGGTGTGAGCTGCACTAATGATAAGATCACTCATGTCCCAGTTAAAATAAAAACAGAGGCAGCATCATTCTGCTGTTCTTACAGAGAAGCCACACTCATGGATCTCTCTCTCTCTCTCTCTGTCTGAGGTATTAGGAGCAAAACTTGGATTTTTACCCTAAACAAAAGAATACTGTTCAACTGCATAATCATCTCATTTGTTGGGAATAAAGAAATGCGATAGATACAATGAGCTATAGATAAAACAACCGATAGATAGATAGGTGAGAAGATACTTTTTTTCAGAAACCTTTATAAATCTCAGTGATCCCAAACATTTGAATGGTAGTGTATAGCATTTTATATATACACATATGGCCCCAAAACCTTAAGTGGCAATGATGGATGGATGGATGGATGGATGGATGGATGGATGGATGGATGGATGGATGGATGGATGGATGGATGGATGGATGGATGGATGGATGGATGGATGGATGGATGGATGGATGGATGGATGGATGGATGGATGGATGGATGGATGGATGGATGGATGGATGGATGGATGGATGGATGGATGGATGGATGGATGGATGGATAGATAGATAGATAGATAGATAGATAGATAGATAGATAGATAGATAGATAGATAGATAGATAGATAGATAGATAGATAGATAGATAGATAGATAGATAGATAGATAGATAGATAGATAGATAGATAGATAGATAGATAGATAGATCTCCCAAAGAGAGGAACTATCATCTGTTCATTACCCCCACCATTCCTCCCTCCATTACTTCAGACCTGAACGGGGGTCCTGGGTGGCATTTATTGAGAAGATCTGCTGGCATTTCACTCAGGCTAGAAGTAGAGCTTTGGGAGACAACAAAAAACACAGTCCTAAAAAATACTGCTCTTTCTCACATTCAATCAAACAGAACTTTACCCGAGAGTGAGGGAGAGGGCGGTGGGGGTTTTCTCACTGACATACTCCATCGCAACTTCTCCACTTTGCATGCACACACTTAGTTGTACACATAGCAGGTGCATCCGCATCATCCCCTGAAGAGTGCAATAAATCACTGGCCCTGAAATTACAAAACTTAGTATTTTAATAATTTAATGTTCATATACTGAGTTACTTACGTTCCTATAGTTATCTCAGTGTTTACATTTGTGCTAAAGAGTCACATTTGGGCTAGGTAGCCTATAAATATTTTCAGTTTAATCGCTATCTTCCTCTGAACATCACTTTTGATCAATAAGGGTTTATTTTACATACAAAATGCATTTTTTTACTAAATGTCTGGTCTCCTCACAGTGGGTAATAAAATCCAATTTGCTGACCCTTGCAGCAAAATAGTGTTGGGCCCTGACACTGATAAAACTTGCAAATCAGGCTTTGAAATCTCCTCAGGTACTCGTCGGAAAAGAATTTCACATACAGCATCGGTATGAGAGATCCCTCAACACATAATCAGAAAGCATTTCCTGTGATCTGCCACACCACAGGGCCATGCATGAGAGAGGGGAGTCACGCTCTGGCCGCCCCAGCTGTTCGCTTTCATTCCCGCCCCTCACTGTCCCTTTCCCTCCCCGCATCTCTTCATCTGCTGCACGCCGCTGACAAGCCTGAAATGAGAGCTGAAATCAATTCACATGAAGGTCCAAACGAAAGCTGGATGTGTTACAACCATCCTATTATCTCAGTGCCGCATCCTAAACACCATAGACAACTTCCCAGACACAGATTGAGCCATTAATCCAATTACTAACATAATATCCTTCAATGCAGCATATTATATATCATTCAATCATTTCTATTTAAGACGGACAAAATGGTTGTTTACATAAAAACCCAATCAACGGCACTTGTGAGAAGTGAATCGGTGTCTCCCAGTTCATCTTGTAATTTTATTTTTGGCAGCAAAACAGGAAATGGTGGGGAGAAGAGGGGGGATCCAGACTCAAAGTCACATCATCCACATGAGCACCACGGCTCAACGCATCATTTCAACTGTGAAAGTCATAACCTCCTACGTGGAAATGTGCAAAAGAATGCCGCAAAATAGTCGGTGCCGATACCCACAACTCACACTTACAGGGAAGCATCCAAAGAGCGGCACACGGTTAACAATAATCACACTGTAAAAACAATCCTCCATTTTCAAATGAAAAACTGCCTTCATTTTTTTTATGTATAATTAAACTGGCTGTCATTTCAACTTGAAATATTGAACTGACTTAAATTGAGTTGAATCTCGTATAACTTGTACAAAAAGTTGAAATTGCTTACATTATTTGAGTTATTATGATGAGTTAAAGTAATATAAAAACATGACGCAATGACTTATTGATTATATATTTTATCGTGCACTTTTAAACAATTAAGATAAACAAAGAACATTCCCAGAAGAAATGAAAGAGAAAGGCGAGCGTGAAGAAATATCTTCTTTTGCAGCAAGATTAGTTAGCAGGCTGGAGGACATAACTAACAATAAATAAAACTAATTCAAAAGAAAAGACAAAAGAAAAAAAAAAAAAGAAAACCATTCAAATAAAAAAACTTTAAAAATATAAATGAAATAATTTAAAAATATATATATTTTTTTAAATTTAAAAATAAATTTAATTTAAAAAATAATAATTTATATAAATAATTTTAGAAATTAAAATTTAAATATAAAATTAAAAAATTAAAAATAAATTAAAGTAAAAATAAAAAGAACATAAAAATAAAAATTATTAAAATTATTTTAAAAATAAAAGTATATATAAAAAAGTATATATTTTTATATAAAATTATTTAAAAATACAATATTTTAAAAATAAAATTATTTAAAAATAAAAATAAAATTATTTAAAAATAAAAGAAAGTAAAATAATATAAATGTCAGAATAGAGTCAGAATTAGTAATCTGTAATATTAGTTTTCAGCAGTTAGCAGTACTGATTGTGTGTGCATGAAAGGAAAGAATTGATGCATGTGCCGGTAATGTAATGCCACTGTATGTTATTCAGCAGTTTTATCTGTTTGTTGGTAATGGAACCCAGGGAACGGCAGAGAGATTATTCTGTCACCCGACTCTGACACACGAGTAAAGCTTTACAGTCTCACACGTGCAGAAGCAGGTACATGTACACACAGAGGGGTGAGGTGACTGCTGAACCGATACACACACGTTCACGTATAGATCAATAATGATCGGAGTTTTGCTGCAGGGTAAATGGACGAGACACACATCGATCAATTTGCAGGCCTCATTTCTGCTGACATTTACACTGTGACATAAAATATTTCATCAAACCACTAACCTTAAGTATTAAACTTCCGCATGTAACTCGTCCTGCATTGTTTATGCTACGGACATGTTCAGGAGAGGTCTGCTATTATCATTAGTCCATGCCATAAAACCTGGGATTTGTGTCCGTGGATGATAAAATGGGCAAAATAAAAACAAAACCTCAAGATCGGACCTGAGCCTGAAATAGATGAGCAGTTTATTTTATTTTGTTTTATTTTATTTATTTATTTATTTATTTATTTATTTATTTATTTATTTATTTATTTATTTATTTATTTGTTTGTTTATTTGTTTGTTTGTTTGTTTGTTTGTTTGTTTGTTTGTTTTAAAATACAATTAAATTAAGATACATTAAGTGAAATTATTAATATTACTTAAGATGTAAAAATATTACTTGGATTTTTTAAAGTTTCTTATTAATAATAATAATAATAATAATAATAATAATAATAATAATAATAATAATAATATTAAATAGAACTATAATTTTTTTAAATAAATAAATTCAGTTAAATTAAAAATACCTGAAATATGTAAAAAAAAAAGTCTTAATTCTACAACAACAACAACTACTACTACTACTACTACTATTAATAATAATAATAATAATAATAATAATAATAATAATAGATTTAATAGATTTAATATTAAAATGTAAAATGTAATAGTAAATGTAAAATAGTAATAAATTATACTAAATTACAAATATAACCAAAATATAATTATTAAATTAAATTAAGATATGTTAAGTTAAATTATTAATATTACTTAATATGTGAAAATATTACTTGAAAAAGTACATAAAAATCTTATCAATAATAATATTAAATAGAACTATTAAATTAATAAAATCAAGATAAGTTCAGTTAAATTAAAAATACTTGAAATATTAATACTTCTATTACTACTACTACTAATAATAATAATAATAATAATAATAGATTTAATTATTTAATTTAATTATTTAATTTAATATTAAATGTAAACGTGATAGTAAATTTAATTTAAAATAATAAATAAATTAAAATTACAAATGTAACATATAATTATTAAATTTGATTCAATCAAATTAAGATTAAGATTAAATGAGTAACATTACTGATCCTTTTGCAGATTTTGTTTTCATTGTACAGCCAAGCTGCAAACAAATATGAATGCCCAATTTGTCATCATGCCAATTAATCACATTAAATTGAAAACTGAAATTGAATTTAGAGAGAGGGGGATTAAAGAGAAGATGTTCACAGATATTTAAGCACTGTGTGGTCATAGGTGGGCACTGAACCACCTTTATCTCTCCACCAATCAGATGCGAGCGCTTGGGCTCTCTCTCTCTCTCTCAGATGAGTCTGTTAGTTTTCCTGCTGGTTCACTCGCAGCAGCTGATTGATATTCCAAAGCCGTTCACTCTGAACACACCAAACACTAAAGCTCTCCATGACACCAGTGCCCTCTCAGCTCATGAACAACTGAAAGCAGATAGACACCGGAAAAGACCCCCTGTCAGAGAGAGAGAGAGAGAGAGAGAGAGAGAGAGAGAACCCTTCCAAAGAAAACAATCTCCTCCACTTTGGTTTGTTTTAAGAGTCTGGGGGACAGAAAAATCAATAACAAAAGCCACCGAGACACGGAGAGAGGGAGGAAGATGAGAAAAAAGGAGGAGAGGGAGGGGAAGACAGAGGGGGCGAGACAGGAGAAATTAAAATGTTGAAATTCACTGCAAACCTTATTATCATGGACATCATGAGAACAGCAGCAACGGAGCCGTCTGCACACATTTACCAGCGGACACCTGGGCTAACACTTTGCAGAGCTACTCCAGCCATTTTATTTCCATCTGAGAACTGAAATTAAATTTAAAAAGTACAATTATCATTCAATACTGTTCAAAGTTTGAACACAATTAATACTGGTATACAGCAAGGATGCATTTCATTGATTAAATGCGACAGTATTATAATGTACAAATGTCTATTTATTTCTAATAAATTCTGTTCTTTTGAACTTTCTGTTCATCACCGAATCATGACGTATCATGATTTCCACAAACATATTAACAGCACAACTGTTCTGCAACATTGAAAAGAATATGAAATGTTTCTTGAGCAGCAGATCATCAAATCAGAGTGATTCCTGAAGGATCATGTGACCCTGAAGACTGGAGTAATGATGCTGAAAATACAGCTTTGATCACAGGAATAAAATATATTTTAAAATATATTCAAATAGAAACCAGTTATTTTAAATTCTAATAATATTTCACAATATTGCTGTTTTTACTGTATTTTTAAATCACATCAATGAAGCCTTGGTGATCATAAGAGACTTCTTTCAGAAAGATTAAAGTCCTCATGAAATCAAAATTAACCCGATTTACTTTGTTAGCACACATTACAGGTCTTAGGGTGAACAATTAATCCGTGCAAGTTAATACACAGAAAAAATGTGTTTGTCGTGGTAATCTTTAATGAAAATCTGAAAAGTAACTTCCGGTCTGGAAACGGCGTTCCTTCTCAGATGATGTCAGTTTGACGGCTTAGGTTTGAAAATGCTTAACCACTCCCTCCAGCCGTCAGTCTGCTATGAGCTGAGAGATGGAGAGGAGGAGCGCTGAAGTCAAACCCTGCCCTCTATTCAATATTCCCTTTCACTTGGAAATGCGTCACAGCACTGAAGAAAACGCACTTCCTACTTCCGGTTCACTGGGACTTTAAAAGAAAATTACTGTGTGAATTAATTATTAGTCAGAAGTAATATATTATTCAGAATATTCACAGTCTGTGAAATAATCACTTATTACTTTTGGCCAGACAGAAATTCTGACTGCAATTTCTTCACACATTTCCAGCACTTTCACTGTTTTCTGTGCAACCTTTGAATGAGAGCTTTTCTCTAGCAGTCTATTATTGTGATCTGATCTATTTCAGACTGACCCAGATGCGGTTAGCCGTTGCACATTTCGGTCAAGCGTTCTCTTCCTGTTTCTGTTGAAAAGCTGCAAAGTGGACCAAACCAGACTTCTGACATTCAACGCAAGACTACAAAAGTTAACACTGAGACTGACTTATGAAACACTATCAGAATATACAAACAGCTCTTGAAACTATTCTTATCTCAATAATTGCAGTCAATTCAATGCAACATTTGATGTAAGAGTGGTTCACAAAATAATTGGGCTCATTACATGTAAAAATGTTCAATTCTATTATTAGCTATTTGTACTTATTAACACTGACAGGCAAGTGAAATTAAATTTAGGAATTTACATTATGAGGAGATATGTATATATATATACACACTCACCTAAAGGATTATTAGGAACACCTGTTCAATTTCTCATTAATGCAATTATATAATCAACCAATCACATGGCAGTTGCTTCAATGCATTTAGGGGTGTGGTCCTGGTCAAGACAATCTCCTGAACTCCAAACTGAATGTCAGAATGGGAAAGAAAGGTGATTTAAGCAATTCTGAGCATGGCATGGTTGTTGATGCCAGACGGGCCGGTCTGAGTATTTCACAATCTGCTCAGTTACTGGGATTTTCATGCACAACCATTTCTAGGGTTTACAAAGAATGGTGTGAAAAAGGAAAAACACCCAGTATGCGGCAGTCCTGTGGGCGAAAATGCCTTGTTGATGCTAGAGATCAGAGGAGAATGGGCCGACTGATTCAAGCTGATAGAAGAGCAACTTTGACTGAAATAACCACTCGTTACAACCGAGGTATGCAGCAAAGCATTTGTGAAGCCACAACACGCACAAGCTTGAGGTGGATGGCCTACAACAGCAGAAGGCCCCACCGGGTACCACTCCTCTCCACTACAAATAGGAAAAAGAGGCTACAATTTGCACAAGCTCACCAAAATTGGACAGTTGAAGACTGGAAAAATGTTGCCTGGTCTGATGAGTCTCGATTTCTGTTGAGACATTCAGATGGTAGAGTCAGAATTTGGCGTAAACAGAATGAGAACATGGATCCATCATGCCTTTTTACCACTGTGCAGGCTGGTGGTGGTGGTGTAATGGTGTGGGGGATGTTTTCTTGGCACACTTTAGGCCCCTTAGTGCCAATTGGGCATTGTTTAAATGCCACGGCCTACCTGAGCATTGTTTCTGACCATGTCCATCCCTTTATGACCACCATGTACCCATTCTCTGATGGCTACTTCCAGCAGGATAATGCACCATGTCACAAAGCTGGAATCATTTCAAATTGGTTTCTTGAACATGACAATGAGTTCACTGTACTAAAATGGCCCCCACAGTCACCAGATCTCAACCCAATAGAGCATCTTTGGGATGTGGTGGAACGGGAGCTTCGTGCCCTGGATGTGCATCCCACAAATCTCCATCAACTGCAAGATGCTATCCAATCAATATGGGCCAACATTTCTAAAGAATGCTTTCAGCACCTTGTTGAATCAATGCCACGTAGAATTAAGGCAGTTCTGAAGGCGACTTTCTTTTCTTTTTTCTTTACAAATTTAAATGTGAAGGAAAAACGAAACACTAAACTTGGTTAAAGTATTTATCTGACAAAATTATTTGGTAAAAAAAGTTCATTATAAAACGGTTAGTCCCAGTCCTCGATTCTGATTCTGAAAACACTATGACCGCTTCACCCAGTAGTTCTGTGTATCACTAAACAACACTCTTAGCAACGTAAACATATGTTTGTTCTCATTGATATTGTTCATTGAAGCTTATATTATTGTGAGAGAGAGACTGAGTGACTGAGTGTATTACTGGCATTCAGATATAGCCTTTTCCTTCAGGTCAGTCCTATGTTCATAATAAAAAAATCCATTGAATGTCTGCTGCGATATCTTGTCCTTTTTTAACAGTAAGGGGGTATTTCCATGTCCTGACAGTGACAGTGCTCATTTGTCAGTTGCGTCTTTTTTCCCATTTTCACACAAGTTTCAGTCCTTTCAATATAAAAGTCTTCGCTACGGAGTGACTCACTCATTATGACCGTCTTTGCCCCCATCTAATGGCGTAATAATGTAACTTCTGTTGCTGCCATATAAAGAACATTTATATAGATCAGAAGTTGCTGTTCACGTACAGGGACTACTTTTTTCCAGCAGAAGGCTTTTAGTGATTTTACTTCATACATTTTCATAAATATTTGTATTGTGTGGTAAGTTGGTAACTGTTTTATAAAAGCAATAAGCCCCGTGAAGCCGTGGGGCTCTAAGGTTTTATTTTACTATGCATAAAACAAAAAGCATACACTGACTACAACATGATCTGTTATTAATATTTTGTTGGTTCTCTCGTTTTTGCGCGTGTTCATAATTTCTTTGCATGACAGTCATGGCCAAAATTGCGTTTATCACAAATAATCACAAAAATATATCACATATACACATTTATCACAAAATTGCGTTATCACAAATAAAACTGCAAGCACACAATATGCTTACAAAATCTTTGACAAATGTTTAATAATATTTGAATAAAGGATGGAGAAGTCAATTATCCCAAGCCGGACATCCCATCATATTTATTTTTTATAACACCCTCTTTTTTATATGCAGTGTTCCCTTTTATTGCCCACTCGACATTCATCAGAATAGCATATGATGTTGACAAAAGGATCACAAAGTCAATATGACCGATTTAAGGGTGTTGATATGCCGGACAAACCTGTTCAACATATTGACCACGTATTAACAGGAGGATAACAGTGCTGAAATAAGGAGGATTACAGCATTTCACTGCATTCAATAAACAGAAATCTGTGTTAATGAAGAGCAAATGTCACACTGAAATCTTATTAACAGAACAAAATTACCATCACTGCATCACACAGTCAGCATATTAGCATTATGTATCGCATTTAACCAAGAGCATCTTTAAATGAACCACGTTAATGAGCATTTTGTTAAAAAATAAGCAAACTGCACCAGGATTGTGTTTGGGAATTGCTAACTTACTGATATACTGCTCAAAAATTATATGTGAAACAGTATGCATTATGCAACACTAATGTGTTAAACTATATGTTTAAAACCGATGTATTCATGTTGACAAATTGTAACTTATTGCAGTGGTGTCTAGTTATCCTAATTAATTTGCTATTAAATCTATTAAACCAAGTTTAAAATGCCTTTGTCAAATCAGCCAAAAGTCAGAAAGATTAAAGATCTCTTCATATGCTTTTAGATTCTGGTTCTTAACAAACCTTTATTTTGGTGTCTATATTTTTGTAAGGCCCAATATGGCTCGATTGCAAAGATATTGGGATCTAAATATGGCTCTAAGAGTAAATTGTATGAAAACAATTGCACAGAACATTCTTGTCTGAGTGCAAAAATTACTATAAATTTTTATTTTCAAAGTTTGCGTGCCTGTAACTCTAAAAGTATTAAAGATATCTCAATATGGTTCAAGATTCTGGTTCTTAACTAACTTTTCTTTTTAAAATATGAATTTTCAAGGCTCTGTATGGTTCAATCCCAGAGATATGGGGACCTCAATGTGGCTCCATGTTCAATTTGTTGAATTTTACCCATTTTCAATAGTCAAAAATCAAATGTGGTTTATTCCACAGCTGATACTTGTTGCATTTAATGGGAATGCCTGACGAATAAATAATGTTGAAACTAGAAATGTATCTTGTTTCCCTCTATCAAAACTATTGCATACAACACACGTCTCTGAGTGTCAAAAGTACACGGAAATAGTTGAGGCACATTAAGAAAAGAAAAGTTGCATAGGAACAAGAATCTATACATTTTTTTTTTTTTGGCACTCAATTGTTGTATGCAATTGTTTTGATAGAAGGAAACAAGATACATTTCTAGTTTGAGCATTTGTTCTTTCAGACATTCTTCTTTAAACACAATAAGTATCAGATTTTTGAAAAGTGCCCACGTTTGGTTTGAGACCATTGAAAATGGGAAAAATGTACCAATTTGGAGTCACATTGTGATCCCCATATCTCTGTGATTGAACCATATAGGGCTTAAAAGAAAACTTTATTAAGAATAAGAATCTAAAATCATACTGAAAGATCTGTAAAACTTTTAGAGTTAACTTTGGCAAAAGAATATATGGCACTCAGACGTATGTTCTATGCAATTGTGTTGATAGAAAAACATGAGATACATTTCCAGTTTCAACATTATTTATTCTTCAGATAGTCCTCTTTAAAAGAAAAAAAATGTCAGCTGTATGAAAAGTGAACCACATTTGGTTTTTGACCAGTAAAATGTGTACAATTGACTAATTTACTCATGGAGCCACATTAACATATCTGGGATTGAACCATACAGGGCCTTTAAAATGAAGAGAGCAAAAGAAAAGTTAGTTAAGAGCCAGAATCTAAGAGGACATGAGATCTTTAATACAAAAAAACACAAGAAGAGCTTTTTCCCATTTTTGAACCGTCACCGTTGGCATACAATGTAACAAAGATCAAAAAAGTCAACAGATTTTACTAATAGACCTACCAATTTCTGTGTGCAGATAAAATAATGTCATTCTGACCCGCTGTAAATTTTTTCACCAACCTCTACAAAAGATTGGATTACTCATGACATTTAATATTTTGGCTTTCTTCTTCATTTATGTATTTATTTCACCAGAAAAAAAGATCCAAATCTAAATTTCATAGCCGGGGATCTATGGTTGAGTTGACATGGAATGAATACCATACATACTAATATTTTAAATAAAACAGTAGATGACTACAAAAGATGTAAGCATAATGCAATGATAAACATTTTGAAGGTAGGGTCACAAAACTTTGCCAAGTAAGACATGTTCCTGGAGCAATATATTTTGTTTATATATAAACAAAATGTTACTTTCTAGTATTCCAGAAAGCAAGATTACCGTCACATTGCTTACTCGAGGTGTGCTGGTTCCAAAAACGAGTCTGGGAGTGAGTTCAGACAACTCAGAGTATGATGTGATGTAACACACAAGGCATTCTCAACAGAGCGACGAATCGATGATTCACCATGGAAACAGACGCTACTTCCTCTTCTTCTTTTGTGTAATGGCGATTTACATAACCTACTTAGTGTACGTCGCCACCAATTTGGTGGTTGTGCAATAATTATTTCAATCTTTTTGTTTAATAAGTAATCTTTATTCACTGAGAATAAGGATTATATTGTTTGTTTGATGCTAATTAATTGAATGCAGATCCATGTGTGAGATGACAATAAAATAAATAATAAATATATCTGAATGAAACATTACCTTGTTATAATAATGCTTTAGAATTAATACATAATATTGTATGTTATACAAGTATAACTGTAACTATATAACAAATTTAGTTATAGTAATATAACTATATTAATGATATAAAACACATCTGAATAGCTCTTAAGCAAACTAACCCTGGATCATGAGCTGCTCCAGAGCAGGTTATGTTCAGAGAGTGAGTTGCTATGGTTACTTACAAAACTTGAAAGTTACCTCCGTTTTTGGAATCGAAAGTTGAGGTTATCCGCTAACTTACTCTTAAACATACCCGGGTATGTCACATAACCTGCTTTCTGGAATACCCCAAACGTCTTATATATATTCTACAATATGTACCGTTAAACTTTTTTTTTTTTTTTTATCACAGCTCAAGTGTCAGGAATGGAAAGAAATGCATGCAAAGAGCAGAAGATTAAGAGAGATATGAGAGAGGTCACTGTCGACACTAAAAGCTCAAGATTGATTGTTCATTTAAGACTCGGACTGAACAAAGTGTGCATTAACAAGAGATGTAATTTCAACTCGATTCTCAGAGATAATGAACGCAAATCACATTAGACACCCCTGCAGTCTTTCTTCTCTCGCCCTCCACCAGATATCTGACAGTAAATAAGGATGTCGTCCACTGCTGGCCATCTTAATTTGATTAGAAAAACATCCTCATACACACATGAACCCTTACAAGCGCGTGCACACACACACTCACTCCATTAATCCAGTGGTAATTTGCTTTCACTTGCCATCAGCCAGAACAAATTGTTCTGTCTCAGGAAAACATTTGCAAGAAGTGCAAGAGAAACATGAGGCTAATTGGGAAGGAGAACGCAGCAGGACGCCTGTTACCGGACGCTGTGGATAAATCTGCCTGGATTACACCCGCATGGCTGGCCAACCGCTGCCCATCAGAGGATCAGGGTTTGAGTGGATTACAACTAGACACACAACGGCCTGCAAATCCGCCTCTGCACTACAATATCCTATCAAGAGGGTCTGTGATGGAGATTTAGGGGTAATCTGAGCTCTATATATATATATATTCCCAATGTTTGGAAACATTACTATTTAATGTTTTTGAAAGAAGTCTCTTATGCTCATCAAGCCTGTATTTGTTTGATTAAAAATACAGAAAAAAAAAAAAAAATAGCAATATTGTGAAATATTATTACAATTTAAAATAATGGTTTTCTACTTTAATATACTTTAAAATATAATTTATTTCTGTGATGCAAAGCTGAATTTTCAGCATCATGTGTCACATGATCCTTCAGAAAGCATTCTGATATGATTTATCATCATCAGTGTTGGAAACAGTTGTGCTGCTTAATATGGTTTTAGAACATGTGATACTTTTTTCAGGATTCATTGATGAATACATTGATGAAAAAAAAAAAG
Source organism: Paracanthobrama guichenoti (assembly GCA_018749465.1). NCBI lineage: Eukaryota > Metazoa > Chordata > Actinopteri > Cypriniformes > Gobionidae > Paracanthobrama > Paracanthobrama guichenoti. The sequence goes on from CM031955.1 coordinate 34,460,961, forward strand.
CATTTAACAATATAAAATAAAATAAAACGTTATTATTTTAAAAGGATGTATTTCTGGTCAATAGCGCTCCAAACATTTCATAAATCTGCTCTGGTCAAGATCAAATGCTTGAAAGTTATAACTTGATTATTTACTTAAGGGCAAGAAAGTTAACTAATGGAAAGCACTAAAGTCACTGCTCACTGAGGGATTGACAGCCGTTTTACCTGAGGGTGTCAAATCGAAGTTCATTTATTTGATTTTTTGTTTTTGTTTCAATCACCTTGAAATGATGATCAAACTGGCTTTTGTAATTTTATCCAACAGGGTGTGAGACAAACCAACTTATACCACAAAACACCACAGCGATTCATCAGATCCACCACTAAATACTCACTAATGTTTGTGCTGTTGATTTCATGACGTCCCTCCAAAATGAGGTCACTTCCTGGAGGATGATGTCATTAAGGAAGTGACTTTTTGTTAGTTGTTTTTTTTTTTTACAATAACAAAAAAAAAAAACAACAACAGTGTGGAAAGAAAATGTTTTGTTTTGAACAATTTGAATAAGAAAAGTAAAATTAATTCAATTCAATGCACTTTACTGTCCCCAATTTGGAAATTTGTCATGGACACATAATACACTCAAACCATACACACGCAAAGCAAAAGCAAAAAAAAAACTACAAATAAAAAATACATACTGCTTATTTAAAAGTTATAAAAAAACAAACAAAAAAAAAAACAAAGGGGGTATTCCAGAAAAAAAGGTTAACTTACCATCACATATACCCTGAACTCTCGGTTGATTAACCCAAACCTTGCATAAGGGGTATTCCAGAAAGCAGGTTATGTGACATACCCGGGTATGTTTAAGAGTAAGTTAGCGGATAACCTCAACTTTCGGTTCCAAAAACGGAGGTAACTTTCAAGGTATGTAAGTAACCATAACAACTCACTCTCTGAACATAACCTGCTCTGGAGCAGCTCATGATCCAGGGTTAGTTTGCTTAAGAGCTATTCAGATGTGTTATATATATTAATATACCAAATTTGTTATATAGGTTACAGTTATATATACAATTATAACTGTGCAATACAATACAATACAATATTAATTCTAAAGCGCTAATATAACAAGGTAATGTTTAAATGTTAATTCACGTAATAATAAATATATTTATTATTTATTTTATTGTCATCTCACACATGGATCTGCATTCATTTAATTAGCATCAAACAAACAATATAATCCTTATTCTCAGTGAATAAAGATTACTTATTAAACGAAAAAAAAAAAAAAAGATTGTACAACCACCAAATTGCACTAAGTAGGTTATGTAAATCGCCATTAAACAAAAGAAGAAGAGGAAGTAGAATGGCTTAGCGTCTGTTTCCATGGTGAATCATCGATTCGTCGCTCTGTTGAGAATGCCTTGTGTGTTAACAGGGATCATACTCTGGGTTGTCTGAACTCACTACCGGACTCGTTTTTGGAACCAGCACACCTCGAGTAAGCAAGGTTTGGGTTAATCAACCGAGAGTTCAGGGTATATGTGACGGTAAAAAACAAGAAAACAAGTCCCGGAGTAAGTTCAGACAACTCAGAGTATGTTCCCGGTTAACATTCTCAAAATGAGGCATTCTCATTTTCATGTTAACAGTGAATATGAAAATTAAGTTTGAAACATTTTTTTAATACTGCTTTTCCTGTTAAAAGTTAATTATCAGTAAAAAAAAAAAAAGAAAACGTCAAAAACTGTGAAATTATTTCAAATGTACAATTTATTGTAATATTGTTGTTGAAAAAAATAACTACTAAGATCTACATGTATACAAATGTTTATGTTCAATATCTTATTCAACATATAATAAGCACATGAAAACACTGTACTGTAGAAATGACCCGATTACACAAGGCCTTTATTCATTTACTCAATAAATGCTGAACTCTGCACACTATATGGATTGTCTTTTTTAACATTTCAGCACAATAAGCCAGATATTTATCAAAGATCTCTGTTTGTGAGGAATATTTTGTCTCCATTTATTTGATTGATCTGGCCATCTGCTGCCAGTGCTGCAGTGGCTCCGCTGCATCTGAAGGTGTAGATATGATTAGAGATTCTCTCTTTGCTGACGCAGAGCTGCGAGACTGATGTCTGAGAAGATTGAACACTCATCCTCCACTTACCTTACATTCATCAAAACACACACAGCTGACAACTGTTAGCTATTTGCCATGAATAGGGTACACACACACACACACACACACACACACACAGGGAAAATGTTTTTTTTATTTTTTTTTACTGTGTGTGTGTGTGGTATTTTTTACTGTGTGCGATCAGGCATAACATTATGACCTAATATATCCTAATATCGTGTTGGTCCCACTTTTGCTGCCTAAACAGCTCTGACCCGTCGAGGCATGGACTCCTCCAGGGAATACCGTTTCCATGAAAGGGAAAGTACATGGTCTGCAACAATGCTTAGGTAGGTAGTAAGTGTCAAAGTAATATCCACATGGATGGCAGGACCCAAGGTTTCCCAGCAGAACATTGCCCAAAGCATCACACTGCCTCCGCCGGCTTGCCTTCTTCCCATAGTGCATCCTGGTGCCATGTGTTCCCCAGGTAAGCGACGCACACACACCCGGCCATCTACGTGATGTAAAAGAAAACGTGATTGACCAGACCAGGCCACCTTCTTCCATTGCTGTGGTCCAGTTCTGATGCTCACGTGCCACTGTTGGTGCTTTCGGTGGTGGACCGGGGTCAGCATGGGCACCCTGACTGGTCAGCGGCTATGCAGCCCCATACGCAACAAACTGATGCACTGTGTATTCTGACACCTTTCTATCAGAACCAGCATTAACTTCTTGAGCAATCTGAGCTACAGTAGCTCGTCTGTTTGATCGGATCACACGGGCCAGCCTTCGCTCCCCACGTGCATCAATGAGCCTTGGCCGCCCATGACCCTGTGGCCGGTTCACCACTGTTCCTTCCTTGGAGCACTTTAGATACTGACCAGGAACTTCCTGTCTAATATATCCCAAGTGGGACAGTTTGTGTAATTACACAAGCCTGATGTGTTATTTACAAAAATAAACATTTTGAATGAGAAAATGTATTAAAAAATATATAATGTTGGTTTTAGTATATTATGTAAACACTGACATTGCATGGAATTAAAGGGGCATACAGACATTTAATGTGTTTAAAAAAAATATGTTTCATGCTGTTGATGTTTTTTGTTAGATAGAAATCTAATAGGTCTCAATAAAAACATCAGGAGGCACACTAATGAGGCATTCATGGAAAGTGCACTTTTACATGCCATCATATTTAGCTAATGTCAATGAAATGTTGGCTGTCTGAAATAAACAAAAACGAAAAAAAAAACATTAAGTCACTGGCTGACTTGGCAGTAATGCAGCGTCCTTTGGTTTCAGACACAGCCATCATCAGTTCATCTCGACTTAAAGCGTACAGACCACCGTACCCACCGCTGTGCTCATGGGATCCAGGTTCAGACCTTCTAAACCCCAAGTTACACATCGCTGACCCAAACACCAGCAGTTTATGAACGCCCGCCGTCAGACCCATATTTGTGGTGCTCGTGATGCAGGTTTTGTTGAAACTGGGTCACAGGTGTTCATTCCATCTAGGGGAATTTATGAAGCCATTCCTCTAGCCTGCTAATTTCTGTCTGTCCTGTGGTTGTGCTTCCAGCTTTTACAGCTAACCTATTTGTCAAAGAAATTCACATTTGGCTTATGCTGGTTGATCATTTTTCTTTTTAACCACATTAAATATACAAGAATTATGGTTGGCTATGCTCCAATTTCAGCTCTGTTAACTCTCTGGGCCTGCATGATCAAGCTCTATATTTTCATGTTTTAGAATCTCTTGCGCATTAAAACTCTTCAGTGCTGCACACATACAACTTATTAACTTATTTAATATGACAAATCTTTATTGAAGAAAGTTGGTTTACCCAGTGGCCATGTTCAAAAGTGTGGGGTCAGAATATGATTAAGTAATTAATACACATTAAATTGATCAAAAGTGATGGTAAATAAATTGCTACAAAAGATTTCCGTTTCAAATAAAAGCTGTTCTTTTGAATATTCTCATGGCTTCCACTAAAATATTAAGCAGCACGACTGTTTCGCTACACTGATAATAATGTTTCTTGAGCAGCAGATCATCATTAGAATGATTTCTGAAGGATCATGTGACACTGAAGACTGGAGGAATGATGCTGAACATTCAGCTTTGATCACAGGAATACATTACATCTTAACATATATTACAATAGAAAAGAGTTTTTGTAATATTTCAAAATACAGTTTTTACTGTATCAAATAAATGTAAACTTGGCGAGCATTAAAGACTTGAATCTTTAATCTTATTGATCCCAAACTTTTGAATGGTAGTATATTACTACATGTATGAAGTGTTCTTTGTATATTTCATTGTTTTTGCACAAACTCCATATTTAAATGAAAATCACTTGATATTAGTAAAAAAGAAAAGCATGCCACACATCCTCTAATCCAGTTTTATTCTTTTTCAGCAAAAGAGGAAAGGGAAAAAAGGAAAACAAGAAAACAAAAAGAAAGGCTACAGAATTTTATCTTATCCATATCTTCATTTTTTGTATGTTTTTTTAAATGTTAACCTAAAAGGGCAAAGTAATGCAGCTCTATGCTTAGAGTGAGAGTTAACCAGAAACACAAAGGAGGTTAAATAAGGATTTTTCTTAAGATACACAATATTCATCTCTTATCTTCAGCTGTCCATGTCGACATAAACAGAAAACCAGTCAAAGTAATAAAAAAATTAAAGCGCCTGTAAATTGAGACTCCGCCTTCCTCGTTCCCACCAGAGTTGAACGCATCCCTCCATAATGCCATGTATGGGAGGGAAGGAAAGAAAGCAAAAGAGAGAGAAAGAATCAAGAGAATATAGAAAGAAAGAAAGGTTAGCATGAGCAGGCAGGAGAAAGAACAGGAATCTAGTGAGCATGATGGAGGAAAGAGAGAGAAAGTGAGAAAAAGGGCAAAAAAAAAAAAAAAGCCACCGAGATCTTCAGCTGCTTTAAAAGAGGCAGAGTGTATGATGCAAGGGCTGATGGGAGTTGTACGAGGTTACAGAGTGTGTTTATTCAGACCTGAACGAACTACAGTTCTCAGATGAGCTGTGGGCGGCTCTTTCCCAACTGAACCCAAACCGAAGGGTACCGTTTTGATTGCGCTGAACGCGCATGAAAACACGGCTGTAAGTGCATATGTGAGTGTAAGTGTACGAGAGTTAAACGGGCACGGCTCTGACGCGGATAGGCCGAGAGAACAACTCGACGCGTCGCGACAGAGCCGGGCTTTTTGTTTCCGGGACAGGGTGACTCGTGTGATCCAGGTCACCCTCGGTCAGCATCTGTCCGTGTGATGGAGAAGAAGTTCCCAGAGGTCTCGATCGATCGATGTGTTTCCCCTGGAGTCGATCGCAGCCTCTGAGACAAGAGCAGTTCTCCAGAGTACAGGCCGCTTGGGAGCCCAAATTCATCTGACCTACTGACCTGCATATGCACTGGGTGTGGAAGGGGACTGAAAACAGAACATTAAGGCTGTGCGGGTTGCCTGTGTGTGATGAGCACAAGGCTACTGAGGGGTCAGAGGTCAGAGGTCAAGCAGGGGTGTGGGGTCCTCTGAGATGTGTTGGAGGAAAAAAGATGCCACTAACGGGTGAGTGATCGGTGGATGCGTGCGTGTGTGTGTGTGTGCGTGCGTGCGGGTGCGAGTGTGTGCGTTCAAGAGCACTCCTCTCCGATGCGCTGGCAGGTTCGGCCCACCTTGCGGTCCAGTTTAACCATCTTCAGCACGGCTTCCTCTCGGCCGCGGCCCAGATGGTCAAACATACAGTCGTGTTGCTCCGGCAACCGGTGCAACATGCAGAACACATAACCTGAGAACAAGAGAGATAAAGAGTGATCACAATGAGATAAGTGTTGTATAACCTGCTCAAGGTTGGGTTTAAAAAGCGCTCTAATAGCACAGCACGTAACACTGTCATTTAACAGCATGCTTGAGAGAACATCTTGTTCCCAAACACATCACAAATGACTCTGAAAATTCACTAATTACGTCACTGTTAGTCTGCTGAAGTGTCTGCTTTTATAAATGAATGCCAGAGAGATTATACTGATCTCAGATCATTTCTAAATAAAAGATTTTAGTGGTGCTTGCCCATACAATACATCACTGGAATGAAGAAGGGGTGTCGTTGGGAGTCATTACTAGGGTTGGGAATTCTGGAATCGGATACTTAAAAGGTCCACTGTGCAATATTTATAAGGATCTGTTGACAGAAACGCAATATAATAAACATAACTATGTTTTCAGTGGTACATAAAGACCTTACATAATGTACCGTTATGTTTTTATTACCTTAGAATAAGCCATTTCAATCGTCACACACCGCGGGTCCCCTTAAAGTGAAGTCACCATTTTGCACTGTAATGTTTCTACAGTGGCCCTAAAAGGACAAACTGTTCTACAGAGCACTAGCTACTCTCTGCGGTCTCAGACGACGACATCTTTGTCCTGTGTCAGCCTCTGCAGCTTCTCTATGTGCTCCGAAAGGGTAGATGCACACCGCTAGATGCTGCTAAAATTTACACGGTGCACCTTTAATGTCAGGAATCGGATACTTGTTATAAAATTAAAATGCAGATTCCTCTTATTGATACCTTTGTGTGCATTTTAATATGACTTTAAACCATTCATGCGCAAGAACACCCATGTAGCCGTTTTCTGTGGTGCGCACACATCCAAAGTGTGTGCACTGTAAAAGTAATTTTAATATGACTTTAAACCATTCAAGCGCAAGAAAAGCCCGCTGTTTTCTGTGCCCCATCTAAAGTGAGTGCCCAGAAAGCTGCCGCTCATACTGTAGTGCAGCTGACAGAGAAAACTTGTGGAACAGTATATTGGATCCGTGCAGCTCTTAAAGTGACAGCGGCCTATTATTCCCGTCTCTATAATAACGTTAATCATACAATAAGACGAAGAAAAAGTTCACTCGCTGTTCAGTTACTTTTCTAAATATATTTGTAATGTATATTTTATTTATAAAGTGCAGTGTTATTTTACATTTGTAACTGAATACCTAATCATCTTCAAAACTATTTTAATTGTATCTTCGTTCAGTTGTATTTATTTTTTGCGATTCCTAATTTGTGTATGTTCTTTAATTACGGAGTGTTTACTTACATTCATTAGTTAGGCTAGTTGTTTTTTGCAATGGTATTCAGCTACAGTGAAATCCAAGTTATTATTTACTTTACTGGAATCAAAATTAGGAATCGATAAGCAGAATCACAATATCACAATATATGCCTATGACCAAGTCTCTACGATATCCTAACGCTTGCTCAGGTTTTTCCTTCAATTCTATGGGATTGTTTTTCAGCAATTTCAGTTTGGTGTTTTATTAGTATGATATAAACTGTGCGTTTGCAGGTTTATTATTATTTAGGTTTTATATAATTTTATTAAACTACACAAAAAATAAGTGTAATCCCTTACTTTACATTTTCAAGGGAAAAGTAATTATAGTAATTAATTAGTAACTAGTTGCGAAGAAGAAGAGGAAGGAGAAGGAGGAGGAAGAGGAGGAGGAAGAAGAAGAGGAGGAGGAGGAGGAAGGAAGGAGGAGGAGGAAGAAGAGAGAGAAGAGGAGGAAGAAGAAGAGAAGAAGAGGAAGAAGAAGAAGAGGAGGAAGGAGGAGGAAGAAGAAGAGGAGGAAGGAGGAGGAAGAAGAAGAGGAGGAGGAGGAGGAAGAAGAAGAAGAGGAAGAGGAGGAAGAAGAAGGAGGAGGAAGAAGAGGAGGAAGGAGGAGGAGGAGGAAGAAGAAGAAGAGGAGGAGGAGGAGGAAGAAGAAGAGGAGGAGGAGGAGGAGGAGGAGGAGGAGGGAGAAGAAGAGGAGGAGGAGGAGGAGGAGGAAGAAGAAGAGGAGGAGGAGGAGGAAGAAGAGGAAGAGGAGGAGGAGGAGGAAGAAGAAGAAGAGGAGGAGGAGGAAAGAAGAAGAGGAAGAAGGAGGAGGAAGAAGAAGAAGAGGAGGAAGAAGAGGAGGAGGAAGAAGAAGAGGAGGAGGAAGAAGAAGAGGAGGAGGAGGAAGAGGAGGAGGAGGAAGAGGAAGGAGGAGGGGAGAGGAGGAGGAGGAGAGGAGGTGGAGGAGGGAGAGGAGGTGGTGGAGGGAGAAGAGGATGGAGGAGAGGAGGAGGAGGGAGAGGAGGTGGTGGAGGGAGAGGAGGTGGTGGAGGGAGAGGAGGTGGTGGAGGGAGAGGAGGTGGTGGAGGGAGAAGAGGATGAGGAAGAAGAAGAAGGAGGAAGAAGAAGAGGAGGAGGACGAGGAGGAAGAGGACGAGGAAGAGTCAAGGAAGAGGAGGAGGAGGAAGAGAAGGAGGAGGAGGAAGAGGAGAAGGAAGGAGAAGGAGGAGGAAGAAGAGGAGGAGAAAGAAGAAGAGTCGAGGAAGAGGAGGAAGAAGAAGAGAAGGAGGTGGAGGAAGAAGAGGAAGAAGAGGAGGAAGAAGGAGGAAGAAGGAGGAAGAGGAGGAAGAAGGAGGAAGAAGAAGAGGAGGAGGAGGAAGAGGAAGAAGTCTAAAATGAATAGTACAAAACAATAAGCTAAATAAAAACAATTTGGTTAGTGGACAACAGTGCGTTGCTATGTTTGCTAAAGTGTTCTGCCGTATAATTTGAGGCATCATTCATGACTGTAGCACACATCCTGTGATCAAATCCATAAGAAGCTGGGTGATATCTACGCTAGCAAACACCACAAACTATACATAGACCAAACGTAGTTTGACTTCTTAGAGAGCGTGATCTGAGATCATTTCCAAGTAAATAAAAACCAGCTCTGTGCACAGAGGATCCATTCCGTCTTCAGAGCCTCATTAAGAGAGTCTCGTTAAGGAGTTTAATATATTCATTAATACACATGGTGTTTTTAATGAGTCAGAGATGATTAAAAGCTTACAATGTTTCAATTACGACAGCCACAGAAGAGCTGCACGGCACTACACACACCAGTGCATCATGTAGCACTATTCAGGGGCGACGTCGCCGAATATATATTCTAGAAGAGTGGTCAGCTTCTGAATTGTTTGACAAAAAAGAAAAACAGGGTTGTTCTCACTGACTGCATGCAACCATAAACCCACAGCATAAAGTGCTGCCTGATTCATGAAAGATTCGGTCAGATGAAGCGGTTCATATTAATGAATGATTCGATTAGCAAATCAGCCTGAATCGCTGATTCAGAACACTTAAACCGACTCGGATTACTCACGTGTGCATTACTGTACAGTTTAAAAAACATCCAAGCAGTTATTTCCTAACCCTAGGAAGAAAATGCAGCAGAGTTTTCAGCGATGAATAGCTGCAGGAGTCCTGCCTGAGACAAACCCCGGCGGGATAATGACTCAGATGCGAGCTGTCACGGGAACAGTCAGATCCATAAGTGTATTAGCAGAGCAGTGGGAATTGTCATTAGACTGATGACTTACAATACCACCTTCAGTTTAACAAAACAAGACAAAAAAATAACTAGCACAGCCAGGAGGACTGATGTTACCGTGCAATTATGTTTAAACGCTCACTTTATTTCATTACCTACAGTTAGCATCTGAAATTTAAATGACCGAGGGGGGTTAAATATACTTTAGTTCTGTAGGGATCTAAAAGTTCTCGCTGAAATTGCAAACAGTCAGGTGAGGAATGAACAGGCCCACACAGAATTGGAAAACCCATCATTTACGCCGTCTGAACAAGGGACGCGATGTGACAAAACTAGAAAACTTTCGTTGTCACATCGCCTCGCAGATGACACGGCGCAAGATGACGGCCATACTAACCACAGCGACAGGACCCCAGCTCCTGTTGTACGAGCTCCAGTTTGGTTTGGCAGCGATGGCACCGCCGACGGTTCTTCTGCTTGGGAACTCGTGGAGAATCTTCAGAACATGAGGCCTCTCCCACACGAACGCGCTTCTCCGGAGACGACTCGCTCTCTGAACCTGAGGCTGAACACACAGAAAAGAACTTTTCAATTCTTACACAGTTGCAAGTGCATTGCTACTGTGAGTCAAACTGCGCTATAAAACGCACTGGGGAGCACAAAGAACTTCAGTTGGGTAGCATTTTAGCAAGTGTTTGACTTAACATCTCATTAGCCATTACTAAACAGGGAAAATGGTAGTTGGAATGGATTATAATGATTGAAGGTTAAACCCATCCATTTACATTTACGCATTTGGCAGACGCTTTTATCCAAAGTTTAAAGAATTTTTTTTTAATAATTACAATTAAGGATAAAACAACTGTTTTAGAAATATATACATACAGTAAGATACAAAACAGTGCTTTATTAAACAGTTTTTGAGGTACAGTAGGTCTATTTAATAGTAGGACTTAAGTACAAAAAATAGAAAAATTGAATTGATTGATTAATGCCAGTGGTGATGACATAATGAATGTCGTGATGGTGTTATGACTAAAAGGATAGTTCACCCAAAAATGAAAATTAGCTCACCCTCAAGTCATCCTAGGTGTATATGACATTCTTCCTTCAGACGAATACAATCGGAGTTATATTTAAAAATGTCCTGGCTCTTCCAAGATTTATAATGGCAGTGAGTGGGAGCCCAACATTTGAATTTAGTGATGGTGTTATGATTAATGCCAGTGGTGATGACATAATCATGGTTACTTATGAATGCAGTGCAGTCTTGATTAATGCAGTGATGATGTGGTGTTGACAAAGCAAGCATTGATGTCATTGGTGATGACATCATAAAATTAGTGATGTCAGGATTAATAAAAATGAAATATACATTAAAATAAAACACTGCACTGTCTTCACGGTATGAATTACATGTATACTCATTCCTTATTAAAGCAGTCAAAGCTATTCAGTCAGGAGCAGTGAGGGATTTTCTCTTTTCTTTTGTTGTTTGATTAGCATTAATGACACAGACAGCCGCAGGTTTATTAGGCTGCTGTCACTAATGCATGGATCTAATATACTGACATATGATTTCCAGCGGTTTACATTCACTTGAGACATAACTGATTGTGTTTATGTGAAGACTGGCATTCTGACAATTTTGTGATGTTATCACATGCTACAGTACAGACTTCTTTTTTTCAAGGCTTATTGCATTTAATATATGTTTTTAATATCATACACTTCCGTACTTCATCTCATTCATGCATATTTCTATATTGCTCTAATGTGTCAATAACTTTAGACAGCCTGCATATATTTACATACTGCAATATAAACTATATACCAAAATCTCCATCAACAGGACTTTATATTGTCGCTACAATATCACCATCCATAGCACCCAGCCCAGGGAAGTGGTTGTATCATGGAGCCCCTGAGGAGGGAAAGTTTGCAAATACTCTAGACAGAAGTACGGCTTGACCAAAGCTTGAACTCTATTGATTTAACTCTCTCTGCCCTTGGTTAGTCAGTCTAAACCAGAGATTTCTATGCTTTCAGAGCATTAAAATTCTTGTTTTTTGTGGATAGAGAGGTGGTAATGAATGTGTAAGGTAGGTAACAGGTGGGAGAAAATACACAATGCATCACGTTCGTGCATCGATTCACAAAAAAATAAATAAAATTTAATTGGAATTTAAATTAAGTTTATTAAAAAGACAAAATGGAGATAAAAAAAGATACATTGTGCGCAATTGGTAACACCCGATTACCTTCAAGCAGCTGCTTTGAGACTTTCTAGCCACATTTGTACGCTGCTGTACATTTACAGCTCAGATCCAAACTGGTGTGATGTCCTAGTATTAAAAGCTGCCAGACACACAAACACAAGAGCAGTGGTGAGGTGTACCTGAGTCACAGGGTCGTTTTGTAGGAGTGGATAGCGTGCCGCGAGCTGTGTCTGTACTGGAGACTTCTGAGAGAAAGAGAATGATATAAGATTTAGATTCATGCAGATGCATTTATCCAAAGTGACTTGCATTGCATTTATCAGTACATGCATTCCCTGAGAATCAAGCCCATGACCTTGGCGTTGCTATTTAGTAGTGTTTTTCCCTGCAACCCTCCATTTGAATTTGAGAACCACTAGTCTAGATCTCTTGGGATTCAGACTTTCTGGTTGCCTTCAACCAGAAGACAGGCATTTCACGTTCCCAAAACAAATATTATAAATGTGTCCGTTACATCCGCAATATTCTGCAGTCTATCATTCTCCATGACTGCTGTGGAATATTAAAATGATTAGGGCCCATCTGAGAGTAGATGCGATGCGTGCCGAAATATCATCTGTTATTACAGGTAAGACCGAAAGCTGTGTCCTCACCGTCCTGTGCAGGAAGAGGCGTGGCTTCTGTCGAGGGCTCCTCAGAGCTGGCTGGCTTGGAGGACAGGGTTTGGCTACTGCTGCTGCTCGTCTCATTGCAGAAGACTGCTGATTGGCTATTGCTGGAGCTGGGGGCGGGCTCTGGAGTGCAGTCCTCGTCTGGCTGTTTCTTCTGTATGTCTGATGGAGAGAACAGAGAGAATGTGAGTCTTTCAAACACAGTTCAGACAAACTGATTATATAGACCATGTACTATAAAGTACTTACCCGCAAAACATTTGGAGCAAAGGTTCATGGTTTTGCTGGACCTGGAGAGAGAAAAGGAGATATTCTCTTAAATATCTGTATAGAGGAAGTATCGACAGTAACGCTTGTCCGGGACAAGTGGATTTTTTTTGAAGGGGCAAGTGAAAGAATTTTACTTGCCCGAGCGGACAAGTATCCTGATAAAAACCTCAAAAAATAACTAGGGAATCACCAAAATGCAAGAATGATTCTGCATTCATTTAGTGTAAGTGGCAATCGATAGTGGATAATAATATAATATATAAATGTACTGACGGTAACAAGGTTGCGCTGTTGAGAAATCGAAAAACAAATGAGCACAGCTCACACAGAGAAACTCAGTTAACATACTGCGGTACAAACTCGAAATGTGGAGCTTTTTTATATTTATAACATGATACAGTTAAGCAACATCACAAGACCCAGAGTGCCGTTTTCCTGAATACCAACACGATTGAAACTGTGACACTGTTTTCATATGACAGTTCCATAATCAATTAATTAACATTAAGTCACTTACATTTTAGATGCAATATTGACTGTTTTTGTTCTAATTCAGCAGCAAAAATAGTTCCAGACAAAGATCACAGCAGAACCATAACGCATCTCACAGCAACAGTGTTACTGAATGATTCAGCGCTTTGAATCGGTTGAACCAAAGATTCAATGACCTATTCATAGAAAACAAAAAAAGCCCTATCATCACAAATATGCAGATTTAAATATGTCAAAGCTGATTGAACACTGGAGAGAATACTGCTTCAGAATAAACTATATTTACCAAAAAAACCAAAAAACAAGCACATAAACAGGCTTAAATGTCAATCCCTGCATGTCTATTGTGAAATGACCATCACAACGTCAAAATATTAGTAGTTGAAACCAACGCTAGCGAAATTTCAGGATTGTTGACACATTTCAATACCACCACAACATCAATTCTTTATTGAAAACCTAAAAATAAATATATTATTAAATTGATTACACTTAAAAATGAAAAAATAAATAAATAAATATAAATGTTTTTAGCACAATTATTTGAGTAACATTTTCTGCATGACTTTTCCAGTTATTTATGATTACTGGGTAAAAATGTTTAAAAATTAATTTAATTTGGAAATATTCATTAATGAATCACTAAGACTGTGATATTTTAGTGGGGACATTTGAAAATCTTAATTGTTTGCAGGAGGAACAAAACTTTCTTTGGGTCTTCTGGATCACTCTGTATGTATCCTTCCCCAATTTGCCATGTCAATATCATATGACCATTGCACTACTGGAACATGACGATAACAGACCAGAGCCTCGACGACCATGTAAACAATAACATGGAGATGGAACTGCAAGCTATGCTGATCGTGTCACTTTTAGCAGCCATTGTGCAGTTAAACTCTGCAGATGCCTATATGCACAAGACACAAGCAATTATTAGATCAATTGGCAACTGCTTACACTTGTACGTGCATGCCCAGTGTGCATGAGAGATCATGTGACATGCGATTTCGGTTGTGTAGTGTGGACGAAGATCTTTTCTGAAATGCAGTGGAGTCACCAGTATGGACAACGATCGTTTTAATTTTAAAATGCTGTGTTAAAATGACAAAGCACTAGTGTAGACAGCCTCAGACACCTCTTCAGTGGAGACCGTTCTTTACCTGCGGGCTAAGGGTGGTGACATATCAAACACTTTTACACAGACACAACAAACAGCCATTGCACTTCCTGCATGCGACTCGAAACTCTCTCAGGATGACAGAGGTTAGCAATGAAAACAACATCAACAGACCTTCTTCGGCACAATCAAGTGCAATCATAATCAGCGGCCAATCAAGGAGGCGGAAGGAAGCATGGGGAGAGAGCAGGGCATTGTGGGTAGGAATAATGCATATTAAGAAGATGAGCACATTTGAGTGTAGAAGAGCACATCACCACATGAACACACCGATGGGGTAGCTGCGTGTGCAAGAGCAAAAAAAGGTCGGAAAGGTGCTACTGACAGTGCCGATTGAATAACGCATGACGGTTGCCGTTGAGATAAGCTGGAACAGTTACACCTGTTGATCCACAGAGCACTTATGATAGGCTGATGAATGCTATAGTGCACACCTATTATAATTTGATCCGCAAATCGGTCTGAATGGAACACACTGGTGGAAAAGAATAGTCTAGTTGCAGACAAAAAAAACTCCAATCGTACAGCACTATGGATGGAACAGATACTGGTTTGACGATAAAGCAATGAAAATTCCAGATGGTTAGTATTACAGCAGATCTATTCCGACAAGACCAATTGGATTCCCTGTTGAGTTTAGAGCATTAGTTGAGATTTTTTTCCTTGAGAAAGTCTTTACTTTTACATATTAAAAAATTTTGTTAAAATTAACATGTACTCTTATCTGATATATATCCAACTGAATTAAAACAAACTGAATCGATATCGGAACTGAATTGCCTATGAACAGAGATATAATTGTGAAATTCATGTCAATGCCCAGCCCTAATAACAACAGTACCAGTCATTGTAACGCCTAAAGGAGATTGGTCTATTCAGTTGGCTCGACGTTCACTGAATAGACATCTGCAAAAGCTGAATAATCGATCAAAGTCCACCGATGAATCTGGAAAAGATTAGACAATTATTGATTAATCGTTCTAATAATCATTAGATTAATCAATCATCACATTTTAGGTTGTCTACCAAATTGGCATCAGACGATGTCTACAGTGAACCATTGCGTTGCGTTAACGTGTTTGGCTTTAGATAAAATTACTTGAGGATAAAGCACTGAAATATGGTTACCATTAATATGGTGCTTGTGGTGTGATCCGCACCGCTGTTTTGATGCTCTGCTCACTTCAACTAGAAACAGGAAAATGGTGCTACCGTTCTGTCTCGCAGTTCCGGATGCCGTTTGAATATCATTGGTTTGCTTTGTGTAAAACATCTAGTAGCCTATAACTTCTTTGCCGTTTTTTTGCACAATAAAACCTTTAGTGTTTAAATTTAGTTAATTGAACTGTTTTGAATGTAATTTGCATTGTGATCAGGAACAATATTTGCAGCGGGGACGTCACGATGCCGCCTCAGACGTCGGCATCATCTATCGGCTCAACCCTAAATCACAATAACCATTTGTTGCAGCCCTAGTTGGGAAAAAATAAATACAGCATTTGAAATTTTACATATTTTCAGAGAACGCAACAGTGAGTTTGTGTGTGTGAGAGTTTGTGTGCATGGTCTTCCTCTGTCACATGATTCCAAGCCAATCAAGCCAGCCTCTCTCTGGATTAATCTGACATCTCCTGTTAAATGTCATCCGCAATTACTGCTTATGAAAAGAGGCAACAGCCCAATCAAGACTCCAACGCACACACACCTCAGCCCACCTTCTGAAGAGTCAGTGTGTGTGTGTGTGCGCGACAAATTCAACAACCTGAGGAACACAAATCACATCACACCATTAATCAAGCCATTTTACTAAATAGCCACAATAACACTGAATCTAATTTGTAGGTGTGATTGATGCAGCGCTTCCTACAAAATAAATCCACCTACCAATAACTGGATCTAACTTAATTAAAATAAAACTGGTTTCAAATGCAGCAAATGTGTATCTTTGAAAGATTATGTAATTTCTGCAAACTTTTCAGAGGCAATTCAAACCAATAACTCTATAGTTGTTTCAACTGATTTGATAAATATAACTAGCTTTATCTAATTTATTATTTCATCGTACTCAAGTCTTTTCTTATCACATTCAACAGTTAAGTGTTTCAAGGGCAAGCATAAATTGTATTGCACATATTTGGAGTTAGAAACTTAAAACCCCAAAATATTAATCAACTAAAATGACTAAACGGTGTTTGTGAAAGACCAATGAAAACCAAGAGAGTTTCTTATCCGTTTAATTCCTTATGCATTTATGCAAAAGCTCTGTTTCACTCAAACAGGACTTCCTACCTATAATTGAATACACAGAGAAACAATGTGTGTAAAGTCAACATCTACAGCGGATTGGCAGGCAACAGGAATGTTGCATGTTTTAAAAGGTAGGTGCTGTTCAAGATTTCCTACACTATGGTCAGATATTACCGAACCTACCTTGAAAGGAAATAAATGCAACATTGAAATGGCGAAGGTTTTCTTTAGCAATAATGAGAGCATTCTGTGGGAATCACAGGGGACAGTGCATCCAAACACAACAGATGATCTCACCAGCCACACTCATTCCCAGCTCCGCACCAGCTCCCAAAAGATAATGCATGCTCGAAAATGAGAAGGCTGACATGCTAACAGGTGTTAAAATGCAAGATGCCAGATGGAAGTACGGAAATCGAATGAAAAATTAAATGCCACAGCTGCCCTTCACACTTCAGCCCCTCTGAACTGCAGTGCCCTCTATCTACACAAACAGAGAAATGTCTTTAGAACCAGAGCAAACATCATACAATTAGGACGGTATACACCGTGCAACAGTAGAAATGTGCCAGCTAGTATATGTTTTATACGTGAATAATCTGATCTTTTGGTTTGCATCCATAATGCTCTAAATAAAGGGGGAAAAAGAAGTGATAAAGTTATTAATTCACTAATTATCCAAAAGTAGACATTACCACATGGTTATCGAATTAAAAAAAATAAAAAGTTACAGCAGTAACTATACCATGACATATAATGCTACCATGACATAAAATTACACCTTGATAGACTAGAATTTACTAGAGGATACTAATGACACTAGAATTTCTTGAGCAAAATGAAACATTAACATTATTACCAATCAATGTGACAATAGCAACAGCTGGACCTGTTTTATTAGCATTTTCCTCGCTTGTCCTCCGTAATAGTTAACCTATACTACACACAGGCCGTTTGCTCACATGACTTGCCAAGATACTTATGGTCTAATCTTGACATGTTAGTAAAGATGTAGGTGTGCACAATTTTTCTTGACACTGGTTATCAAAACAGAGCAGAGTTTGTTGTCTTTCAACACCAGTTAGGCAAGTCTACACAAAGTACAAGGTTGAGGGAAGAACCACTCGCGTTTTGAGACTGCTTTTACACATGAAACTGGTTAGCCGAAACCTCTTCCTCAAGTATCGGTTTACTAGGTTTTATGTACTACCCAATCAAAACAGCTACCTTACAAGAAGCATGCATAATTTAATGCATGACAGGTATAACAAACATATGCCTCCATTTCAGATTTTGACGGAAACCACGTATTCAAACAATCAGACAAAGAAAGTTTCACACTAAATAAAAGAAATCGGTTTAATCACTGCAATTTATATGCATCAATACAACAGTCAAAATGGCACAAATTATTTATTTTTCATTTAAAACAAAAGAGCTGCTACAGTGAATAATGACTTGCATCATGGACTTAACCACATAAAACTAGTGTATTGTCTTCAGAACTATTTTGAGGCATGTGGACTTTATCATAATTAAAAAAAAACTAAAAGTAAGGACAATATGCAAAAAAGGGACGAGTAAATGATGGCAGAAGAAATCATCAGCATAATCATAACACTAAACAAACCACGGTGCAGACAAACTTGTTACTGGTAACACAACTAGGGATCGGCCGATTTTTTTTAGTGCCGATGCCGATTTTTTTTTTCCCCGTCAGCCTTAGCCGATGACCGATATGAATGCCGATATTTAGAGCCGATACTGCATTTGCTCCCTCAATTTACATAACAAAAATGACAATGAATATGATAACAAATGTTACAAGTCTCAAATTAAAAAAGGAACATTTATTGTTATATTATTATATATTTTCATATGCATCAATTGCCATTACAATTATCTTACAAATATTTGTTTTAATGTTTAATAAAAATAATGTTTTTAGCTCTTTTCTGTTGTTTTTAACACTGGGGTAATTTTGTTGCAATAGCTTACACAGCACAAGGAAGCTTGATTTCAAATGATATTGAATAAAATAAAATAAAAAAAGACAAGTAAACTGAAACAGCACAAATAGATACAATAGAATAAAGATACAAATCAAATGTTTTTCAGGTATTTAGGTAAGAAACTGAATAAAGAAACAAAGTAATCAAGTTTAAAATAACATTGGATAATCTTCATTGTGAAAATGAAATGCAGATTAATAAGTTAATCAGTCATGAACAGTAAGTGATTCTCTCCTTGTCTTTTGTTATTTGCGTAACATTAACAGAAAGTGGCACGTTTATTAGGCTGCCTGTTCCTTTAAGAGCTGACGCACGCACTGATCCAAAACACTGTTCCTGTTACACGTTCTTCCTGAATGGTTTACGACTGGGTTTACGTTAAAACTCAACAAGATGGCCACTGTGACATTATTTTTGAGTGCATTTGACCATAAATAAGCCGCAAATTTGGCGCTTGCATTTCAGCGGCGGCTTTATTATGTGAATGACTGTAATTATATGCAATCCCACGCCGAAATTCAGACCTGGTCACATAAGCACTATCTAACCGGAGTGACCGAGGCGTGCCTATCGCTGTCTCACAGGAGAGCAAGAAAGCGCAGCTGGGATACTGCAGAAAGGAGTATTGGAATCGTTTGACATATTTCAGTATTGATACATATCGAAATATCTATATTCTAACACTAGTTTCCACTTTCAAAGTGTATGGCAATATTTCAGCCAAGTCAAACAGTTAAAAGACGCTTTGAAAGTTTAAAACTTGCCGTCGTCTTGAAGAGCAGATTCCAGCATTGTGCTAGTGGGGGAAGGGCAGTGCATGAACTGCAGCGTCTCCAGCAACACAGAGCTACCTGTAGACGCCTGTCTGTAAATAATGCCGGGAAAAACGATCAGCTAACGCAGCAGCCCTGTATCGGCCGATGCACATAAAAAAATAAAATAAAATAAAAATAAAATATCGGCCTGATGACATACTGATCGATCACTAAACACAACCATGTGTTACCAATTCTTACAGGGAGGATTCAATGTACACCTCATCTACTGTATCATTTCACATTTCTCTGCCACAAAGCAAACCAGTCAATCTGTTAAAGTCTGTCTGAATGGGAAAAACAGTCAAGGAATCAGAATAGATATGGGCTTTGGCTTAAAGCTGTGGGATATAAAGCCATGAAAAGTCTGTGACATTTTTGAATAAAGTTTATTGCCTTATAAAGGCCAGATATGATGTGCCATGTTAACGCCCAGCTTCACATCTCATGCACATCTTCAATGACAGCAACTGTGTCACTTGAATAAAGAGTCCAAAATAAACCATGGCTACAATCTATTTTTTTTTAGTCTTTCAGCCGCACAAATGACACATTAAAAGCAGAGAGCCGAAAATGACTATAGTGATTATAATGATGAAAAGACCAATTTGTAGATTATTCACCAACACACACACACCCATGTACACTCACACAGGCCTTGAAGTACACCCTGACTTCATTCCAGAACAGGGCTAGACTGCCTGACGGCCTGGAGCCAGGGTAAAAGATGCTCGGGACAGTTGTGGAACCGTCACTGGCCCAGTCGGCACAAACATTTATCATTTGCACGTGTTTTTAAGCCACGTCAATTTAAATATTCAAGCGCAAGACGTGAAAGAACTCAATTTGATACACACTGTGTGAAGCCCAAAGTATACTTCACTTTTTAATGTGAACGCAGGGGTCAAAGTACAGTGCGCATGCCACGATTTCGTCATCAGAAGAGTTTGTAGGCCCAGGTCGCACATGGGCATTTAAAAAAAGGTTTGCAGTATTTACATGGGTTGTAACTCATGGCGAGAGATTGCTGAAAACTGTACATGCGCTGAACGCGTGTATAGGCGTACGACTCAAAAGAAGTACGCTTTGCAAGGCCGTGCATTCGACTGTGCGCGTACGCATAAAACAACAAAGTATTCTTTCGGCTTGAGTCTAAGAGGCGGCTTTCTGGGTGCACACTTTGGATAATACACCAAACTGAGTTTTCCTTCACGTCTTCTTGTGCTTGAACTGACATTCACACAAAATGATGTCAAACTGCCCATATTGGCAAGCATCCTCATATACAGTCTGTTATGTCTTAAGTTAATGTAAACAATAAAATAAATAAAATGCATGTGTAACAGTATATAGGATCAGTGCAACACTTAAAGTGACAGCAGCCTAATAAACCTGCGAGATGATGTTAATCAAACATCCAAGAACAATGAATATATATATTTTTTTCCTCTCACTGCTCGACTCAATAACTTTAATAAGGAATAATCTAAATGTAATTTATACAGTGCTATTTTACATTTGATTATTCAATTTCTCTGAACTGAAAACTACTGTTAGACCATCCAGAAAACCTTAAAAGCATTGTTTATTTGTTCTATGCTATTGCTCAATTTTTACTTGTCTGTAACAAATAATACTAATAGTTAGGCTAGTAGTTTTTGGTGTCATAACCTTATTAAGATTTCAATAAAACATGCTCGATAAAATGGTAAACACTGTTATTCTCATGAGGGCTGTAATGAAACACTAGCAGCACTAAACGGAATCACAAAAATCTACTTTTCATACAGGTAGTTCAACCCCAAACTCACAACATTGGTCAACATGAGGGTCAACTAGCAGGTTGTTGGACGATGAGTTGACCGCTGAGACAGATCCACCCATAATTAGTCAATTTTGAAAATATGCATGCAGTAGAGCTGCACAATTAATCCTTAAAAGACAGTGATCTTTATTCAAACGCTCACATGACCTTATTCCTAAATGACAATGATTCGGCTGTCTATTAAACCTTTGACAAGTACGCTCACAGCAGAACATGTGCTGGCAGTGCCGCTGAGCCAGAGAGAGCCGTTGTCATGAATAAGTATCAAACAGATTCACAAAGAGTTTTCTTTATTCACACAGTATCATTATTTCTGTCACAACAATAAATCACAGAATACTAGGATAATAGGTTATAGTTATAATAAAAGGACACACTGATATTAACGGTAGTGATCAAAATAGATCAAATCACCTTTTGAAAGTAACTTGACACTTCAAATAAAGATTGTATCAATTACATTGTTACACTAGTAGATGGAGACTAATACAAATGTATGTCACTGAATCAAGAGATTTGTTCAAAACTGATTCATCCAGTAATGAAACAAGTGAAGTCTTTATAAATGAGTCATTGAATCATTCAATCAGATTTTTAAAAATTAAAAAAATAATTCAAATTAATTGAAATGGACTGCAGCAATTAACATTTTGTCAGATCCAAATGCCATGTTTTTGTGTTTAGTTGTCCATTTAGAATCATGGGAGAATCTCTAATGACTTTTTTTGTTGGACTAACATAAAAAGTATGCAGTATTAGCAGGCTGTCCAAGCTTGAAAGGTTAGGGTTAGGGAAATTATGCCAAAATGCCTGTCTTGGCGAGTGTCCTCTCATTCGGTAACATCTTATCTGAACTTACACAGTTGAGTAAGAAAATGGATCAGTACATGCATTAGGTCTTAAAGAGACAGCAGCCTAATTTACATGTTGCTATATTTTTATCACAATGGAAAACATTTGTATTGTGGTCGGGCTAGTGAAAACTTTGGCAGGCAAGTAAAAAATGTAAACCACTCAGCCCTGGATTTACAGTCTAACTTACACAAAACAGCAGATTGAGCCCATTTTATAATAGCGTAGTTACTGGGTAATGTAAGAGGGGCTCTATGTGACTAAATCACTTGATAAACGAGCCATGAAACACGTAATAAACGGTATACCATAATCAGCATTTTACCGAACCAACACTTAGTTATTATCCAACCGTCTTTTTTAATGGCTAAAAATAAAAGGCAGTTGAAAAATCACCTGTCAGAGGGCTGTTTTGGTCTTGCCCAGATCTGGTGCATTTGTTTGGAGAACAGACAACGTGGAGTGTCAAATGACTGCACCTGCGAGCCTGACACATGCTTGAAGAGGAGCCCTGATTGACGTGTCACTCAAGCAAAAGTCTATCTATCATTGTACTTTGATTCAGCTATAGGAAGACACTGGCTGTCTCAAAACCTAGGGAGGTGTCTGCCTAGACAGAATTTAAAGACATCAGAGGTGCGTACCAAATGATAAACCAGCTGTCTAGGTAGGCTACTCACTAGGTTTTGACATACAGCACACAAATTATGTCCCCAATGATGCCGAAATCTGTTGTAAGCACCTACAGTGCCAACATCTACAAAACCCTCTAGGTGGGAAGCACACTAGGTTTTGAGATGCAAAAAAAAAAAAAAAAAAAAAAGAGTATTGTTTAGGACAGGGTTTTGATAAAAATATCACATAATTAACTAAAAATTAATACATTTATTAAAACAATACAAAACTGATTTAAATAAATGCATCTAACAGTACAGTATTATATCAATGAGTTTCACTGTATATATATATTGGGACCTTATACATAAAAATATAGAGCTGCTTTTTAAATTTTAGGATTTGAGGTCCCTCACACAATGATGATCACATTGAAGGGTCCATAGCATCTAAAAGATTGCAAACCCCTGGTCTAGTAAGCCAACACACAATGTTTTGAAATACAGCACAAACACACTGTCCCCCGTGGTGCCCTAAAAAGCTGTCTAGGTAGGCTGCTTACTAGGTTCTGAAATACTGTTCAAAAATGGTGCCACTTACAACTGCAAACATGTTTACTTGGTAGGCAGCACACTAGGTTTCGAATATAGCCAAAATAATATTAATAATAATGTTGGCTAGGCAGGTTTAGAAATATATATTAAAAAAACTACCCCCCACCCCCATGTGATGCCCCCCAAAAATCTGCAAACGTCTATGTTGACCGTGCTTTTATATATAATAGCAACATTATACAATATATAATGCCAAAATATGCTGTACAGATAAGGTTTTCAAACACAGCCCATGATTGTGATAGAGAACAGGGAGATATCAGTGATCTGTCAGTCCAGCTCACACGGCTCGTTAAAAACTACAGGATCGCCCACATCTGCGTTTGATCAGCCCTGCTTTTTAAATGTGATGTGTGTTTGATGGAAGTGTATGTTTTATGCGTGTATTTGAGGAGAAACAGCAGCTGTGTATGTGAAAAACAGGAGTGGTTGTTCCCCACCCCCATCCATCGGCCTACAACAATGAACAACAAACACTCCACATTTCATTCACATTTATCGCCTTCATCCACATCAAAATCGCCGCACGGGTACACTCACGTGTAAAATGAATCATCTTACCCCCAAAATCCACAAGGGCAGCGGGGAGGAATACTAGGCGGCTTGCTGCGCTCGCTTCCTGTGTCCCCCATAGCGGCGAAGTGAAGGCGGCAGGTTTCTGCAGGAAACACCGGGGATCCACTTGCGGCCTAGTGCTTGTGCGGGAATTCCTCGGCTCGACGTTTGATCAAAAACGCTTTACAACGAAATCCCCTAGCTGAAAACGCAGCGTAAGAACTGGTAGATACGGACACGAGCAGCCGCTACTATAAATTCGACGTAATTTAGACAAAATTCAAGAAATTAACGGCCGCGTACAGTCCGACGGACCGCACCGGGAGTTGAGGCCGATCAGCTGGCGAGTGGAAGATACCAACTCCTAAATAGGGTTTTGTTAATCATGAGTAAAAACATTTGAACACTCAAGATTCCGGTTGTACTTATATTCACACAAAATCATATTGTTAGAAAGTTAAATATATACTATGATGTTTAAATTTTGTCGGTATATACTAATATCGCGTGTTAATAACGTTTTATTGAACCAATGTTGCCCCAAAAGGAAGTGGAACGGTCCAAGCTGTATTCCTTGTTTGTAAAGGGGATTTGTGCTTCAAATCTGTTTAAGTACAAGACCTGCTGCAGACCACTGTATAAGATGAGCTGCTCACGATGGCCTTGACTACAACACATATTTAAGCTGGACGCAAAAAAAAAAAAAAAAAAAAAAATCATTAGAAATATGAAATAACATTACAAACATATGACATTGAATATCACATTGACAACACACTGGCTCAAGGCCATATAGTATTTTCTCTTTCTCTCTCTCTCCACTGGAAGGGGATTCCAGTGATTGAATTTTATATACACAAAGTAAATGATATCATATGTGAGCCTTTTTAGTAGGATTAATAAAAATTGCTTTGTGTGTTGAAAATATTCATGGTTCAAAACTATTTTTGTCTACACGATTCATCATGAATTAAAACTGAAAAGGAAAGTGCATCAAACTGTTGTTGGCTCGCCTGAATGTCTAACGCTTGAACTTGAATACTTCGAGATCTGAAGATGCTGCATCATAGATAGATGGATGGATAAATATGGATTCTGCTCATATAAGTACTTAAAAGTAAACCATCATAGATATTAAGGTTAAAGAAACGAAAACCAAATACAAATATACATATGAGTTTGGTGGATGTAATAGCAAGTTCAAGCTAGAACGAGCTCTTGGGTTGGGACCCTAACTGGTATATCAGTCAAAATGTAAGATTTCAGAAATAAAAATGCTGAAAAAACACTGCACAATAGAGATTTCATGTTCAAATTTTTCTTATTATAATATTCTAGCAAAGTCATTTTAAACACGCATATAATATAGGGGCAACTGGAGCTATAGTTGTCACTTTTTACTACAGTAAATATTTCTCAAAGTTGGTTTATTTTTCAAAATCCATTTCTTAAAAAGCATACAACGATCAGGCATAACATTATGACAGGCAAGTGAATAACACTAATTATCTCTCAAATCGTGATGGCTAGACGACTGGGTCGGAGCATCTTCAAAACTGCAGCTCTTGTGGGGTGTTCCCGGTCTGCAGTGGTCAGTCTCTATCAAAAGTGCTCCAAGGAAGGAACAGTGGTGAACCGGCCACAGGGTCATGGGCGGCCAAGGCTCATTGATGTATGTGTGGTCCGATCAAGCAGACGAGCTACTGTAGCTCAAACTGTTCAAGAAGTTAATGCTGGTTCTGATAGAAAGGTGTCAGAATACACAATTTGTTGCATATGGGACTGCATGACCCTGTCCACCGCCGAAACCCCAACACTGGTCATGTGAGCATCAGAACTGGACCACGGAGCAATGGAAGAAGGTGGCCTGGTTTGATGAATCACGTTTTATTTTATGTCACGTGGATGGCTAGGTGTGTGTGTGCCGCTTACCTGGGGAACACATGGCACCAGGATGCACTATGGGAAGAAGGCAAGCTGGCAGTAGCAGTGTGATGCTTTGGTTCTGCTGGGAAACCTTGGGTCCTGCCATCGTTATGGATCTATGGAGTCCATGCCTATATGGATTTTGACAGCAAAAGGGGGACCAACACAAAATTAGGAATATTAGTCATGTTATTCCTGAGGTTGTATATTCTTGATGAGCACAATTTTTTTAAGCATCATATTCATTCATCACATGTTGACTTTACACAAACAAAATGGCAGTAAGAACCCAATTCATGAAATGGCAATATAAAAAGTAGCATATCTTTATATCAAAGCATTCAAATTAATGATTATAATAATTAAACTACAACATATAACATGCATGTACCCCAAAGGCAGTCAAGTCACCTTTATTTATATAGCGCTTTATACAGTACAGATTGTTTCAAAGCAGCTTTACAGTGATAACAGGAAAATGATTCAATGATGCAGAGTTAATTTTGTCTGTATAGCAGCTCTAAAGGAAAATAGTGTCATTGTTCAGTGTTGATTCACTTCCGATGTAAAGATCATCAGTTACTAAAATTATCATCTTTAAAGCAGTTCTGCAAAAAACAGTGATGTCATCGTCCAGTTCAGTTCTCATCCAATAGTGTCAGTGCAGTCAAATCAGTAATCAGTAATATTGCTTAATATAAAGTGTCCCCGACTAAGCAAGCCGGAGGCGCCAGTGGCAAGAAACCCAAACTCCATCAGGTGACAGAAATGGAGAAAAAAAACCTTGGGAGAGACCAGGCTCTGGTCAGTAAGAGCATAATTCATGAAACAATCCCACCTCAATAGCAGCACAAGTGTTTTGCAAAACCTCATTGTACTTATTTTTGGGTGTAATTGCATAGTAGTTAAAGACACCTAAACTAACTGTCACCCCCTTTTAGAGAATAGATGTGAAAATGCACAGCCCGAATCTAAATGGCTGTAAATCAAGAATGCTTTGAAATATAGGTCTTGTTTTAAAGACACATTTTTATATATAAAATATATATTTTTCTAAAATGACTATATAATCAAAGACATATGTCTAACCAAGTTGTGTTCCAAATTTGAAGTTGATATAACAAAAATAAGATTTTCTTTAGGTGCTGTACCAAAAATAGCCACCGGGTGTCATCCACATTCCAATGATTTTTAGTTTGATGCCTTCTCCTGAAACAAATTTATAAATTTCTGTACAAATATCACAAAAAATGGAACCTCTTTGACCTTTTCCGATGATATGCATTTTGTCAAGATTATGAGAGGTTTTAAATATTAAGTAGTTCAAATTAAATTTGTAATATGAAACCTGACACTGCCCACTAAAAGATTTTATGCAGTGTTCGAAATCGCCCCCTATACCCTCATTCACTATTCCCTACATTACTCCACTAATATAGTCCACTTGAAGGAGTGAATTCGGACACTGAGTGCACAAGAAGCATAATTTTTGCTTGTTGTTTAATAATTATTTGAAATGTAGCTGCCCCAGTAGTAATGAAAAGATGTATTTTGAACTCCGCAGTGGAAACTAGTATGTGTAACCATAATTAAACAATTCAATAATCAATTACAAAGTAATTTATACCTGTGTGATATTGCATTGGACCAGAGCGGTTTGGAAAATGGATGGATGGATGATTCAGCCGTGGACGCCTTCCCTGGCGAGGCGTGGGAATTCATTCAGCGCGCGACTCTCACAATGCATGATGGGTATTCTCTAGCCGTTGAGCGTACAACGGTTGTACACTCATTACTGCGGTGCATTGTGGGATTGAATGACTGCACTCAATAACGTCCACTATGGTTTCGGACACCACTACAAATGGCTGTCCCCTCAAATAGTGCCCTATTTAAGGGTATAGGGGGATTTCGGACACAGCCATAGAGTACCCTTTCAATAGGAACGCAACATAAAATTTCAAAATGGTTTTCACAGGATGAATTTTGAGGTTGTAAGCTTTCGAATGATACCTAATTCATGATTGCTAAAATAGATGAAAAAAGAGTGCCAACGGGATAAAGTGTGATCCGAGCGTGCCGCACGAGTCCTGAAAAGTGAAGCCAAAGCCTGGATGCAGTATCGGTCATAAACCCCACCCTCTCCATGAAATGTAACATAGACAAACTAAACTAAACAATCAAATTACACTTCAAATTAATTTTTTCCAAAGATGGCTTGTCATTTTAAGCAGTTTTTATCACGCTGATGTAAGTTCAAGTGTTCGTTCTTTAAATAAGTTTGGTTTTAGTTAGTTATTTGATGCTATAAAAACGGGGGTTTGACATTATGATTGACAGCTTCTCTGAGCGAAGTAGTCACTGAGGCACCAACGGACAACTTTTTTTCCACAAGGCTTAATGTCAAAAAATGTCATTACAGTGTCGTGTTGCAAATATTCAGGGTCCGAAAAGTCTGTCTACAGAATTTGTAAAGCAAATTTAGTCACCGTTTCATGACCTATCAAACATTGATCCTCTCTGTGCAACCATGTGCTGAACATGAGCGGAGGGTGGAATGATTCCCTTTCAAAGCAACATCTTCCCTCATCACTGGCTAAGTCCAGCCTGAGGCCTCCAGGTCTCCTGAGACCCTCCACACAACTTCAAAGACAAATTTCCCCTCATTTCTACACACAGAACTTTAGGAATTAATGAGAAACTGTTTCAAAGATGACAGAACTATAATGTAGCTTGAGCGCTTCAACAGTGACACAGATTCGCTTTATTTCGCAACATTTCATTCACTCGAGTCGCACACAAACACCGAACAGTCACTCAGGAAAATAACCATCTGATTGAAACACATATTCATGAGGGTTTACAAGAGTTCATGTCAACTCTTCAACTTTTTAGAGTTAGAAATCCCCATGTACCCTCTGTGTTGTTTCCTGCCTGAAGAAAAACTACAAAGACGACACTCTCAAAGGAGGTTTGATTATTTAATGGGGAAAATCAGGAGGTGCGGTGCAGCGGGACCTTGAAGATGCATTGATGTGCAAAAAAAGAGACAGAAGCTCAAGGTGCCTGGAAGAGCGAGAAAACAACTGCGATAATTTTTGCAGTGAATTGATGAACACGAGTGAACTTTCATGCTTTTCAATAACACTGTAACAAGGCCTTTGGGTAAAATATACTCAGATTTCACTTTTATATCAAAGTAGGTACATTCAAAAGCTTCCTTTGAGTGCTACAATGAAAATGATGGTTTCAGGGGCCCCGTTTATACCTGGTATTAAGATGCGCTCAATCGGAGTAGACGAGAGAGACACATTCCCATTTACACCTGGTGTTTTAATCTGTCTCTTTTGTCCACTTTCAACCACTTCTGTCCTGATTTCTTCGAGGGGAGGGTCTGGGGCGGGTAAATATATGTTTTTTTTCAGATCTTTCAATCCAATGGACAAAATATACTTATGCAATTTACTTATGAATGCGCCCGGAGACGATTTAATTTCTGCTCTGACAGCCGCAAGACCAGCCGAACGCTGTGAGTCTTAGAAATCAGGAATGGTAAAAGAACATTGTGCTTGGTACGTTTTTTGTCTTCAAACCAAACTTGGGTCTCCAGGCGACAAAGTTTAATTCCTGTCTGACTAGCGCTCTTCCCATAATGTTTATGCATTAGGTCAGTAGGCGGAGAGTAGGCGGTCTTTTGTTGCTGTTCGAACTAGGAATGTGCACGAATAGTCGAATATTCGATCTGTAAATATTATTCGAAAAATAAAAATAATATTTGAATTTTACTACATTGCTTTGCTGGCCATAAATGCAGTGAATCCAGTTTAAGTCCCAAGCACTAAAACTCAGTTATAATCAAATGCACTGGGTGGCGCTGTGGAGCGTTACGTTTTTTTCTCAGTCGATTTGACACACTTCTCAACTCATATCACTGCTCTCAAAACAATTAACACAGTGATCTGAACACTTTGTATTTGTCCTGAACAGATTGCAAATTTTCATTTATTTCATACAAATTACAAAACATATGCAGCTCTTTTTGTTGATTTTACAAAAATCACAATCATTTGTGTACCATTTGTCCAAAACTGTAATTTTTCATATTCTCAATTGCACATGAGATAACTTTATTTGGCTATATTTATAACTATTATCTGCAGGGTTAACAATACACACATCACAGGATATGCCATTTTTCTAGTTATTTACACAGCTATCACATTCGGGGGGGGCTGTGTGTCCACCAAAGCGTTTTTTCATGCGGCTGGCAGCCCAAGAGTGCAAGGTGATGGAGAGAGTTGAGGAATGGGTGTAAAGAGAGGGAAAGGAAGAGTGGAATGGAGAAAAGGAGAGGGAGAAGATATGGGTAGGGCATTTGGTGTAGTGGAAAGAATAAGAGGAGAAATTGTAAGAAGACGCGATCAGAAAGGAAGGGGCCAAAAGGACGCAAGAGTGAATAGACGCAGAAGGTACATACTTTCAAATGTAATGAGAATCACCCTAATTTACTGGGGATGCACGATATATCGGCCGATTATTTCCTTTGGTTGAGACAAGGTTGAGCCTTTTGTAATCAGGCTCTCAAAAATTATATAAAATTTGGATTTAGATATCGGTTATCAGCTTTCAAATATAAAGAATTATCGGTTATCGGCCAAAATGTTAATATCGGTGCGTCCCTATAATTGACCATGTAATAAATCATGGCCTCTTCTTGAGAGAAGCTAGGAAACAGATCCAAAGTGTTACTATGGCATTCCATGTCTATATTTATGAGTACTACGCCATGATTGCTGATAGGGTAAGAATATGATAAGAATATATTCTGTGATGTAGGTGAAATTCTCTGGCCAGATGTTAATCAATAAATGTGATCAATAAAGTTCAGTGATTGCAGTACTGTACAAAAGTAAAAAAATGATATAACAAAAATGATATAACAAAACTCATTGAAAAATTTATTTTCATTAGTGTATAGCTGAATATGTTATAAAATCAATAGAGAACCGATCTGTAGTTTTGATAATAGCATTAACTTTTAATAAATGTATAATTAGAATAAACTGCAATGCTTCGTTATGCAGTGAATTTCAACATAAACATTCAACTGTTTTGTCAACATAAGACTGTCTAGTGTGCTGAAAATGAAAATTCTGTCAATAATTGCTCATTATCGTTTCAAACCCGTAAGGCCTTCGTTCATCTTCGGAGAACAAATGAAGATATTTTTGATGAACTCCGAGAGCTCTCTGATCCCCCCATAGACAGCAATTTAATTAACACTTTCAAGGCCCAGAAAGGTAGTAAAGACATGGTTAAAATAGTCCATGTGACTCCAGTGGTTCAAAGCGACGAGAATACTTTTTGTGTCCGTTTTCGACTACCTCTGGAAGTGGTCAAAAGTAGGCCTGTCACAATAATCTATATATCGATATATCGCACAATACATGTACATGACCTCAATAATTTTTTGTGATGCAATATAATATTGCCCATTATGTTTACATGATAATTAATGTCACCAACATTTTATTCGATTGTGCTGTCATCTTGTATGTTTTCCGTGACGGAGGCGAAAGTGGTTCTCGGGCAGTTCCTTCACACACAGAGCGGCTATCGACAGGTGGCGCCATGAGGCCTTGTAGTGTTTTCCTCTCAACTTCTGACAGTTTGGAAGAATAAGCCCAAATGGACTCGATTTCAAAGCCGCACATATAAATGTCATTCTGCGTTGACAACTGTTAAAGCCGGTTCACAAGGGAAAATGCTTATTTACTATTTATTAATTTTTTTTACATTTTTTATTTAGGATAATTTATTATATACCCTCAATTTCCATGATCTAAAGAATTAAAAGGTAGTTATTTGAAAGTGTGTAGGCCTACTTGCATTATTATGCTGTTATATTAGGCTTATATATTCAGTGGCATAAAATAGTCTTAACATGACAATAATATCGTTTATCGCGATTATTTCCGGGACAATATATCGCAAAACAAAAAGTAGTTATCGTAACAGGCCTAGTCAAAAGTGGACAAGCTCAAAATGTTTTAGACCCCTTTTACACCTGTATTTAGTGTCATCCACTTGTGATCCGATCCACCAACGCATCTTAATACCAGGTGTAAACAGGGCCAGAGTGATACACAGTGTCCACCGCCATTCATGGACCTACCGCAGGTGCACATACACTTGATGCAAACTAGTATGAAATGTCTTACTCTTGGAAAGTTCCTAGTTCACAAACACACTCTTAAAAATAAGGGCTCCAAAAGGGGGTTTCACAGGGATGCAATAAAATAACCATTTTTGGTTCCTAGATTATCGATTACTAATGTGATGTTGCTCATAAAGTATTATACTGGTTCTCAGTATGATTCAGAACTAACTTTAACTAGAAAATAAAGATGTCAAGACAAACTTAAAATGTTGGCTTGACCAAGAAATTGTCTCAAAATTTAAAATGGCTGAAGTGGACAGTCAGACAAGGGTGCGTTTCCCAAAAGCATCGTTAGCCAACTATGGTCGCAAGTTCCGTCATTATCAACATAGTTCAACCAGTCTGTGTTTCCCGAAACCATAGTTCCAACGAACATTCGCAAACAGCGTCGCAAACTTGTGTGGTTGCAACGGCAGCTCTCGACCTGTGGTTAGAAGCAGAGTTTCTTGTTTGCATGACATGTGGACTTAATAAATCCTTGAGCAAGCTGACGTTTAGTACAATCTATATCTTTTATTTCGAATACATACAAATGTCTTTTAGTTTCTCAAGAGATTTAAAGCACCTTTTTTGAAGAGTATGCATGTGCGGTCGTGCTCTAGTACGTAAGAACGAGCCTATGATTGAATCTAGAAATAAAGCAAAATAACTGAGAAAAATAAGAATTAGTCCTCAGGTGCCATGTCCATAATTTATAGCAAAAAATCTAGCATGAATTCGATCTCAAACTAATTAATTAAAAGCAGTTATTACTCCACCACCTGCGTGACATCATTAACCAACGTGGTTGAACGAAAGATTTGCAACAATCAGTTGTGACTAGTTGATTTTTTTCAACAATGCAGCGTATTATGGTAGTTAAGCAGTGAGTAACGTCGTTGTACAGGAAATGCACCCCGGAACAATAAATAGAATGATAGAACTAACGACATATACCATAATAGCAAAATAAAAATTAAAAAGTGCCACATGTGCTGCTCTAGAAACTAGTAAGTCAATACAGCTGCTTGATTTATGAGGGACAATTTTAGAGGAGAGACGTTTAAGAAACAAACAGCCATGGATTTCATGGGAAATCTTTATGTGTGCATGTCTTTCCATAAACGAGTGCTTCTCTTATCCTTTAATTCCTCCCCATGAAAGAGCGAGAGCTTTATTGACAGTGCGCTTAGCAGTGTTTCTGTGTTTATAGGGTTGTGGATAGGATAACAGAAAGCATCCGTCTTATAAGAACATTAATCTGGTTATAACTGGATTGGACTCTTGTTGCAGTAATGTAATGTCTACAGTAAAGTGTTATGAAGCTGTGGTGTGTGAGGTTTAGCAGTTTGCCCCTCTTAGTGTTTATCATAACTTAACTAGAATAAGTGTGCAAATAGGTACTTTTTCAAATTGTTCAAAGGTTTAACACACTAAAGAAATACTGAATACTTTTTTATTTTTATATATTTTTAAATGTAATTTATTACTGTGATGCAAAGCATCACATTATTCCAGTCCTTAGTGTCTCATGATCCTTCTAATCATGCTGATTTTAGGGCTGCACCCTAATTGGCGACTAGAAGAGGCTTGGTCAACCAAATTTTGATTAGTCAGGTAGTCGCAGAAAAAAATACTTCACAGGAAGTTGCGAACTCACGCAGTGACAAATCATGCATGGCTGGACCAAGAGAAAATGTCAGGCAGAAAATCCAGAGTGTGGGAAGATTTCGAGAGGATAAAGAAAGACCACCTCAAACATGACTTATTGTTTAAAACATGCAAGTACTAGTAAGTACTTAGCCACTTTACATGGCTGCTTGCTGTAATGTTAACGTTAGGCACATGTCAAAGTGTTTGTAATTTGATAATTAGTAGCGCACTTACTGCATGTCATGTTTAACTTAAAATCCACATCCAAAGAACAATACTGTTAAAATACATAATATAAACAGTCATCTTATGTACATTATGTATAACAAATGCCTACAGAGGGTGCCAATGGCCTGGTGTTGTTAAACTTTACAGCAGATCAAATACTTGACATATAATTCAAATGTTTACTTAATCTTTAATATTTGGCCACTTCTTGATAGAAATGTTACAGCCACTATAATTTCTTGAACAAGAATATGTCGCAGACATCAAAACATGCAAACTCAGAGCGAGGGTTTAAACTTTTATTTTGAAATTGCGATGAACAGTTTGCATATTTAGAAACATACTGATGTATTATCCTGTGTTGCTGTAGGTTTATTAATAATTTACCTTACAAATCTGATTAAATGGTGCACACTGCATTCCCAGATGAACGTTATAAGCAAATGCAAACGTTTTGTGTTCCCCTGAGAAACTGTGTTCACTCGCAAACGTTTGGCGTTCCCCCGAGAAACTGTGTTCGCGCGAAAACTTTTTTTTGAGTTCCCCGAGAAACTGTGTTCGCTCCCAAACGTTTTTTTGAGTTCCCCGAGAAACTGTGTTCGCTCGCAAACGTTTTTTTGAGTTCCCCGAGAAACTGTTCGCTCGCAAACGTTTTTTTGAGTTCCCCCGAGAAACTGTTCGCTCGCAAACGTTTTGCGTTCCTCCGAGAAACTGTGTTCGCTCGCAAACGTCTTGCGTTCCCCTGAGAAACTGTGTTCGCCGCAAACGCGTTTTTTTTTGAGTTCCCCGAGAAACTGTTCGCCGCAAACGTTTTTGAGTTCCCCGAGAAACTGTGTTCGCTCGCAAACGTTTTTTTGAGTTCCCCCGAGAAACTGTTCACTCGCAAACGTTTTTTTGAGTTCCCCCGAGAAACTGTGTTCGCTCGCAAACGTTTTGCGTTCCTCCGAGAAACTGTGTTCGCTCGCAAACGTCTTGCGTTCCCCTGAGAAACTGTGTTCGCTCGCAAACGTTTTTTTGAGTTCCCCCGAGAAACTGTTCTCTCGCAAACGTTTTGCGTTCCTCCGAGAAACTGTGTTCGCTCGCAAACGTCTTGCGTTCCCCTGAGAAACTGTTCGCTCGCAAAAGTTTTTTTGAGTTCCCCCGAGAAACTGTGTTCGCTCGCAAACGTTTTGCGTTCCTCCGAGAAACTGTGTTCGCTCGCAAACGTCTCGCGTTCCCCTGAGAAACTGTGTTCGCTCGCAAACGTTTTTTTGAGTTCCCCGAGAAACTGTGTTCTCTCGCAAACGTTTTTTTGAGTTCCCCGAGAAACTGTGTTCTCTCGCAAACGTTTTTTTGAGTTCCCCCGAGAAACTGTGTTCGCTCGCAAACGTTTTTGAGTTCTCCCGAGAAACTGTTCTCTCGCAAACGTTTTTTGAGTTCCCCCGAGAAACTGTGTTCGCTCGCAAACGTTTTTTGAGTTCCCCCGAGAAACTGTTCTCTCGTAAGCGTTTTTGAGTTCCCCCGAGAAACTGTGTTCGCTCGCAAACGTTTTTTTGAGTTCCCCCAAGAAACTGTGTTCGCTCGCAAACGTTTTGATTTCCTCCGAGAAACTGTTCGCTCGCAAACGTTTTTTTGAGTTCCCCCGAGAAACTGTTCTCTCGCAAACGTTTTTTGAGTTCCCCCGAGAAACTGTTCGCTCGCAAAAGTTTTTTTGAGTTCCCCCAAGAAACTGTTCGCTCGCAAACGTTTTTTTGAGTTCCCCCGAGAAACTGTGTTCTCTCGCAAACGTTTTGATTTCCTCCGAGAAACTGTGTTCGCTCGCAAGCGTTTTGATTTCCTCCGAGAAACTGTGTTCGCTCGCAAACGTTTTGATTTCCTCCGAGAAACTGTGTTCGCTCACAAACGTTTTGCGTTCCCCCGAGAAACTGTGTTCGCTCACAAACGTTTTGCGTTCCCCCGAGAAACTGTGTTCTCTCGCAAACGTTTTTTTGAGTTCCCCGAGAAACTGTGTTCTCTCGCAAACGTTTTTTGGAGTTCCCCCGAGAAACTGTTCGCTCGCAAATGTTTTGATTTCCTCCGAGAAACTGTGTTCGCTCGCAAATGTTTTGATTTCCTCCGAGAAACTGTGTTCACTCGCAAACGTTTTGATTTCCTCCGAGAAACTGTGTTCGCTCACAAACGTTTTGCGTTCCCCCGAGAAACTGTGTTCTCTCGCAAACGTTTTTTTGAGTTCCCCGAGAAACTGTGTTCTCTCGCAAACGTTTTTTTGAGTTCCCCCGAGAAACTGTTCGCTCGCAAACGTTTTTTTTTAGTTCCCCCAAGAAACTGTTCGCTCGCAAACGTTTTGCGTTCCTCCGAGAAACTGTGTTCGCTCGCAAACGTCTTTTTTGAGTTCCCCCGAGAAACTGTGTTCTCTCGCAAACATTTTGATTTCCTCCTAGAAACTGTGTTCTCTCGCAAACGTTTTGATTTCCTCCGAGAAACTGTGTTCGGTCGCAAACGTTTTGATTTCCTCCGAGAAACTGTGTTCGCTCGCAAATGTTTTGATTTCCTCCGAGAAACTGTGTTCGCTCGAAAAGTTTTGATTTCTCCGAGAAAAACTCACAAGCGCTTTTTTGAGTTCGAGAAGAAACAAACGTTTTGAGTTCCCCGAGAAAGCGTTTTTTTGATTTCCTCTGAGAAACTGTGTTCGCTCGAAAAGTTTTGATTTCCTCCGAGAAACTGATCACTCACAAACGTTTTTTTGAGTTCCCCCGAGAAACTGTGTTCTGGGCTGCAAACGCGTTTTTTGAGTTCCCGAGAGAAACTGTTCGCGTTTTTGCGTTCCCTTCCCGAGAAACTGTGTTCTCTCGCAAACGTTTTTTGAGTTCCCCCGAGAAACTGTTCGCTCGCAAACGTTTTTTTGAGTTCCCCCAAGAAACTGTGCTCGCAAACGTTTTGCGCGAGAAACTGTGTTCGCTCGCAAACGTTTTTTTGAGTTCCCCGAGAAACTGTGTTCTCTCGCAAACGTTTTGATTTCCTCCGAGAAACTGTGTTTCGCTCGCAAACGTTTTGATTTCCTCCGAGAAACTGTGTTCGCCATAAATGTTTTGATTTCCTCCGAGAAACTGTGTTCGCTCACAAGCGCTTTTTGCGTTCCCCCGAGAAACTGTGTTCTCGCAAACGCTTTTTTTGAGTTCCCCGAGAAACTGTGTTCTCTCGCAAACGTTTTTTTGAGTTCCCCGAGAAACTGTTCACTCACAAACGTTTTTTGGAGTTCCCCCGAGAAACTGTTCACTCACAAACATTTTGATTTCCTCTGAGAAACTGATCACTCACAAACGTTTTTTGGAGTTCCCCCAAGAAACTGTTCGCTCGCAAAGTTTTGATTTCCTCCGAGAAACTGTGTTCACTCACAAACGTTTTTTTGAGTTCCCCCGAGAAACTGTGTTCACTCACAAACGTTTTTTTGAGTTCCCCCGAGAAACTGTGTTCGCTCGCAAACGTTTTTTTTGAGTTCCCCCGAGAAACGGTGTTCACTCGCAAACGTTTTTTTGCGTTCCCCCGAGAAACTGTGTTTCTCTTTTGAGTTCCCCGAGAAAGCAAACGTTTTTTTGAGTTCCCCGAGAAACTGTTCGCTCGCAAACGTTTTTTTGAGTTCCCCCAAGAAACTGTTCGCTCGCAAACGTTTTGCGTTCCTCCGAGAAACTGTGTTCGCTCGCAAACGTTTTTTTGAGTTCCCCCGAGAAACTGTGTTCTCTCGCAAACGTTTTGATTTCCTCCGAGAAACTGTGTTCGCTCGCAAACGTTTTGATTTCCTCCGAGAAACTGTGTTCGCTCGCAAATGTTTTGATTTCCTCCGAGAAACTGTGTTCGCTCACAAACGTTTTGCGTTCCCCCGAGAAACTGTGTTCTCTCGCAAACGTTTTTTTGAGTTCCCCGAGAAACTGTGTGTTCTCATAAACGTTCTTCTCGCAAATTTTTTGAGTTCCCCGAGAAACTGTTCACTCACAAACGTTTTTTGGAGTTCCCCCGAGAAACTGTTCGCTCACAAACATTTTGATTTCCTCTGAGAAACTGATCACTCACAAACGTTTTTTGGAGTTCCCCCAAGAAACTGTTCGCTCGCAAAGTTTTGATTTCCTCCGAGAAACTGTGTTCACTCACAAACGTTTTTTTGAGTTCCCCCGAGAAACTGTGTTCGCTCGCAAACCGTTTTTTTGCGTTCCCCCGAGAAACGGTGTTCGCTCGCAAACGTTTTTTTGCGTTCCCCCGAGAAACTGTGTTCGCTCGCAAATGTTTTGCATTCCGAGAAACTGTGTTCGCTCGCAAAGGTTTTGTGTTCCCCCGAAAAACGTTGTGTTCGCTCGCAAACATTTTGCGTTCCCCCGAGAAACTTTGCATTTGCAAAGTTTAAACGCAAAGTTTCTCGAAAGAATGCAAAAGCATTGCCAAACATTTTTTCCTCCAATCTTATTTTTTTTTTCATAAGCATGTCACTTTAGGGGCTCCGTAGAGACACACCTAACCTACATGCATGTAAATATTTAAAGTACATTTATATTAAACCTGCAGGGCTTATATTCATTTAATTGAATTGCAGCCATTCACAATAGCACTATGCTATAGTATGGTTTTTAAATGATTTTAATACATTTCTAGCCTTAGAAAACAGTCTAATAGTGCAGTTCATGTAGCCACCTCAGGTATTTTGCCTTAAATTCAACACAGGTTATTTGCCTAAATTTAATCAAGGAATCATGGCAGACCTACTCATTATTATGGTTTAGCATTTCTCCTCTGACTAATCAACTAATGGCTTAAATAAACGACTAACAGTCTATGAGGAAAATTGTTAGTCTGGGATAGCCCTAGCTGATTTCCTGCTCAGGAAACATTTCTTATTATTACTATCATTATGTTGAAAACAGTTGTGCTGCTTAATATTTTTGGGAAAACCATGAAAACTCAAAAGAACAGCATTTATGTGAAACAGAAATCTTTTGTAAGAAGGTAAAAGTCTTTACTGTCATTTTCCATGTGGCATCCTTACCATCAAATTCATTAAATTAAAATGTGTTAATGTATCATACACTACTTGGCCCCTAATTAGATATATTGGGTTTTGCTTGGCACACTGAGCTACTCTGTCCCATTGGTGTGAATAAACAGGCTTCAGCCTCCATGGCACAGTGTACCAGCGAAGACGACCCAGCTACCATCAGGGTGGGCCGCTTTAACATCCACTGATCAAAGCAGCTCTAAACTGCCAGAAACTACAGAAGGCAAACAAGAGAGTTGCAGCAGCCACAGAGGCTGGTTTTCTCATCCTGCAAATACCAAGAAGAGGAAAAAGCAAATGGAGATGGACAGAACACGTCCGCGTCTGGTCACGTGAATCTGACTGCAGCTGACAGGTCGAGTCTTACTAGAGCTTCTAAAGGGCATGGGAAGAGGATGAAGAAAGATCAAAGGGAATATTGAGGAAAACCTTCAGCAAATTAAATGGAAAGAAAAATGAGAGAGATCTTAAAACAGGAGTGCAGGGATAATAAAGAGCAGTGAGAGCGTGAGACAGAGGTTAGGAAGGTCAAGTATACTATGTAT
>CM031955.1:34599683-34727183 GCA_018749465.1 Paracanthobrama guichenoti
CTTTATATCTCGACTTTATATCTCTCAATTCTGACTTTATATCACTCAATTCTGACTTTATATCTCTCAATTCGACTTTATATCTCTCGATTCTTTATGTCCTCTCAATTCCTGACTTTATATCTCTCAATTCTGACTTTATATCACTCAGATTCACGACTTTATATCTACTCAGATTCTGACTTTATATCAGTGAATTCTGACTATATCTCCATAATTCTGACTTTATATCACTCAATTCTGACTTTATATCTAGACTTTATCTCTCAATTCTGACTTTATATCCTCTCAATTCTGACACTTTATATCTCCTCAGTTCTGACTTTATATCTCTCAGATTCTGACTTTATATCTTTCGGTTCTGACTTTATATCTCTCAATTCTGACTTTATATCTCTCAATTCTGACTTTATATCTCCCATAATTCTGACTTTATATCACTCCAATTCTGACTTTATATCTCTCAATTCTGACTTTATATCTCACGAATTCCTGACTTTATATCTCTGGAATTCTGACTTTATATCCTCTCAATTCTGACTTTATATCACTCAAATTCTGACTTTATATCTCTCAATTCTGACTTTTTATATCTCTCAGATTCTGACTTTATATCTCTCAATTTCTGACTTTATATCACTCAATTCTGACTTTATATCTCTCAGATTCTGACTTTATGACTTTACTATATCTCTCAATTCTGACTTTATATCTCTCAATTCTGACTTTATATCACTCACTTAATATCTCTCGAATTCTGACTTTATATCTCTCAATTCTGACTTTATATCTCTCAATTCTGACTTTATATCTCTCAATTCTGACTTATATCTCTCAATTCTGACTTTATATCTCTCAATTCTGACTTTATATCTCTCAA
This sequence comes from Paracanthobrama guichenoti, assembly GCA_018749465.1. Taxonomy (NCBI): domain Eukaryota; kingdom Metazoa; phylum Chordata; class Actinopteri; order Cypriniformes; family Gobionidae; genus Paracanthobrama; species Paracanthobrama guichenoti. The sequence continues at coordinate 34,600,564 of CM031955.1, forward strand.
TTCTGACTTTATATCTCACAACTTCTGACTTTATATCTCTCAATTCTGACTTTATATCTCTCAATTCTGACTTTATATCTCTCAATTCTGACTTTATATCTCTCTCAATTCTGACTTTATATCTCGACTTTATATCTCTCAATTCTGACTTTATATCTCTCAATTCTGACTTTATATCTCTCAATTCTGACTTTATATCTCTCAATTCTGACTTTATATCTCTCAATTCTGACTTTATATCTCTCAATTCTGACTTTATATCACTCAATATCTCTCAATTCTGACTTTATATCTCTCAATTCTGACTTTATATCTCTCAAATTCTGACTTTATATCTCTCAATTCTCTGACTTTATATCTCTCAATTATGACTTTATATCACTCAATTATGACTTTATATCTCTCAATTCTGACTTTATATCTCTCAATTCTGACTTTATATTCTGACTTTATATCTCTCAATTCTGACTTTATATCTCTCAATTTATATCTCTCAATTCTGACTTTATATCTCTCAATTCTGACTTTATATCTCTCAATTCTGACTTTATATCTCTCAATATATCTCTCAATTCTGACTTTATATCTCGACTTTATATCTCTCAATTCTGACTTTATATCTCTCACTTTATATCTCTCAATTCTGACTTTATATCTCGACTTTATATATCTCTCAATTCTGACTTTATATCTCTCAATTCTGACTTTATATCTCTCAATTCTGACTTTATATCTCTCACTTTATATCTCTCAATTCTGACTTTTATATCTCAATTCTGACTTTATATCTCTCAATTCTGACTTTATATCACTCAATTCTGACTTTATATCTCTCAATTCTGACTTTATATCTCTTAACAATCTTCAATTCTGATTTATATCTGACTTTATATCACTCAATTCTGACTTTATATCTCTCAATTCTGACTTTATATCTCTCAATTCTGACTTTATATCTCTCAATTCTGACTTTATATCTAGACTTTGACTATCACACAATTCTGACTTTATATCTCTCAATTCTGACTTTATATCTCTCAATTCTGACTTTATATCTCGACTTTATATCACACAATTCTGACTTTATATCTCTCAATTCTGACTTTATATCTCTCAATTCTGACTTTATATCTACACTTTATATCACACAATTCTGACTTTATATCTCTCAATTCTGACTTTATATCTCTCAATTCTGACTTTATATCTCTCAATTCTGACTTTATATCTCGACTTTATATCCTGAATTCTGACTTTATATCTCTCAATTCTGACTTTATATCTCTCAATTCTGACTTTATATCTCTCAATTCTGACTTTATATCTCTCAATTCTGACTTTATATCACTCAATTCTGACTTTATATCTCTCAATTCTGACTTTATATCTCGACTTTTCTGACTTTATTCTGACTTTATATCTCTCAATTCTGACTTTATATCTCTCAATTCTGACTTTATATCTCTCAATTCTGACTTTATATCTCGACTTTATATCACACAATTCTGACTTTATATCTCTCAATTCTGACTTTATATCTCTCAATTCTGACTTTATATCTCTCAATTCTGACTTTATATTCTCTCGACTTTATATCACACAATTCTGACTTTATATCTCTCAATTCTGACTTTATATCTCTCAATTCTGACTTTATATCTCTCAATTCTGACTTTATTTCTAGGACTTTATATCTCTCAATTCTGACTATATCTCTCAATTCTGACTTTATATCTCTCAATTCTGACTTTATATCTCTCAATTCTGACTTTATATCTCGACTTTATATCTCTCAATTCTGACTATATCTCTCAATTCTGACTTTATATCTCTCAATTCTAACTTTATATCTCGACTTTTATATCACACAATTCTGACTTTATATCTCTCAATTCTGACTTTATATCTCTCAATTCTGACTTTATATCTCTCAATTCTGACTTTATATCTCGACTTTATATCACACAATTCTGACTTTATATCTCGACTTTATATCTCTCAATTCTGACTTTATATCTCTCAATTCTGACTTTATATCTCTCAATTCTGACTTTATATCACTCAATATATCTCTCAATTATGACTTTATATCTCTCAATTCTGACTTTATATCTCTCAATTCTGACTTTATATCTCTCAATTCTGACTTTATATCACTCAATATATCTCTCAATTCTGACTTTATATCTCGACTTTTATATCACACAATTCTGACTTTATATCTCTCAATTCTGACTTTATATCTCTCAATTCTGACTTTATATCTCGACTTTATATCTCTCAATTCTGACTTTATATCTCTCAATTCTGACTTTATATCTCTCAATTCTGACTTTATATCTCGACTTTATATCACTCCAATTCTGACTTTATATCTCTCAATTCTGACTTTATATCTCGACTTTATATCTCATAATTCTGACTTTATATCTCTCAATTCTGACTTTATATCACGCAATTCTGACTTTATATCTCTCAATTCTGACTTTATTTCTCGACTTTATATCTCTCAATTCTGACTTTATATCTCTCAATTCTGACTTTATATCTCTCAATTCTGACTTTATATCCTCAATATATCTCTCAATTCTGACTTTATATCTCTCGACTTTATATCTCTCAATTCTGACTTTATATCACTCAATATATCTCTCAATTCTGACTTTATATCTCTCAATTCTGACTTTATATCTCGACTTTATATCTCACAATTCTGACTTTATATCTCTCAATTCTGACTTTATATCTCTCAATTCTGACTTTATATCTCTCAATTCTGACTTTATATCTCTCAATTCTGACTTTATATCTTCACTACAATTCTGACTTTATATCTCTCAATTCTGACTTTATTTCTGCGACTTTATATCTCTCAATTCTGACTTTATATCTCGACTTTATATCTCTCAATTCTGACTTTATATCTCTCAATTCTGACTTTATATCTCTAAATTCTGACTTTATATCACTCAATTCTGACTTTATATCACTCAATATATCTCTCAATTCTGACTTTATATCTCTCAATTCTGACTTTATATCTCGACTTTATATCTCTCAATTCTGACTTTACACTTTCTGACTTTATATCACTCAATTCTGACTTTATATCTCTCAATTCTGACTTTATATCTCGACTTTATATCTCTCAATTCTGACTTTATATCTCTCAATTCTGACTTTATATCTCGACTTTATATCACACAATTCTGACTTTATATCTCTCAATTCTGACTTTATATCTCTCAATTCTGACTTTATATCTCACTTTATATCTCTCAATTCTGACTTTATATCACTCAATTCTGACTTTATATCTCTCAATTCTGACTTTATATCTCGACTTTATATCACTCAATTCTGACTTTATATCTCTCAATTCTGACTTTATATCTCGACTTTATATCTCTCTTCTGAATTCTGACTTTATATCTCTCAATTCTGACTTTATATCTCTCAATTCTGACTTTATATCTCTCAATTCTGACTTTATATCTAGACTTAATATCTCTCACTTTTATATCTACGCAATTCTGACTTTATATCTCTCAATTCTGACTTTATATCACTCAATTCTGACTTTATATCTCTCAATTCTGACTTTATATCTCTCAATTCTGACTTTATATCTCTCAATTCTGACTTTATATCACTCAATTCTGACTTTATATCTCACAATTCTGACTTTATATCTCTCAATTCTGACTTTATATCTCACAATTCTGACTTTATATCTCTCAATTCTGACTTTATATCTCTCAATTCTGACTTTATATCTCTCAATTCTGACTTTATATCACTCAATTCTGACTTTATATCTCTCAATTCTGACTTTATATCTCTCAATTCTGACTTTATATCTCTCAATTCTGACTTTATATCTCTCAATTCTCTCTCAATTCTGACTTTATATCTCTCAATTCTGACTTTATATCTCTCACTTCTGACTTTATATCTCTCAATTCTGACTTTATATCTCTCAATTCTGACTTTATATCTCTCAATTCTGACTTTTTATCTCTCAATTCTGACTTTATATCTCTCAATTCTGACTTTATATCTCGACTTTATATCACTCAATTCTGACTTTATATCTCTCAATTCTGACTTTATATCTCTCAATTCTGACTTTATATCTCTCAATTCTGACTTTATATCTCTCAATTCTGACTTTATATCACTCAATTCTGACTTTATATCTCTCAATTCTGACTTTATATCTCTCAATTCTGACTTTATATCTCTCAATTCTGACTTTATATCTCTCAATTCTGACTTTATATCTCTCAATTCTGACTTCAATATATCTCTCAATTCTGACTTTATATCTCTGACTTTATATCTCTCAATTCTGACTTTATATCTCTCAATTCTGACTTTATATCCACTCAATTCACATTCTGACTTTCGATATATCTCTCAATTCTGACTTTATATCTCGACTTTATATCTCTCAATTCTGACTGACTTTATATCTCTCAATTCTGACTTTGTATCTCTCAATTCTGACTTTATATCTCTCAATTCTTTATATCACTCTTATATCTCTGAATTCAATTCTGACTTTATATCTCTCAATTCTGACTTTATATCTCGACTTAATATCTCTCAATTCTGACTTTATATCTCAACTTATATATCTCTCAATTCTGACTTTATATCTCTCAATTCTGACTTTATATCTCTCAATTCTGACTTTATATCTCTCAATTCTGACTTTATATCTCTCAATTCTGACTTTATATCTCTCAATTCTGACTTTATATCTCTCAATTTGACTATATCTCTCAATTCTGACTTTATATCTCTTCAATATCTGACTTTATATCTCACAATTCTGACTTTATATCTCGACTTTTATATCTCTCAATTCTGACTTTATATCTCTCAATTCTGACTTTATATCTCGACTTTATATCACACAATTCTGACTTTATATCTCTCAATTCTGACTTTATATCTCTCAATTCTGACTTTATATCTCGACTTTATATCTCTCAATTCTGACTTTATATCACTCAATTCTGACTTTATATCTCTCAATTCTGACTTTATATCTCGACTTTTATATCACTTTTAATTCTGACTTTATATCTCTCAATTCTGACTTTATATCTCTCAATTCTGACTTTATATCTCTCAATTCTGACTTTATATCTCTCACTTTTATACTAATTCACATCTCTGACTTTATATCTCTCAATTCTGACTTTATATCTCTCAATTCTGACTTTATATCTCTCTTTATTCTGACTTTATCTCTCAATTCATGACTTTATATCTCTCAATTCTGACTTTATCTAGACTTTATATCACACAATTCTGACTTTATATCTCAATTCTGACTTTATATCTCTCAATTCTGACTTTATATCTCTCAATTCTGACTTTATATCTCGACTTTATATCTCTCAATTCTGACTATATCTCTCAATTCTGACTTTATATCTCTCAATTCTGACTTTATATCTCTCAATTCTGACTTTATATCTCGACTTTATATCTCTCAATTCTGACTATATCTCTCAATTCTGACTTTATATCTCTCTTCTAATTTATATCTGACTTTATATCACACAATTCTGACTTTATATCTCTCAATTCTGACTTTATATCTCTCAATTCTGACTTTATATCTCTCAATTCTGACTTTATATCTCGACTTTTTATATCACACAATTCTGACTTTATATCTCGACTTTATATCTCTCAATTCTGACTTTATATCTCTCAATTCTGACTTTATATCTCTCAATTCTGACTTTATATCACTCAATATATCTCTCAATTATGACTTTATATCTCTCAATTCTGACTTTATATCTCTCAATTCTGACTTTATATCTCTCAATTCTGACTTTATATCACTCCAATATATCTCTCAATTCTGACTTTATATCTCTAACTTTATATCACACAATTCTGACTTTATATCTCTCAATTCTGACTTTATATCTCTCAATTCTGACTTTATATCTCGACTTTATATCTCTCAATTCTGACTTTATATCTCTCAATTCTGACTTTATATCTCTCAATTCTGACTTTATATCTCGACTTTATATCACTCAATTCTGACTTTATATCTCTCAATTCTGACTTTATATCTCTCAATTCTGACTTTATATCTCTCAATTCTGACTTTATATCTCTCAATTCTGACTTTATATCACGCAATTCTGACTTTATATCTCTCAATTCTGACTTTATTTCTCGACTTTATATCTCTCAATTCTGACTTTATATCTCTCAATTCTGACTTTATATCTCTCAATTCTGACTTTATATCACTCCAATTTATATCTCTCAATTCTGACTTTATATCTCTCTTTATATCTCTCAATTCTGACTTTATATCACTCAATATATCTCTCAATTCTGACTTTATATCTCTCAATTCTGACTTTATATCTCTCTGAATTCTGACTTTATATCTCTCAATTCTGACTTTATATCACACAATTCTGACTTTATATCTCTCAATTCTGACTTTATATCTCTCAATTCTGACTTTATATCTCTCAATTCTGACTTTATATCTCTCTCAATTCTGACTTTATATCTCTGGCTTTATATCACTCAATTCTGACTTTATATCTCTCAATTCTGACTTTATTCTCGACTTTATATCTCTCAATTCTGACTTTATATCTCTGACTTTATATCTCTCAATTCTGACTTTATATCTCTCAATTCTGACTTTATATCTCTAAATTCTGACTTTATATCACTCAATTCTGACTTTATATCACTCAATATATCTCTCAATTCTGACTTTATATCTCTCAATTCTGACTTTATATCTCGACTTTATATCTCTCAATTCTGACTTTATATCACTCAATTCTGACTTTATATCTCTCAATTCTGACTTTATATCTCTCAATTCTGACTTTATATCTCGACTTTATATCTCTCAATTCTGACTTTATATCTCTCAATTCTGACTTTATATCTCGACTTTATATCACACAATTTGACTTTATATCTCTCAATTCTGACTTTATATCTCTCAATTCTGACTTTATATCTACGACTTTATATCTCTCAATTCTGACTTTATATCACTCAATTCTGACTTTATATCTCTCAATTCTGACTTTATATCTCTCGACTTTATATCACTCAATTCTGACTTTATATCTCTCAATTCTGACTTTATATCTCGAATTTATATCTCGCAATTCTGACTTTATATCTCTCAATTCTGACTTTATATCACTCAATTCTGACTTTATATCTCTCAATTCTGACTTTATATCTCTGACTTTATATCTCAATTCTGACTTTATATCTCTCAATTCTGACTTTATATCTCTCAATTCAATTCTGACTTTATATCACTCAATTCTGACTTTATATCTCTCAATTCTGACTTTATATCACTCAATTCTGACTTTATATCTCTCAATTCTGACTTTATATCACTCAATTCTGACTTTATATCACACAATTCTGACTTTATATCTCTCAATTCTGACTTTATATCACACAATTCTGACTTTATATCTCTCAATTCTGACTTTATATCTCACAATTCTGACTTTATATCTCAATTCTGACTTTATATCTCTCAATTCTGACTTTATATCTCTCAATTCTGACTTTATATCTCTCAATTTGACTTTATATCACTCAATCCTGACTTTATATCTCTCAATTCTGACTTTATATCTCAACTTAATATCACACAATTCTGACTTTATATCACTCAATTCTGACTTTATATCACACAATTCTGACTTTATATCTCTCAATTCTGACTTTATATCTCTCTTTCTGACTTTATATCTCTCAGACTTTATATCTCTCAATTCTGACTTTATATCTCTCAATTCTGACTTTATATCTCTCAATTCTGACTTTATATCTCTCAATTCTGACTTTATATCTCTCAATTCTGACTTTATATCTCTCAATTCTGACTTTATATCTCTCAATTCTGACTTTATATCTCTCAATTCTGACTTTATATCTCTCAATTCTGACTTTATATCTCTCAATTCTGACTTTATATCTCTCAATTATGACTTTATATCTCTCAATTCTGACTTTATATCTCTCAATTCTGACTTTATATCTCTCACTTCACTGATATCTCTCAATTCTGATTTATATCTCGACTTTATATCTCTCAATTCTGACTTTATATCTCAATTCTGACTTTATATCTCTCAATTCTGACTTTATATCTCTCAATTCTGACTTTATATCTCTCAATTCTGACTTTATATCTCCCAATTTGACTTTATATCTCTCAATTCTGACTTTATATCACTCAATTCTGACTTTATATCTCTCACTTTATATCTCTCAATTCTGACTTTATATCTCTCAATTCTGACTTTATATCTCTCAGTTCTGACTAATATCTCTCAATTCTGACTTTATATCTCAACTGACTTTATATCTCTCAATTCTGACTTTATATCTCTCTCAATTCTGACTTTATATCTCAACTTAATATCTCTCAATTCTGACTTTATATCTCTCAGATTCTGACTTCTGACTTTATATCTCTCAATTCTGACTTTATATCTCTCAATTCTGACTTTATATCTCTCAATTCTGACTTTATATCACACAATTCTGACTTTATATCTCTCAATTCTGACTTTATATCTCTCAATTCTGACTTTATATCTAGACTTTATATCTCTCAATTCTGACTTTATATCTCTCAATTCTGACTTTATATCTCTCAATTCTGACTTTATATCTCGACTTTATATCACACAATTCTGACTTTATATCTCTCAGTTCTGACTTTATATCTCTCAATTCTGACTTTATATCTCTCAATTCTGACTTTATATCTCGACTTTATATCACACAATTCTGACTTTATATCTCTCAATTCTGACTTTATATCTCTCAATTCTGACTTTATATCTCTCAATTCTGACTTTTATTCTCTAGCTTTATATCACACAATTCTGACTTTATATCTCTCAATTCTGACTTTATATCTCTCAATTCTGACTTTATATCTCTCAATTCTGACTTTATATCACACAATTCTGACTTTATATCTCTCAATTCTGACTTTATATCTCTCAATTCTGACTTTATATCTCTCAATTCTGACTTTATTCTCGACTTTATATCTCTCAATTCTGACTATATCTCTCAATTCTGACTTTATATCTCTCAATTCTGACTTTATATCTCTCAATTCTGACTTTATATCTCGACTTTATATCTCTCAATTCTGACTATATCTCTCAATTCTGACTTTATATCTCTCAATTCTAACTTTATATCTCGACTTTATATCACACAATTCTGACTTTATATCTCTCAATTCTGACTTTATATCTCTCAATTCTGACTTTATATCTCTCAATTCTGACTTTATATCTCTACTTTATATCACACAATTCTGACTTTATATCTCGACTTTATATCTCTCAATTCTGACTTTATATCTCTCAATTCTGACTTTATATCTCTCAATTCTGACTTTATATCACCAATATATCTCTCAATTATGACTTTATATCTCTCAATTCTGACTTTATATCTCTCAATTCTGACTTTATATCTCTCAATTCTGACTTTATATCACTCAATATATCTCTCAATTCTGACTTTATATCTCGACTTTATATCACACAATTCTGACTTTATATCTCTCAATTCTGACTTTATATCTCTCAATTCTGACTTTATATCTCTGACTTTATATCTCTCAATTCTGACTTTATATCTCTCAATTCTGACTTTATATCTCTCAATTCTGACTTTATATCTCGACTTTATATCACTCAATTCTGACTTTATATCTCTCAATTCTGACTTTATATCTCTCGACTTTATATCTCTCTCAATTCTGACTTTATATCTCTCAATTCTGACTTTATATCATAATTCTGACTTTGTATCTCTCAATTCTGACTTTATTTCGACTTTATATCTCTCAATTCTGACTTTATATCTCTCAATTCTGACTTTATATCTCTCAATTCTGACTTTATATCACTCAAATATCAAATTCTGACTTTATATCTCGACTTTATATCTCTCAATTCTGACTTTATATCACTCAATATATCTCTCAATTCTGACTTTATATCTCTCAATTCTGACTTTATATCTCTCAATTCTGACTTTATATCTCGACTTTATATCACACAATTCTGACTTTATATCTCTCAATTCTGACTTTATATCTCTCAATTCTGACTTTATATCTCTCAATTCTGACTTTATATCTCTCAATTCTGACTTTATATCTCGACTTTATATCACACAATTCTGACTTTATATCTCTCAATTCTGACTTTATTTCTCGACTTTATATCTCTCAATTCTGACTTTATATCTCGACTTTATATCTCTCTCAATTCTGACTTTATATCTCTCAATTCTGACTTTATATCTCTAAATTCTGACTTTATATCACTCAATTCTGACTTTATATCACTCAATATATCTCTCAATTCTGACTTTATATCTCTCAATTCTGACTTTATATCTCGACTTTATATCTCTCAATTCTGACTTTATATCACTCAATTCTGACTTTATATCTCTCAATTCTGACTTTATATCTCTGACTTTATATCTCTCAATTCTGACTTTATATCTCTCAATTCTGACTTTATATCTACGACTTTATATCACACAATTCTGACTTTATATCTCTCAATTCTGACTTTATATCTCTCAATTCTGACTTTATATCTCGACTTTATATCTCTCAATTCTGACTTTATATCACTCAATTCTGACTTTATATCTCTCAATTCTGACTTTATATCTCTGACTTTATATCACTCAATTCTGACTTTATATCTCTCAATTCTGACTTTATATCTCGACTTTATATCTCTCCAATTCTGACTTTATATCTCTCAATTCTGACTTTATATCACGCAATTCTGACTTTATATCTCTCAATTCTGACTTTATATCTCGACTTTATATCTCGACTTTATATCTCGCAATTCTGACTTTATATCTCTCAATTCTGACTTTATATCACTCAATTCTGACTTTATATCTCTCAATTCTGACTTTATATCACTCAATTCTGACTTTATATCTCTCAATTCTGACTTTATATCACTCAATTCTGACTTCATATCACTCAATTCTGACTTTATATCTCTCAATTCTGACTTTATATCACACAATTCTGACTTTATATCTCTCAATTCTGACTTTATATCTCACACTTTTTATATCTCTCAATTCTGACTTTATATCTCTCAATTCTGACTTTATATCTCTCAATTCTGACTTTATATCTCTCAATTCTGACTTTATATCTCTCAATTCTGACTTTATATCTCTCAAATTCTGACTTTATATCACACAATTCTGACTTTATATCACTCAATTCTGACTTTATATCTCTCAATTCTCTGACTTTATATCTTCTCAATTCTGACTTTATATCTCTCAATTCTGACTTTATATCTCTCAATTCTGACTTTATATCTCTCAATTCTGACTTTATATCTCTCAATTCTGACTTTATATCTCTCAATTCTGACTTTATATCTCTCAATTCTGACTTTATATCTCTCAATTCTGACTTTATATCTCTCAATTCTGACTTTATATCTCTCAATTCTGACTTTATATCTCTCAATTCTGACTTTATATCTCTCAATTCTGACTTTATATCTCTCAATTCTGACTTTATATCTCTCAATTCTGACTTTATATCTCTCAATTCTGACTTTATATCTCTCAATTCTGACTTTATATCTCTCAATTCTGACTTTATATCTCTCAATTCTGACTTTATATCTCTCAATTCTGACTTTATATCTCGACTTTATATCACTCAATTCTGACTTTATATCTCTCAATTCTGACTTTATATCTCTCAATTCTGACTTTATATCTCTCAATTCTGACTTTATATCTCGACTTTATATCACTCAATTCTGACTTTATATCTCTCAATTCTGACTTTATATCTCTCACTTAATATCTCTCAATTCTGACTTTATATCTCAACTTAATATCACTCAATTCTGACTTTATATCTCTCAATTCTGACTTTATATCTCAACTTAATATCTCTCAATTCTGACTTTATATCTCTCAATTCTGACTTTATATCTACGACTTTATATCTCTCAATTCTGACTTTATATCTCTCAATTCTGACTTTATATCTCTCAATTCTGACTTTATATCTCAATTCAATTCTGACTTTATATCTCTCAATTCTGACTTTATATCTCTCAATTCTGACTTTATATCTCAATTCTGACTTTAATATCTCTAATTCTGACTTTATATCTCTGACTTTATATCACTCAATTCTGACTTTATATCTCTTCTGACAATATCTCACTTAATATCACTCAATTCTGACTTTATATCTCTCAATTCTGACTTTATATCACTCAATTCTGACTTTATATCTCTCAATTCTGACTTTATATCTCGACTTTATATCACTCAATTCTGACTTTATATCTCAATTCACTTTATTCTGACTTTATATCACTCAATTCTGACTTCTAATATCACTTCTGAATATCTGACTTTATATCTCTCAATTCTGACTTTATATCTGACTCAATATCTGACTTTATATCTCTCAATTCTGACTTTATATCTCTCAATTCTGACTTTATATCTCTCAATTCTGACTTTATATCTCGACTTTATATCTTTATTCTGACTTTATATCTCTCAATTCTGACTTTATATCTCACAATTCTGACTTTATATCACTCAATTCTGACTTTATATCTCTCAATTCTGACTTTATATCTCTCAATTCTGACTTTATATCTCTCAATTCTGACTTTATATCTCTCAATTCTGACTTTATATCACTCAATTCTGACTTTATATCTCGACTTTATATCACACAATTCTGACTTTATATCTCTCAATTCTGACTTTATATCTCTCAATTCTGACTTTATATCTCAACTTTTATATCACTCAATTCTGACTTTATATCTCTCAATTCTGACTTTATATCACTCAATTCTGACTTTATATCTCTTCTGACTTTATATCTCTCAATGACTTTATATCACTCAATTCTGACTTTATATCTCTCAATTCTGACTTTATATCTCTCAATTCTGACTTTATATCTCTCAATTCTGATTTATATCTCTCAATTCTGACTTTATATCTCTCAATTCTGACTTTATATCTCTCAATTCTGACTTTATATCTCTCAATTCTGACTTTATATCTCTCAATTCTGACTTTATATCTCTCAATTCTGACTTTATATCTCTCACTTTATTCTGACTTTATATCTCTCAATTCTGACTTTATATCTCTCAATTCTGACTTTATATCTCTCAATTCTGACTTTATATCTCTCAATTCTGACTTTATATCTCTCTCAATTCTGACTTTATATCTCTCAATTCTGACTTTATATCTCACAATTCTGACTTTATATCTCTCAATTCTGACTTTATATCTCTCTGAATTCTGACTTTATATCTCTCAATTCTGACTTTATATCACTCAATTCTGACTTTATATCTCGACTTAATATCACTCAATTCTGACTTTATATCTCTCTTCTGACTTTATATCTCACTCACTTTATATCTCTCAATTCTGACTTTATATCTGAACTTTATATCACTCAATTCTGACTTTATATCTCTCACTTTATTCTCTCAATTCTGACTTTATATCTCAATTCTGACTTTATATCTCTCAATTCTGACTTTATATCTCTCTTAATTCTGACTTTATATCTCGACTTTATATCACTCAATTCTGACTTTATATCTCTCAATTCTGACTTTATATCTCTCAATTTACTTTTATATCTCTCAATTCTGACTTTATATCTCAATTCTGACTTTATATCACTCAATTCTGACTTTATATCTCTCAATTCTGACTTTATATCAACTTAATATCTCTCAATTCTGACTTTATATCTCTCAATTCTGACTTTATATCTTGACTTATATCTCTCAATTCTGACTTTATATCTCTCATTCTGACTTTATATCTGACTTTATATCTCAATTTGACTTTATATCTCTCAATTCTGACTTTATATCACTCAATTCTGACTTTATATCTCAATTTAATATATCTCTCAATTCTGACTTTATATCTCTCAATTCTGACTTTATATCTCGAATTTATATCACTCAATTCTGACTTTATATCTCTCAACTTAATATCACTCAATTCTGACTTTATATCTCTCAATTCTGACTTTATATCTCATCTCAATTCTGACTTTATATCAATTCTGACTTTATATCTCTCAATTCTGACTTTATATCTCTCAATTTTTATATCTATATCACTCAATTCTGACTTTATATCTCTCAATTCTGACTTTATATCTCGACTTAATATCACTCAATTCTGACTTGTATCACTCAATTCTGACTTTATATCTCTCAATTCTGACTTTATATCTATCAATTCTGACTTTATATCTCTCAATTCTGACTTTATATCTCTCAATTCTGACTTTATATCTCTCAATTCTGACTTTATATCTCGACTTTATATCACTCAATTCTGACTTTATATCTCACAATTCTGACTTTATATCACTCAATTCTGACTTTATATCTCACAATTCTGACTTTATATCTCTCAATTCTGACTTTATATCTCTCAATTCTGACTTTATATCTCTCAATTCTGACTTTATATCACTCAATTCTGACTTTATATCTCGACTTAATATCACACAATTCTGACTTTATATCTCTCAATTCTGACTTTATATCTCTCAATTCTGACTTTATATCTCAACTTAATATCACTCAATTCTGACTTTATATCTCTCAATTCTGACTTTATATCACTCAATTCTGACTTTATATCTCTCAATTCTAACTTTATATCTCGACTTTATATCACTCAATTCTGACTTTATATCTCTCAATTCTGACTTTATATCTCGACTTAATATCACTCAATTCTGACTTTATATCTCTCAATTCTGACTTTATATCTCTCAATTCTGACTTTATATCTCTCAATTCTGACTTTATATCTCTCAATTCTGACTTTATATCTCTCAATTCTGACTTTATATCTATCAATTCTGACTTTATATCTCTCAATTCTGACTTTATATCTCTCAATTCTGACTTTATATCTCTCAATTCTGACTTTATATCACTCAATTCTGACTTTATATCTCTCAATTCTAACTTTATATCTCGACTTTATATCACTCAATTCTGACTTTATATCT
Organism: Paracanthobrama guichenoti; assembly: GCA_018749465.1. Lineage (NCBI taxonomy): Eukaryota > Metazoa > Chordata > Actinopteri > Cypriniformes > Gobionidae > Paracanthobrama > Paracanthobrama guichenoti. The sequence goes on from CM031955.1 coordinate 34,615,745, forward strand.
CTCAATTCTGACTTTATATCTCTCAATTCTGACTTTATATCTCTCAATTCTGACTTTATATCTCAATTCTGACTTTATATCACTCAATTCTGACTTTATATCTCTCAATTCTGACTTTATATCTCGACTTAATATCTCTCAATTCTGACTTTATATCTCAACTTAATATCACTCAATTTGACTTTATATCTCTCAATTCTGACTTTATATCTCAACTTAATATCTCTCAATTCTGACTTTATATCTCTCAATTCTGACTTTATATCTTGACTTTATATCTCTCAATTCTGACTTTATATCTCTCTCAATTCTGACTTTATATCTCTCAATTCTGACTTTATATCTCTCAATTCTGACTTTATATCACACAATTCTGACTTTATATCTCTCAATTCTGACTTTATATCACTCAATTCTGACTTTATATCTCGACTTAATATCACACAATTCTGACTTTATATCTCTCTTAATTCACACAATTCTGACTTTATATCTCTCAATTCTGACTTTATATCTCAACTTAATATCACTCAATTCTGACTTTATATCTCTCAATTCTGACTTTATATCTCAACTTAATATCACTCAATTCTGACTTTATATCTCTCAATTCTGACTTTATATCTCAACTTAATATCACTCAATATCTGACTTTATATCTCGACTTAATATCACTCAATTCTGACTTTATATCTCGACTTAATATCACACAATTCTGACTTTATATCTCAACTTAATATCACTCAATTCTGACTTTATATCTCTCAATTCTGACTTTATATCACTCAATTCTGACTTTATATCTCTCAATTCTAACTTTATATCTCACACTTAATATCACTCAATTCTGACTTGTATCACTCAATTCTGACTTTATATCTCTCAATTCTGACTTTATATCTATCAATTCTGACTTTATATCTCTAATTCTGACTTTATATCTCTCAATTCTGACTTTATATCTCTCAATTCTGACTTTATCTCTTGACTTCTTATCTCAATTCTGACTTTATATCTGACTTTATATCACTCAATTCTGACTTTATATCTCTCAATTCTGACTTTATATCACTCAATTCTGACTTTATATCTCTCAATTCTGACTTTATATCTCTCAATTCTGACTTTATATCTCTCAATTATATATCTCAATTCTGACTTTATATCACTCAATTCTGACTTTATATCTCTCAATTCTGACTTTATATCTCTCAATTCTGACTTTATATCTCAACAATTATCACTCAATTCTGACTTTATATCTCTCAATTCTGACTTTATATCACTCAATTCTGACTTTATATCTCTCAATTCTAACTTTATATCTCGACTTTATATCTCTCAATTCTGACTTTATATCTCTCAATTCTGACTTTATATCTCTTAATATCACTCAATTCTGACTTTATATCTCTCAATTCTGACTTTATATCTCTCAATTCTGACTTTATATCTCTCAATTCTGACTTTATATCTCTCAATTCTGACTTTATATCTATCAATTCTGACTTTATATCTCTCAATTCTGACTTTATATCTCTCAATTCTGACTTTATATCACACAATTCTGACTTTATATCTCTCAATTCTGACTTTATATCTCGACTTTATATCACTCAATTCTGACTTTATATCTCTCAATTCTGACTTTATATCTATCAATTCTGACTTTATATCACACAATTCTGACTTAATATCTCTCAATTCTGACTTTATATCTCGACTTTATATCACTCAATTCTGACTTTATATCACTCAATTCTGACTTTATATCACACAATTCTGACTTTATATCACTCAATTATGACTTTATATCTCACAATTATGACTTTATATCTCTCAATTATGACTTTATATCACTCAATTCTGACTTTATATCTCACAATTCTGACTTTATATCTCTCAATTCTGACTTTATATCTCTCAATTCTCAATTCTGACTTTATATCTACAATTCTGACTTTATATCTCTCAATTCTGACTTTATATCTCGACTTTATATCTCTCAATTCTGACTTTATATCTCTCAATTCTGACTTTATATCACACAATTCCTTCTTTATATCACTCAATTATGACTTTATCTCTCAATTCTGACTTTATTCTGACTTTATATCTCTCAATTATGACTTTATATCTCTCAATTCTGACTTTATATCTCGACTTTATATCTCTCAATTCTGACTTTATATCTCTCAATTATGACTTTATATCTCTCAATTCTGACTTTATATCTCTCAATTCTGACTTTATATCTCTCAATTCTGACTTTATATCTCTCAATTCTGACTTTATATCTCTCAATTCTGACTTTATATCTCTCAATTCTGACTTTATATCTCTCAATTCTGACTTTATATCTCTCAATTCTGACTTTATATCTCTCAATTCTGACTTTATATCTCTCAATTCTGACTTTATATCTCTCAATTCTGACTTTATATCTCTCTCAATTCTGACTTTATATCTCTCAATTCTGACTTTATATCTCTCAATTCTGACTTTATATCTTATATCTCAATTCTGACTTTATATCTCTCAATTCTGACTTTATATCTCAATTCTGACTTTATATCTCTCAATTCTGACTTTATATCTCTCAATTCTGACTTTATATCTCTCAATTCTGACTTTATATCTCTCAATTCTGACTTTATATCTCTTCAATTCTGACTTTATATCTCTCAATTCTGACTTTATATCTCTCAATTCTGACTTTATATCTCTCAATTCTGACTTTATATCTCTCAATTCTGACTTTATATCTCTCATATTCTTCTGACTTTATATCTCTCAATTCTGACTTTATATCTCTCAATTCTGACTTTATATCTCTCAATTCTGACTTTATATCTCTCAATTCTGACTTTATATCTCTCAATTCTGACTTTATATCTCAATTTGACTTTATATCTCTCAATTCTGACTTTATATCTCTCAATTCTGACTTTATATCTCTCTCGACTTTATATCTCTCAATTCTGACTTTATATCTCTCAATTCTGACTTTATATCTCTCCAATTTGACTTTATATCTCTCAATTCTGACTTTATATCTCTCAATTCTGACTTTATATCTCTCAATTCTGACTTTATATCTCTCAATTCTGACTTTATATCTCTCAATTCTGACTTTATATCTCAATTCTGACTTTATATCTCTCAATTCTGACTTTATATCTGACTTTATATCTCTCAATTCTGACTTTATATCTCTCAATTCTGACTTTATATCTCTCAATTCTGACTTTATATCACACAATTCTGACTTTATATCTCTCAATTCTGACTTTATATCTCGACTTTATATCTCTCAATTCTGACTTTATATCACTCAATTCTGACTTTATATCTCTCAATTCTGACTTTATATCTCGACTTTATATCTCTCAATTCTGACTTTATATCTCTCAATTCTGACTTTATATCTCTCTTTATATCACACAATTCTGACTTTATATCTCTCAATTCTGACTTTATATCTCTCAATTCTGACTTTATATCTCGACTTTATATCTCTCAATTCTGACTTTATATCTCTCAATTCTGACTTTTCTGACTATATCTCTCAATTCTGACTTTATATCTCTCAATTCTGACTTTATATCACTCAATTCTGACTTTATATCTCTCAATTCTGACTTTATATCTCGACTTTATATCTCTCAATTCTGACTTTATATCTCTCAATTCTGACTTTATATCACGCAATTCTGACTTTATATCTCTCAATTCTGACTTTATATCTCTCAATTCTGACTTTATATCTCTAATTCTGACTTTATATCTCTCAATTCTGACTTTATATCACTCAATTCTGACTTTATATCTCTCAATTCTGACTTTATATCACTCAATTCTGACTTTATATCTCTCAATTCTGACTTTATATCACTCAATTCTGACTTTATATCACTCAATTCTGACTTTATATCTCAACTTTATATCTCTCAATTCTGACTTTATATCACTCAATTCTGACTTTATATCACTCAATTCTGACTTTATATCACTCAATTCTGACTTTATATCACTCAATTCTGACTTTATATCACTCAATTCTGACTTTATATCTCTCAATTCTGACTTTATATCACACAATTCTGACTTTATATCTCTCAATTCTGACTTTATATCTCTCAATTCTGACTTTATATCTCACAATTCTGACTTTATATCTCTCAATTCTGACTTTATATCACTCAATTCTGACTTTATATCTCTCAATTCTGACTTTATATCTCTCAATTCTGACTTTATATCTCTCAATTCTGACTTTATATCACTCAATTCTGACTTTATATCTCTCAATCCTGACTTTATATCTCTCAATTCTGACTTTATATCTCGACTTAATATCACACAATTCTGACTTTATCACGCAATTCTGACTTTATATCACACAATTCTGACTTTATATCTCTCAATTCTGACTTTATATCTCACAATTCTGACTTTATATCACTCAATTCTGACTTTATATCTCTCAATCCTGACTTTATATCTATCAATTCTGACTTTATATCTCTCAATTCTGACTTTATATCTCTCAATTCTGACTTTATATCTCTCAATTCTGACTTTATATCACTCAATTCTGACTTTATATCTCTCAATTCTGACTTTATATCTCTCAATTCTGACTTTATATCTCTCAATTCTGACTTTATATCTCTCAATTCTGACTTTATATCTCTCAATTATGACTTTATATCTCTCAATTCTGACTTTATATCTCTCAATTCTGACTTTATATCTCGACTTTATATCTCTCAATTCTGACTTTATATCTCTCAATTCTGACTTTATATCACTCAATTCTGACTTTATATCACTCAATTCTGACTTTATATCTCTCAATTCTAACTTTATATCTCGACTTTATATCACTCAATTCTGACTTTATATCTCTCAATTCTGACTTTATATCTCTCAATTCTGACTTTATATCACTCAATTCTGACTTTATATCTCGACTTTATATCACTCAATTCTGACTTTATATCTCTCAATTCTGACTTTATATCTCGACTTAATATCTCTCAATTCTGACTTTATATCTCAACTTAATATCACTCAATTCTGACTTTATATCTCTCAATTCTGACTTTATATCTCAACTTAATATCTCTCAATTCTGACTTTATATCTCTCAATTCTGACTTTATATCTCTCAATTCTGACTTTATATCTTGACTTTATATCTCTCAATTCTGACTTTATATCTCTCAATTCTGACTTTATATCTCTCAATTCTGACTTTATATCACACAATTCTGACTTTATATCTCTCAATTCTGACTTTATATCACTCAATTCTGACTTTATATCTCGACTTAATATCACACAATTCTGACTTTATATCTCTCAATTCTGACTTTATATCACTCAATTCTGACTTTATATCACTCAATTCTGACTTTATATCACTCAATTCTGACTTTATATCTCTCAATTCTAACTTTATATCTCGACTTTATATCACTCAATTCTGACTTTATATCTCTCAATTCTGACTTTATATCTCGACTTAATATCACTCAATTCTGACTTGTATCACTCAATTCTGACTTTATATCTCTCAATTCTGACTTTATATCTCTCAATTCTGACTTTATATCTCTCAATTCTGACTTTATATCTCTCAATTCTGACTTTATATCTCGACTTTATATCACTCAATTCTGACTTTATATCTCACAATTCTGACTTTATATCACTCAATTCTGACTTTATATCTCACAATTCTGACTTTATATCACTCAATTCTGACTTTATATCTCTCAATTCTGACTTTATATCACTCAATTCTGACTTTATATCTCTGACTTAATATCACACAATTCTGACTTTATATCTCTCAATTCTGACTTTATATCTCTCAATTCTGACTTTATATCTCAACTTAATATCACTCAATTCTGACTTTATATCTCTCAATTCTGACTTTATATCACTCAATTCTGACTTTATATCTCTCAATTCTAACTTTATATCTCGACTTTATATCACTCAATTCTGACTTTATATCTCTCAATTCTGACTTTATATCTCGACTTAATATCACTCAATTCTGACTTTATATCTCTCAATTCTGACTTTATATCTATCAATTCTGACTTTATATCTATCAATTCTGACTTTATATCTATCAATTCTGACTTTATATCTATCAATTCTGACTTTATATCTATCAATTCTGACTTTATATCTCTCAATTCTGACTTTATATCTCTCAATTCTGACTTTATATCTCTCAATTCTGACTTTATATCTCTCAATTCTGACTTTATATCTCTCAATTCTGACTTTATATCTCTCAATTCTGACTTTATATCTCTCAATTCTGACTTTATATCTCTCAATTCTGACTTATATCACTCAATTCTGACTTTATATCTCTCAATTCTGACTTTATATCACTCAATTCTGACTTTATATCTCTCAATTCTGACTTTATATCTCTCAATTCTGACTTTATATCTCTCAATTCTGACTTTATATCACACAATTCCTTCTTTATATCACTCAATTATGACTTTATATCTCACAATTATGACTTTATATCTCTCAATTATGACTTTATATCACTCAATTCTGACTTTATATCTCACAATTCTGACTTTATATCTCTCAATTCTGACTTTATATCTCGACTTTATATCACTCAATTCTGACTTTATATCTCACAATTCTGACTTTATATCTCTCAATTCTGACTTTATATCTCGACTTTATATCACTCAATTCTGACTTTATATCTCACAATTCTGACTTTATATCTCTCAATTCTGACTTTATATCTCTCAATTCTGACTTTATATCTCTCAATTCTGACTTTATATCACTCAATTCTGACTTTATATCACACAATTCCTTCTTTATATCACTCAATTATGACTTAATATCTCTCAATTCTGACTTTATATCTCGACTTTATATCTCTCAATTCTGACTGACTTTATATCTCTCAATTCTGACTTTATATCTCTCAATTATGACTTTATATCTCTCAATTCTGACTTTATATCTCTCAATTATGACTTAATATCTCACAATTCTGACTTTATATCTCTCAATTATGACTTTATATCTCTCTCAATTCTGACTTTATATCTCTCTCAATTCTCTCAATGACTTTATATCTCTCAATTCTGACTTTATATCTCTCAATTATGACTTTATATCTCTCAATTCTGATTCTGACAATTTGACTATATCTCTCAATTATGACTTTATATCTCGACTTTATATCTCTCAATTCTGACTTTATATCTCTCAATTCTGACTTTATATCTCTCAATTCTGACTTTATAGCTCTCAATTCTGACTTTATATCACTCAATTCTGACTTTATATCTCGACTTTATATCACTCAATTCTGACTTTATATCTCGACTTTATATCTCTCAATTCTGACTTTATATCTCTCAATTATGACTTTATATCTCTCAATTCTGACTTTATATCTCGACTTTATATCTCTCAATTCTGACTTTATATCACTCAATTCTGACTTTATATCACTCAATTCTGACTTTATATCTCTCAATTCTAACTTTATATCTCAACTTTATATCACTCAATTCTGACTTTATATCTCGACTTTATATCTCTCAATTCTGACTTTATATCTCTCAATTCTGACTTTATATCTCTCAATTCTGACTTTATATCTCGACTTTATATCTCTCAATTCTGACTTTATATCTCTCAATTCTGACTTTATATCTACGACTTTATATCACTCAATTCTGACTTTATATCTCTCAATTCTGACTTTATATCTCTCAATTCTGACTTTATATCTCGACTTTATATCACTCAATTCTGACTTTATATCTCGACTTTATATCTCTCAATTCTGACTTTATATCTCTCAATTCTGACTTTATATCTCTCAATTCTGACTTTATATCTCTCAATTCTGACTTTATATCTCGACTTTATATCTCTCAATTCGGACTTTATATCACTCAATTCTGACTTTATATCTCTCAATTCTGACTTTATATCTCGACTTTATATCTCTCAATTCTGACTTTATATCTCTCAATTCTGACTTTATAACTCACAATAGAGATATGATATGTAAACTCACAATTGTGAGATAAAAGTCACAATTATCTTTAAAAAGTTTTATTCTGTAGTGGAAACAAGCTTCCATAAATCTCAGAAAACATTTACATAACATAATTTTTTTATTCTTGCCAGAGCAAGAAAAAAAAAACGAAACGTGTCCACATCCCTGTTTAGACTGCCGTCTGTTTCTGTGAGGGGAAAAAAATGAAGCCAGAAATTTAGGCTGAAAATACCTGAGGTTTCTCCAGGTTTCTGAAGCCACTCAGTGTCTGACCCCCAACACACACAGACAGAGCCGCATCAGAAAGACACAAATATTAACACAGTTTCTCTGTGTGTGTCAAACCTACCGATTTAGAATCTGGTTATCTGTGTCCCTGTTGTGTGACTGTGTGTTTGTCTCCTCTGTCAGTTTGTGTCTCACGTCCAGGCGCTGTAGACCACCCATACAGAGAATCTGAGTGGGCCACTATTCACTTCTACAGCCCAGTCTCACCACGGCGGCGCCCCCAAAACCAGTCCTGACACACAGCTCGCTATGTATGTGTGCGTCCACTCCGAGGCCTGAAAAATAACCATTCATGTCTTCCATTTTTAGAACACTGAGGGGGGTTTTCGGTCTTAGATCTACATCAAAATGTTTTTTAACAGTGATTTTCAATCACACAATTTGATTCTACCAGTGTTGGGGAGAGTTACTAAAAGTAATGCATTACAATACTGCGTAACTCCCTAAAAACTGTGACTCGTTGTGTTACTTAGTTACTTTTTACGGAAAGTAATGTGTTACGTTACTTGCATGTTTGTTTTAGACTGAGTAAACCCAGCCCGATCTGCCGGCGATTTGATTTTGCCCGATCTTTATATCCTGCTTCTGTTACAAATCTGCGGGGACCAATCACAAACCGGCTTATCCACCTGGCGCGCCATTGGTGGGTTTAACAATGGCGGATAGAGAAGTGACGGATCGTTGGTCTGATTGGTTGAAGGACTATCCAATTGCGTACAGTCATTTCAACTATCCCCGTTGATCACGCTTATTTGTATAGTGCTTTTCACAATGCATATTGTTTCAAAGCAGCTTTACAGGAAATGCTTGTGTCTACATTACAATTTAAAGTGATCTGTTATCAGAGGTTATGGATTTATGGAAGTTATGGATTTCAGAAAGGTACATATACAAATCACACAGTTAGCTAACAATGTATTCATTTAAGACACACGTTTGTTAAATGATTAGGATATATATCTTTTTTTTTTTTTGCATTGCACTCTTAGCAATAAAAATTTAACTAAAAGTGTTTATCTAAAAGTAATTTTTGCTTATTCGTATGGTTGAATTGTATCATTGAAGGTTAATAACTTGAGATTAAATGCATAAAGTATATGTGTTATTTAACATTGCATAATATTCTGAGTTTGCATTTCACAGTTTTTCTCCTTTTGAGGAATATTGAATCTGTTTTTGTGCACGCGAGATGAGTAAATGCATACTCACATTTAGTCTAGAACTGTTGATGTTCACTTACTCTCAACATGTCAGTCAATACATGGCAAAACAAAGTAACTTGCATTACTCAATTAAAAAGTAAATTTAAAAGTAATGTTACTTTACTAGCTACTTAGGGAAAGTAATCTGATGACATAACTCACATTACTTGTAATGCGTTCACCCAACACTGGATTCTACTAGAATTAGTCGCACTTAGCCAGACTTTTATTACTTTGATTATCAGCTTAAATGTTGGTCCAGCCACTTGGACAGTAAAAGACTGTCTGATGGAAATACAAAGTGGCCAATCACAGTTTTTACTTTGTTTTAACGCACAAACATGGAAGCCAAACTGGCAAATCCAGTGATGTATCCAGTGACAGACTTTGAGTAATGTAACACTGGTGCTCAGATCCCTGTCACCTCCTTTAACCCCTATAAATAAATCAAAACATCTATCAAACATTTGCAAAGTGCTTAGAAAATTAGAAGTTAGAAAAGGCATGTGTTGTAATTTAACTTCTTGTTTAAAAGGGTAATATGCTCTTTTCAAATTCAGACACTTCAACTTTATGCATTATAACTTATTTATACAATAGTAAAAAAGCATGTGGATGACAACTTAAATGTTGATATTATCATGCACATTTCTGTATTTTTATCTAACTGGATGGAATGTTTTAGAGTCGCCAACAAATACCACAAAACATTGCACAATTCATAAAAAACAACTGATAATACTTCTATGATAATATGTTTGTGCCGTTCCTGGAGGACTAATAAGATGGAACATGACATACACAGAATTGATTATAGAAAGACAACATTTCTTAAACCCTTAGTTTTTCCATGTAAAAAGTCAGTACAGAGGCCCATCAGAAAAATTACAACAGCCTCTTTAAAAAAAAAAAAAAAAACTTGTTCACTTGATTCATTTCAACAATAACATTTATTCTGCACTATAATAAAATAAACCTCTATTTATTTAGCCAAAATCCCTGTAATCCAAAAAGACTGTATACTACCTTACTATTTTATTTTACTATTGTTATTTTATTTAAGGTAGTTTAAGGCCAGACGAGGGTTCTCCTTTCACACCGGTCTCAGTGTGGAAATTCCATACACACACATACTGAAGTACACAGTGTGGTGTGTTTAATCCCGGATGTTTGTGCTTCTGTGGGTTTAAGTCCTCTGTGGAATAACACTAAGAGTAATGGGCATGCATGTGTGTTTGTGAGTGTAACTTCCTCTCTAGAGCTGGTGACAGAGCAAAACGCTCCATGATGTTCACCAACTCGTCTAGTCTGTGTGTGAGCCACTTTGTCACACATTACGTCTTCCTGCACATGTGTTTCTACTGACAGTGATTGGAGTCTTTAGGGTCTGGCAAATGTACAGTCGTTCCAGGTTCATAAAACCCCAAACCTGTAAACGTGTGGAGAGAGACCCTAGAGGACCTTTACAGTGTTGCTACGCAGCCTCCTTTGATCGGATGTCAACCGGGTGGTCCCGCGGCTTGTGGAACAACTGTGGCTAATAAAGCTAATATGGGCATATGTTTTGCAAAAAACATAAGTGAGTGTACGAGTGAAGTAATAATTAAGAAGAACATATCTTATGATATACATACTAGATGGTACATACTAGATGGCGGCGCGTGCACACGCAGCGGCTTCTCTCTCTCCCGACGGACCGGCGTTTTTGTGTTTTTCGTCGTGTATATCACAGTGTTTTTGTACGTCTTTGTCGCGTCCGTTCATCTGCAAACTCAGCTACAGACGTGAGTTTCTGCTCGAGGTTGGAAAAACTACAGTCTTCAATCCAAGCTCGGCGCTCGCTCAAGATCTGCGGGATCACGGCCTTCTCTGGGGGCCTACCCCATCACCGTCCCCCACTACTGCACCTCTCCCACAGTGGAGGCGCCACAAACGGGGTGAGAGGAAACAGAAGAGGGGGAAGCGCGGAGGTATCCGTGTCAGGCTAGCGGCTAAACCACACAAGCCGGCTATCCCCTCCATCATTCTCGCTAATGTACGCTCTGGACTTTGTGTACACTACACAGAGAGGAGCTTACAAAGCCCTTCCCCTCCCCCACCTGGGTGCTTCAGATCACATCACTGTTATGTTAATGCCAGCATACAGACCACTTGTGAAAGCCACCAAACCAGTCCAGAAGCAGATTCAAGTCTGGCCTGAAGGGTCATCAGAGGCTCTTCAAGACTGCTTCGACACCACTGACTGGGACATGTTTAAACAGGCTGCAACCTACCACAACACCACAGACCTCCAGGAGTACTCTGAGACTGTTACTTCTTATATCACCAAGTGTATGGAGGATGTAACAGTCACAAAGACCATCACCGTCTGGCCCAACCAAAAACCGTGGCTGACAGGAAATGTCTACAGACTCCTGAAGACGCGTAACGCTGCCTTCAGAGTTGGAGATGAGGTGGGCCTGAGGACAGCAAGGGCCAACCTGTCACGCGGCATCAGGAAGGCTAAGAGACAGTACTCCAGGAGGATAGCCCATCGTTTCAGCGACAACAGAGACACAAGGAGCCTGTGGCAGGGTATTCAGACCATCACAGATTATAAGCCCCCTGCACGGACATGTGACAGCTCCACCCCCCTGCTGAATGAGCTGAACACTTTCTTTGCTCGCTTTGAAGCTCACAACAGCACCACTGCACAGAAGTCACCTCCTCCTCCCGATGACCTGATGTTGTCACTGCCCAGGGACAGCGTGAGAAGATCCCTCAGAAAATCTGACTTGTATATTTTGTTTCCAAATGCTCAAATCATGACAAAAAAAATAATAAAAAAAATAAAGCATTTTTCAGGCTGGACCAGCCAATGCACATGGGCAGTCATAAGCTTCTAATGGTATCTGCAGTGACGCAATGACTTTACCAATCTGCGATTGGCTCTATTATTTAGAAGGCGAGACCTATTCTGCCATATTGCGCATTGCACATTCTCCCATTCATAATATAATTGCACCGTCTTATTATATCTAAAGTCTTTGATTTTACCGGCGCTAGGGCAACCTATCCATTCAACTGCTCCACCACATCCATTCAACCATCCAATCAATTCCCCATGGACAAAATCAAGTCCCGCCCTAGATTTTACACAAATTTAAGTTTGCAACATCCGTTTCATGCTGACTTTGATCGATAATCTGCTCCTATAATCATATATTTTGAAAAAAAGAATAAAAGTTAATTTAATTTAGAAACTGCAGTGAACTGTATGTATACCTTTTGCAGTTTTGCAAAAATGTAGGCAGAGACAGGTTTTTTTTCAATGAGCCTATAAGTTGCAAGAAAAGAGTCTCAAGAAAAGAGTCTCATTCATTGACCCCCACACCTCTCTCTCTCTCTCTCTCTCTCTCTCTCTCTCGGTTTACTCTGTGACTGGGCCTCCACCATACAAGTGTTAAATTCAAACGGCTAATTAGAGGAGATGTGCGGATCAATGAGATGTATTGTAACTGGAATCTGAAATGAATCTGTTTAGGATCAATGTGAAGTAGTGCAGGAAAAACGGGAAGAGCGGAGAGGACAATAAAGGAGAGTAATGCATATGGGGGGTTGGGAGTTTGACCTTTTCCATGAGTAAACAATACAAATGAGTATGCATTTAGCAGCTAATATGTGAGTTGAAAAGCACCGGCTGCAACTGCTGTGCAGGCATCATGAATGAACAATATTGAAAACAAAGCTACATAAGTGACCCACCTTTTCTCACTCTGCGACCCACAGTTTGAAAACCCCTTTATTATGGGATTTAATTCTTTCTGAAAGATAGGCCTACATGTAATGCGGTCTTCAATTTGCCCAAAATAAGGCATCACAAAGAAATATCACATCATATATTGTGATATTGTGGTGCTTATCTTTTAGAACAGCCTTTGCCTGGAGAGTCTATGATGTCTTCATTCCTGCATAGTCAGTTCACTAGAATGTTACATATGTAATAGTAAGAAGAATACAAAGAGACAACATGGAAAACATGACTGCAGTAGGCCTGATGGCTGCCCCATATGCTAGTTATAAGTGTTACTAATACATTTTTAATGACAGTGAGCTTTTTCTTTCTGATTTGCTTGGAATTCCTGTGTTCATATCACTTTGTATGCCTCATGCACATGCCTGCTTCATTTCAGTAGAGTTTGTATGTGTGGTTCTCTCTCTCTTTTTTATAGTTCATAAAATGAACATATTGAACATGTTAGAGGTTGAGCCCTGTTTTCCTCTAACCTAAAAAGGGTAGTCGACAGACCAAAACATATTTTTGAAATTAAGTGCTAATTATGTGGGTCAGTTCAATATGGCTCTTATTTGAATGAAGAGTTTTGGTTCTTTGGTTTTGTATCATGTGACACTGAAGACTGGCATAATGATGCTGAAAATTCACGTTTCATCAATAAATTTCATTTTAACACATAAATAGAAAATGCCCTAAAACACCCTAAAATAGAAATTATAAAAATATCTCACAATAGTACTGTTTTTAATCAATTTTATGTCTGCCTGAGGTTAAAGCCATTTACAGACGTAACATTTCTTTACATCCTGCACTATAGCCCGGCACAAATCCAAGCCAACCGGCCCCTGTAACCATAATGAACCCAAACAGCAAGATGTGGTCGCTTTTCCCCCCCTGTATATCCTTTCATGCTTTAGGTTAACCATGATCTCACATCAGGTTTGTTATTGCAGTCTCAGACCAAAGGCAGGCCAGAAATGAAAGGCTCGTTTGAGATGTGGTGTGATAGTTTAATTGGCTCGGGCTGAATTGTGTTAGCAGGCCTGCAGACCAGAGTGTGGGTATATATAACCAGAGACAATAAATGCCCTTGTTAGGGCAGGGCCACTGGCCACCCAGCCACCACAGACAGGATCCCTTCAGATATGTGAGCACATATACTGTTGACATACTGTATTGACCAACACACACTCACAGTTTTGCCCTCAATGCACAAGATCATTCTATAACTACTTAGACATTTATTCATACTCAACTGTATGCACACAAACCTGTGCTTCTCTGAAATATTTCTGCACGAATAAATGCATATTTTCTAAGCAGAAACACAAAATGAACACATTGTAGAACTATTATAGTAAATCGATCCTTCAAATGATCAGCAACAGTTAAAGCTCCACATAAATCATTTAACTCAAAAATGAATCACATAAGACCAGGAACATATATTAAGCAGTTCCTCCAGGATTTTGTGATTGCAACAATTAACACCAACCCCTATGTTAAAGCTCGCAATTTTGTCTTATTTCCATGCATGAAGCATGAACGTGAAAGCAATATCAGCTAGTCAATATCCATGAGACTCAGGCCAATCAAATCGATCAACATGCTGTTAATGCTGAACTGACCTTCTGCTATTTTGCTGTGAGTTTCATTGGAAACTGAGCATCACTACAGCCTCTACAGCACTGATGTTTGACTGACTTAATCTGAGGAAAACTTTTCCCTCACAATTTTAGCTCATTCAAACTAAAACTGATCCATACAAATTAATAATACTGAACAAACAATGAAATGAACTGCTTAGAAACCTAACTAAAAGACAAATAAAATTAGACTAAATAAAAATTAAACCTCATTGGTTATTGCAGAAGCTCAAACGTGATGCATAACACCAGAATGAACCTCATTGGTTCGTGAGGAAGCTCAAACGTGATGCGTAACACAAGAATGAACCTCACTGGTTCTTGAGGAAGCTCAAGCGTGATGCGTAACACCAGAATGAACCTCATTGGTTCTTGAGGAAGCGCAAACGTGCTGCATAACACCAGAATGAACATCATTGGTTCTTGTAGAAGCTCAAGCGTGATATGGAACACCAGAATGAACCTCATTGGTTCTTGAGGAAGCTCAAACGTGATGCGTAACACAAGAATGAACCTCATTGGTTCTTGCAGAACCTCAAGCGTGATGCGTAACACCAGAATGATCCTCATTGGTTCTTGAGGAAGCTCAAGCGTGATATGTAACACCAGTATGAACCTCATTGGTTCTTGAGGAAGCTCAAGCATGATGTGTAACATGAGAATGAACCTCATTGGTTCTTTGGGAAGCTCAAGCATGATGCGTAACACAAGAATGAACCTCTTGCAGAAGCTCAAATGTGATGCGTAACACGAGATGTGGTTCTCGCATGTCAAGCAATCATGCTTGATCTTCCGTTTACCATACTGATGTGTTTACATGTGAATAAAAGCCTAAATTAAATCTGTTCATCATATAAAAGTGATCAAGTCTCTTCAGAAAATGTAGACTAAACCGCTCAATTCATGCGGATTAGTTGTACAATCTCCATTACATTTTTGAAGCATCAAAGTGGTAGTAGCGTAGTCGTCAACGGAGGGACAGAAAGCTCTCAGATTTCAATAAAAATATCTGTTTGTGTTTTGAAGATAAACAAAAGTTTTATGGATTTGGAACGAAGAACTTTAATTTTTAGGTAAACTATCCCTTTGAAGTAACAACTAAATCTCTTTCAGTTAAATACTAGCTAGCAATAACACATGTATTCACATCAAAAACAATAACTGATATATTGTATGGGATGAGCAGGTTTGACTTGCTCTGACATTAGCACAATAAAACTCCTTTCATCATAGTTGTCATGTAGTTGCCCACAACTTAATTATAGCCTAAACTCTTCAGCACAAAAAACCCCAAACATAACAGAAACTCTTCTAAATCTCCATCATTACTGCATTAAACACCAACAAGTCTTTCTCTTTTCTCAAAAACACATAGAATAACATTTCATTTCAACATTTCCCCAATCCAGTCCCGTGCAAAATATGCAGGGAACTAGAAATCCACTGCTCAGTTTCAGTGGTCAAGAAAAATTATTTGTGTAATTCAAGCACAAAAGGATTTTACTTTTACAAATATAAGATCATGTAAAAATGCTCAGAATTACAGTCATTCTCGTTTAAAGGCTACATAAATGTTTCCAACTCTCTCATAATGATAAACAGTGAGTTTTCACTGCAAAATAACATCAAATTGCATTAAAATGTCATCTGAATATGCAGTCATTTTATCCCACAATCATCTAGTTTCATAAGCTGCTTGCAGGATTGACTTACTACTGAGTAAGTAAAGAGGTCAATTTAGATTTTTAAAGCAGCATATTTTATTACTTTTTTCCAAAGACCAATTTGAAATGAACTTTCCTCCTTTTTCAGATTCACCAATAGAGGCGATTTACTTCTTGTGTGTAATGAAGATAAGATTTTCAAGCTCTAATTTTGCCCATTAATAATTAACTGGCTTTTAGCGTATGTGTGTGTGTTTGAAGTATACGGTGACGCTGCACGTGGCTGCCTGTCACAGAGCAGAGGATTCTGGCCCATTTTAAGATCCGAGGTGCGGTTGAACCACACATCGTTCCGTAGTCATTTTATCCCGGCCACCTGTAGCCCAGCGAGGGAGCAACAGTAAATCACGTGACCGCTTCCCCGAGACGAAACCCTAATCCCGAGCCTGATCGGGCCGGTCCAGGGATGGAGGGGATGGTGAAACTCGAGGCGACAGCTTCACCAATGAAGAGGCGGAAAAGTGGTCCCTGCGCTCGCCTTGTTGTGTCAGCACGGCCCCATTAATGTCACTTTAGTGCCAGCGGCCCTTCCCTCCGCACGTGCTGAAAGTGTGTGTGAGCGAGAGCATAGGAGCGGGAATGAGCGGGAATGTGGGGGCGTTCCGGCCCCTGTGGATACTCTACACCCTCTTCACGCCTGACGGGCTGTCAGAGGTTATTAGCGTGACCCGGCGGCCATCCTCGGGGAGAATACGAGAAATCGCCGATGCGCTCGGAACTGATCTGCACAGTAGGAAGCAGGTGAATAACATGCTTCACCTGCTTATTTACACAAATATATTCATATTTAATTTGCTCTGTAACAAAAAAAAACAAGACCTGCTTATGTACATGCATTTTAATGTATCACAGGTTTCAAAGCTACGGCTGTGGAGTGAAACCCAGAATGCATTGTGAGAGACATTTCAATTGTGCATATAGCCTACTGTTCAAAAGTTTAAAGGCCGCCTGAAGTGCCTTGAAAGTGCAGCATTAGTCAATGTATTGACGTAATTTCCACTGAAACAGGAAGACAGGGTGGGACATAGCAAACAGATACTCCCCTTTTTAAAAATAGCCAATAGTGTTTAGTTTATATCACAGCTTGGCCAGAGAGCCGTTGAGCTCCTACTCTCTAACCTTTTCTCCTCCTAATCTCCTCTAGATCGCTTTAAAATACAGCATTCTGTGCAGAATTCAAACGAGTCCGATGCGTTTTCTGGTCTGCGCCGACTCAATCATATGATCCGCTCTGTGCTATCGTATCTCTGGACCGGAGCTGCAGAGGTTTGGGTGACACACTAACATGAAACCAGACTTCATTCGCCCCAATGGAAAGCATATTTACATTGTCTGAATCATTCCCCATCCCCTATATAGTGCACTATGAGCCATTCAACATGTAGAAACCATTGTAATTGTGTGAACAAGTGACCGTTTTCAGCGGCAGCTTCAGCGTCTGTTTATAATGTAGGGGGCGGGGCTTTAGATTCCAGAGAGCATTTGACTGGACAGAAAATCTGATGAGAAGCTGAAGTGCAGGGATGTCATCAAAATCATTAAGCTAGCACACTAGCTTATAGATAACCGTAAGGCTAACATATTCATACTAAAAGCGTTAAAAACTACTGTCAGGGTTTACTAAAGACATGCAGTGAAAAATTAGTGCTGAAAAGGTATGGACAGGGTTATTATCTGACCTTATTGCAAATGCATTTGTAGGAGTTTCCCGTTCAGACGCAAAATTTATTGGCGGAGAGTATTTAAATGAATCATGCAAGGTGATTTACTAAGGTTTATGCTCGTAGATTTATTGGTATTTG
Organism: Paracanthobrama guichenoti; assembly: GCA_018749465.1. Classification (NCBI taxonomy): domain Eukaryota; kingdom Metazoa; phylum Chordata; class Actinopteri; order Cypriniformes; family Gobionidae; genus Paracanthobrama; species Paracanthobrama guichenoti. The sequence continues at coordinate 34,634,265 of CM031955.1, forward strand.
TGCCATTATTCAACGCTACCCCAAAAAAGCATGTCTTAAACCAGATGCTAATTTGGAAATGCATTCCCAACGCCTCTTTCGTGGAATTGCACAGTCATGCTAATTTGCCCTGTTTAGTAAATCTGGCCCTAGATGTCTAATCTGGTTCTTGAAGCAAAACCAGTTAAGAATAACCAATAATAACCAATGATAATACCTTGATAATAACCTTGATAATAACCAAGCTGTGATATAAGAATCACTGCCTTTCAAACCAACACATGAATTTCACATGTGATTTTTATGTGGTTTTGGAAATGTTCCCATATGTGCAAATTTCAAGCCGCAAACGCCATTTTCACAAAAAAAACAAAAAACAAAACACATGCAGTTAACATGCACATATATGATTAACATGTGTTCACATGTAAAATTCATGTGCATTTTCCACAAGGGTTTGCCACACAAAATATACATAAACAGCTACATGCGAAAAACCAGACTGACAGTAATTCCCTCTCTCTTTGTGTGAGTTAGGGTGGCAGGCCTGTGTTCTGTTGATGGTCTGGTCAGATGGTCTACCGAGTGCCCACATTTGCCACAGATCTATAGCCTCTCTCCCAGGGCAGAATCACCCCTCACCAGCCTGGTGTACGGCAGCTGATCTCTGACTCTAACCACCAGTTAAACCCCACTCACTGGGGTATTTGGGATCTGGTGAATTACACTTCTCAAAGCATTCTGCTTAGGGTTTGTTCAAAACCTCTAACCCTGAACATTAAACTTCAGCAATTCATTCAGTCTGAACCGCTTAGAGAATCCATTCAAACCCAACAGATGTTTTAATAGTGTGTCTGATTTAAACTTCAGCAAAAATGGCCTTGCTGTGGGTAAGATTGATTTGTTTCCATAAATCTTTTTAAACTGTCTTTTCAATTGAATTGTTCATTTACATAATGACTCAAAGGTGTTCAACATATACATTCAAATGTTTCCGTAAAAAATATATGTACACTACTATTCAAAAGTTTGTGGTTTTAAATGGTTTTAATATTAGTAATATTACCATGTAAAATAATTTTCTATTTTAAAATATTTTAAATTGTAATGTATTCCTGTGATCAAAGCTGAATGTTCAGCATCATTACTCCAGTCTTCAGCGTCACATGATCCTTCAGAAATCATTCTAATATGATGATCTGCTGCTCAAGAAACATTTATGATTATTATCAATGTTGAAAACAGTTGTGCTGCTTCATATTTTGGTGGAAACGGTGATACTTTTTTTAACCGTGATACAGGATTTACTTACATTATAAATGTATTGACTGTCACTTTTGATCAATTTAAAGCATTCCTGCTGAATAAAAGCAGAATAAAAGCAGAACGGTCATGTAGGTAGATGATGTTATATTGGTGGTAATTAATTATTAAATCATTCAAAAACATTCTTGTGTTCATTAAATGAATAACAGTTAGAACTTTACTGTATTTTTAAGAGCAAATGCACAAATATTGAGACATCAGATATCATCAAAAGGCTGAAAAATGAGATATATAGTTTGCAGCAATGCCATTAAGTATGATTTCCATTATAAAAACACAGACACACGTTTACACTTATCTATTCATCAGATAAGGTGTGCACACACAGATACAGCTATTCTTTGAATACAAAACACTGGAGGACACTCAAAGTCTCTCTGCCTCCCTCAGTGCATCAATAAATAAAGCAAACAGCATTAAGCATAACTTGAACTATATGATTGAGGCTCTAATTTAATAGCAATAGTATTAGTGTTTTAAGGTTTGGCCATTTAGGTGAAACTCTAAGCCGATGTGGGAGTAATTTGGCCGTAAGGAAATTGATTCTGACCATCAGGCAGTTTCTCATGTTCAAACAGAGGCTGCAGTTAAACAGGATCATTGCTGTTAAACACATTACCCAGGTACCCCCTCTGCTCACAGCCAATGATTATATGTCCACGCTGAGGGATTGAAATTCTGCGCAAATATAGAAATGATCACGGAGCATGACTGGAAGGGAGAATTAAAGCCATCCATTACGCCGCAGGAGACTATGACGCAGATGTTTCTTGTTTCGAGGATTATTAATGGATCTACACTGTAACATAAGAGTCCATTTTGATGTATGTACACACTTGTCAACGGACCTTATTATATTTGTTCATGGTGAGAAGGCCTGCTGCCTGTTGCTTAAAGAAAGAAGAACAAGAAACTGCTAGTGGCCTATGACCTTAAAAAACAGGAAAGAAGACTTTGGAAGAATGCCCAAGGTTTGCCCCCTATGCAACACGGTTATTTATACTGCCAAGCTCCAGAAAGCACAAAAGCACCTTAAAAGAAACACAAATTTCATAACTCATGCACTCAGGACCAACGACAGTTTTGTGACAGTTTTCCTCAGTTTTGTGTGAGGAAATTAGACACAAAGATGCGGTAAACATCACACTAAAATAATGCAATAAACATTAACTAAATAACATAAAATGTAACAAAACACCCTAATGTACATTACTGATAGCAAAAAAAATAAACTAAACTAAACGAAATATAATCATATATGTGATGTGTCACACAGGGACATGTCTTTTACTGTTTTTCACTATAAATGAAATGACAATTCCTAGTTTTTACTTGTAAAAACCATGCATTTAACAGTATTTTACAGTAAAATTGCATATAATGTGATGTTAACTTTTGGTAACACTTTAGTTTAGGGTCCAATTCTCACTATTAACAAACTATTAGCCATGACTTTTGCCTCAATAAACTCCTAATTACTGCTTATTAATAGTTAGTGTGGTAGTTGTTGAGTTTAGGTATGGTGTAGGATTAAGGGATGTGGAATATGGTCATGCAGAATAAGGCATTAATATGTGCTTTATAAGAGCTAATAAACAGCCAATATCCTAGTAATATGCATGCTAATAAGCAAATAGTTAATAGTGAGAATTTGACCCTAAACTAAAGTGTTACCTAACTTTTTTTTACCATATAAGGTAACTTGCATGTTAACTAACAGGTTTTTACTGTAGCATTTTATAGTTTTGTTCGGTAAAAATTACAAATATTTTAGATCTTAAATCTCACTCAGTGAATGATGACATTTGGATTGTTTGTCAAACTAAATGTTTGGTTTCAGAAGAATATAGTGCATGAGTAATATGAAAATCACAAAGGATCATGGGATGGTGCTTGTATCCATTATGCATGAAAAATCTGAGTATCCAATCAAAACAGAGGTAATTTACATACATATAAGGTCTAAATGGTAGCAAAAACAGTCTTTAACTCTAATGGTCAAAGAGAAGTTCTATAAAACTGTTTTTGGTGCAAAAACTTGACCAACATTTTAAGTGGACTTCAGGGGGAAAATAAAGTGCTAGAAAAGTATAGAATATTGCTTTTGCCGGGCATACATACTCTCTTAATGAGACATAACACGTACACACGCTCTCAAATGCATCTTCTCTCTAAACCCGACTGAAACACACCTCATCTTGACTTGCACATCTCCAGGGTTTCTGTGGCCAATGCTCCCTGCAGTGTGGCTGGTCAACAGGAGGCATTTACCGTACACTCCACCCTTCCCTAAGTACAAACAATCACAAAAGCACTGATGGCAGTAAACAGAACCAAAGCCACAAACCCACTTCCAGCTCCTTCAGTAATGCAACCGACCACAGTCGCAGAAATTCAGAGTGCTCCGGCGTCCCGTGCTGCGTCAGGTACATCTGCACACACAATTCACTTTACAAGCCGAAGGAAAGTTGTATTGCTCAGTGCTTGGTCTTTTTGGCACCTCAGTCGTGTTCAAAGTTATGTGCCATTTCAACTTAGTCTCTAAAATTCCTTTGGAGAAATAAAAATAGACAAATGTTGACAATCAGAGCAATAAAATGAATGTGATGTGCATAAGACTAATGCGAGAAGAGCTTCTTGAGTTCATATTGAGATCTCTAATGAGATTCTATGATTGCAGTTTTTGGTAACATTTGAAATCACTTCTGAAACTCTAAAGGAGACAAATGTGAGATAACTGGGGACTTTTACTTCTAGGAAAACATCTGACATGAGGGTGAGGTTTTTGTGAGAACCAATCTTGTAATTTTAGATTTTAGGTTGAACAATGACACAAGGCTGTCAAATATAGCACTGATAAATGCATTACCAAAAAAAAAAAAAAAAAACATTTTCAGCATAAAATCATTACCTTTCAAAAGTTTAGAGGTTATTTAATGGCTCTTTTGCTCATGAAGGCTGCATTTATTTGATCAAAAAATACAGTCAAATTGTGAAATATTATTGCACATATAAACTGTTTTCATTTGAATATTTTTTAAAGTGTAATTTATTGCTTTTGCCAGTGATCAAAGCTGAATTTTTAGCATCATTCCTCCAGTCTTCAGCGTCACATGATCCTTCGGAAATCATTCTAATATGATGATCTGCTGCTCAAGAAACATTTCTTAATATTATCAATATTGAAAACAGCTGCTAAATAATTTTGTGGAAACAGTTTTACGTTTTTTTTTTTTTTTTTTTTTTTCAGGATTCTTTGAGGAATATAACGCTCAAAAGAACAGCAATTACTTGAAATGGTAAACTTTTGTAACATTATAAATGTATTACTGTCACTTTTGATCAATTGAATGCATCTTTGCTGAATAAAACTATTAATTTCTTTCGGAAAAAAATTGTACTAACCCCAAACTCTTTTTAGTGTAACCGTGAACCAGTTTTCTCCTACTCGTCTTTTTGCATTTAGATCTATATTTGAGGAACTCTACTAACACACTCCACTTAACCCATTTTCTGTACCTCTCTTTTCCGTTCCTCGAGTCATTCATGGGTAACGCTGGCATCGCAACAGAGGGCTGACATTAAAGTGACTGACTGTAATAAGATATAAAGACTGAAATTATTAGATTTTATTGAAACCACAGTCATTGGCACAGTAACGCAGTGCTATTCAACTGTGAACGCACAAGGAAAGAGCCAAGACGGCAAGAAATGGCCCTGATTATACTGCACCAACCCACCACAAATATATAACATCCCTACACACAGACCTACAGCAATGCCAACAAACTGAGAGGTATGAAGATTTTGAATGCATAAACTCACACAGTGCCAGTTACAGGGGGGTCTGAGGCCTTTAAATAAAGGCAAAACAAAAGGTTTGAAAATCTTAAAAGGTACACTTTTTGGCCCTGTATATTGGTATTTTGGCATATTGTATTTGGTGTATTATTGATGAAACTATGCATTAAATCAAACATACAGAATATTTAGTCTTCAATGAACATGATGGACAAGCATTTGCTGAATGAATGGAAGTCCTTGTCTCTTCCTGTGTGTGGTGTGTGTAGACGGTTTCTCCACCACCTCATTGGCTTTGGGTTTCAAACTCAGTGGCCGCAGCGGTGGTCTGCGCAAGACTCCTTTACCCATCTGGTCTGGAGTGATCTGTAGCTGTGCTCATTGTATCTGGGCAGGAAAATACCACACAAGCCAAGAGTGGCCACAGTCGTCCAGACCTGCACGCGGTTGCAGCATTAAAATAACCATGACAGGAGGCCACACATGGATCCTCAGGTGGGTATGAGGTTAGGCCCTATAGGCTCTATAAACTGTAAAAAAACAGAACATATTGTTTATCCGATCAGAAGACTTTGAGGCGCTGCCTAGTGGAAATTACCAAAATGGCTAACATTGCTTACAGCACATTTTAAGCTGCCCTTAAAGGTAGGGTAGGCGATTTGTTTTAACACTTTGTTATTCTGGTTGAAACTCTCTTCACATCCTGACAGCAATCAATAGAAGTGGTCTAAATATTAAAACATGTATTGTACATATACACCGATCAGGCATAACATTATGACAGGTGAAGATGCCATTTATAGCGAGAAATTACTAATGTAGCAATTAAATATTTGCTTAGTTCTCACCAAAGCGCTCTCTATTTTGCTGTAGATCATTAAACGGTTACACTGCCTAAGAAGTCTGTCCGAAATTAGTTTTGTGAGGTGCCATCCTGCACAAACGCTGCCTTACAAGCCATTGTCTGATAAGGCAGCGAGGCAACGAGTCAGCAGCCTCTGTGTTTTGAAGGAGGCGTGGCTTTGGAGACGCTCTGAAGGGAGGGTGGGATCTTTTACAAACACTGTACCATGCCAGGCCAGTAGATGGCGATGTCACTTTGTAAAGAAAAACTACACGTCTGTAGACTGAATACTTAACGCGCATAACATCTCTGCGTTTCCAGGCCCCCAAAATTAATGTAAATGAAAATGTAACTGAACAGCCAAATGCATAAAAAGGTTTACATTTTTAGTTGAAAAATGTTAGCCTGACCAGCCAGACACCATTGGCAGGGCTCAATCCGAGAGGCGGGATAAATGGTTGTCTTTCAAATTCCCTGTGCATGCAATAGGATAGCACTACAACCAACCAGAGCAAAGAAGGTGAAGCAGAGCTAGTTGATAGATTAAACTTTCGCCATATCCGGTCCGCAAAATTCCGAACATCTTCCTTTCTTAAGAATGACTTCAGTGCTGTTCTTTGTTCTTTTCTCAAAGAAAAGTTTAACAAGTCTCCCAGAGTCGCGGCCAAAGCCGATTCGAAAGACCGCTGTTCGCCAGCTTCTTTGTTTTGAAGTAGCACGCGGAACCTCGGCAACTCTGCCGTCATTATGTTAAGCCCGCCCACCGACTCCATACACAATGTGATTGGCCTGACCAGAGTTTGGTTTCTCCAGCTCGCAGGTCTACCGAGAGTTCAAATTAGATCAAATTAGAGTTCAAATTACTCGCGGCAAATTAGATTTGCTGCCGCTAGGGTGCGTCTAGATTTCTAGGCTAGAAAAATGTGTTAAAGGGTCTCCAAAAGTAAATTAAATAAATGTTAGCTAAAATAAAATGTTATTTATTTTATATTATATTATATTTATATTTAAAATATATATATATATATATATATATATATATATATATATATATATATATATATATATATATATATATATATATATATATATATATATATATATATATATATATATATATATATATATATATATATATATATTATATATATTTTCTTATTTTATGTACTAAAAATAACAGACTAAAACTGAAATTAAAAATATAGATTTTTTTATTATAAAATTTACAAAAACACTACAATAATGAAAATGAAAATGGAAATAAAATATTTATAAAAACTATAATATTATTTGAATGATAGTAAAAGAACACTGGTTTACAGGTGAGTTTCTGAGTTCAAACTGCCAGTTTTCTTCCATGTTTCTCTCTACAGCAGCCACATTATTTCATGGAAAGAGACTGTAAATAAAAGGTCATAAGTTCTGCCTCTTGTCTAGATTCATCTGGAACGGCAATAAAAAAAAAGAAGAGGAAAATACTGGGCAGGGTCTTCTGGATCAGATCAGTGTGTTAGTGGATTTGGAAAGCATGTTACTGCAGTAATTCTGCCATGTCATCAGGATTTTGAAGTTTCTTAAAAAAACGTTCCATTACGGAATTCTAGTCAATGATCCAATTTTGCTGTTGAAGATCGAAAGATTTGTCGATTGCAGTTATCATCCAAATCATGACACATTTGTTCAGATTTATAATTCAGTAACATGTTTTTACTTGTGCAAGCATTACATTTTGTCATCAATTCTGATTCATGTCAGAGATTCTAGTGCAGCAGTTTCCAGCACGATGCCCGTGGGAAACTGGTAGTCCACGTGGAGCCTGTGATTCGCCGGCAGATCACATTCTAGAAAGAGACTTCATTTGAATTCTCTTTCATTTCCTTTCATAATTCTTGCATGACATGAAAGATTCCATACATTCTTTCACATAATATATTAATAATAATAATAATAATAATATAATATTATTATTATTATTATTTATATTTATATTTATATATTTATATATGAGGGGAAAATAATAATAATAATAATAATATATATATATAGCATTTTTATGCACAAAATAATCCAATGTTTATATAGACATATACAGGATCATGACACTGAAGACAAGAGTAATGATGCTGAAAATCAGCTTGGCATCACAGGAATAAATTCAAAAAGAAACAGTTATTTTAAATTGTAAAAAACATTTCACAGTATTACTGTTGTTACTGTATTTTTATAAAATAAATGCACCCTGGGTGAGCATAAGAGACTTCTTTCAAAAACATCTATTTTTGCGCATGTAAACTCAGTCTGGAGACTACAGCTCCAGAGACACATGGAAATGAATGATGTACAGTGTAACCGGAACAGAACTGAACAACCAACATGTGACAGAGAGAGAATATGAGAAACTACTGTTGATGATCACTTCTGATGCACTGATCAATAACTGTAATGAATCTGATGTGAGACTGAATATTAATTGCACTGCTTCTAAATCAAAGGATCCTGTCAAAGCTTCTGAACAGGGCGCACACACACACACACACACACACACACACAGCAAAGAGCATGTACACACACTCATCTTAGTGTTGGCTTCAGATGAGAGCTGGTTTGGTTAGCAGGTGTGTGTGAGCCAGACAAAACTCTTCTGGCGCCACTCACGCATTTCCAGGGTGTGACTGCCAACCCCCCCTCCCCACTTCCTCTCCTGTCAATCATCAACCACCACACACTAGTACATACTCAAATAGACACACACACTCTGATCCAACAAAAACTCTTCGAGCAGAAGTGTAGGCTGTAGAGCTAGTAAGGGCAGGTATGCATCAAATGTCAGTTATGAAAAAATTTATCAAAATTATCTGCATTGTCTAGTTTGCCCTATTAATCCTCTTGTTACAGATGAAGTGTGTAATTTTGTCAATGTTAAAATACTTTCTCCTATCACAGCTTCATATACGGAGACAATTTGTTGGTTGAGCATCTAACTCACACAGATGAACAGCATTCAGAATTGAGAAAACATGTTCAATTCTAATTAAATTCCTGAATTTGAACTACAGTGCGTGCATAATTATTATGCAAGTTTTCTTGGTCTGTTTTTGTATGACCCTGCTGAACCAATGAGCGTTTTGCTGTCCATTGGTCACACCTTCATTTTGTAATTTCTAGCATTGCATTAGTATTGCATCCTTCTCATGAGCATTTAATAATTTTTGACATTCTTTAGTGTGAGGTAAATCTCTGATATCTAACCCTAACCCTAAACTGGGTCATTTATGTAGTATAAATGTGAAATTATTTTTGAATTTGGTGCCTTCTAGACTGAGAAAATCCAAAAAATTTAGTTTTGGCTCATGTGGATGAAAGACAACAACTCCCAGAATGCACTTGCTTCACTGCCCTACGAGGCCACTCCTAAAGCCACTGCTACTGGATCACTTGCCCACCTTGACACCACCCTACCATTGTTTTATAATAATACAATTATTTAGTTCAGTTAGAGAACACACTACAATTAAAAACTGAACGTGTCTGTTCAATATAATGTGAGTGAGCCGAACGAGAGTCACAGCACAAACGCAGCAGTCAGATTACATTCATCGCGAGAGCGACAAGCTGAGGTCTGGCGCGTTTTCAGATCATGCCTATGGATACTTAACTTTCATAGGAATTCATTTGAAAAGTTGAAACACTCACTTTGCTCCGCACCACTCCATTTACATGAATGCCCGCAGCGAGCGCTGTGAGTGAGATTACTGTCTATGGAGGGGTCAAAGAGCTCTCAGATTTCATCAAAAATATCTTCATTTGTGTTCGGAAGAGGAACAAAGGTCTGGGTTTGGAACGACATGAGGATAATTAATGACAGAATTTTCATTTTTGGGTGAACTATCACTTTAAGGATGTGGTTTTACCATGGTGGAAAACAAATCTCAGTTACCAGGTTAACAGAATCTGAAGCAAAATATCTAAAAGACTTGGAAAGAAATATGCCACACAAAAAACCCAAAAGTGTATTTTCTACCAACCAACTGAATTTAAAAAAAAAAAGATAAAAGAAGACTACAGTGGACAGAAGCCATTCAAAAATTGTTACTCATCATCATTACGATTTCAAATGCTTTCTGCAGGTCTTTGTGTGTGTGTGTGTGTGTGTGTGTGTGTGTGTGTGTGTGTGTGTGTGTGTGTGTGTGTATATAAAGTACTCCATCAATCCATGCGTTAAAAGAGAAAAGGAAAAAAAAGGGATAGAGGATGGAGAATTTTCTGACCGCATGCAGGCGTCTGGCTTCCTACTTAGACACTGTGTTTAAGCCATCGCTGCATAAAGAACAGAGGCCTTCAAAGTCACTGGCTTCCCATTGGGCCACAAATCGCCACAGCGACCAGTGGCCAATCTTAAACCACTATGACCGAGCAGGGGAAGTGAGATCATGCGCCACGGCTTGGCACAAGGGCGTCCGAATACCCCTCGCCACGCACATGTGGGTCTGTTAAACATGGTGGGTGGACCACAGCACTCCTTAATGCATCCCAGAAAGCCCTCAGCCTGTACGAAGCCCTTTAAAAACTCCCGTCTCTTCCAGTTACGGCTGCTTACTTACTGCGGTTAATACTCCCATCCAACTCCAGCAAGCTCTGATTCAGCTCTCAGAAGCTTGATTTTCCGTGCCGCTTCATCCTCCCGGTCGGGCTGATTCAGGATGTTTCCACACAGATGAAAGAGCATGAGCTTCAGCAGAGATGATATAATCGTTTCCAGCTCCCGCTGGAAGGATATCCTATGATCACACAGACAAAAGGGAGAGAAGGAAGAAAGACATGACAAGTGAGCATTAAGACAAACAGACACATGGTTCATTGGCATGCTGAGCTCCTCTCTGGCAGCGTGCAGTGAGTTTATTCATTTACATCATCTGAGAAGGTGAAACACTCTTCCACGTGGCCATGACCTTTTTGGAAGGCTCAAATTTTAGAAATATAATGCACACCGTTATAGAGTTCAGACAGCTGGGTTGAAAGGTCGAATTTGTGTCAGTTTTTTCTTACAAAGACAATATCTCTGCAACTGTATGCAATATAAATGTTGCAACCCGAGACTCGACTCACAATTGATTTTAATAGTGTTTGCCAATAATATGTTGCTAATCTAGACCTGCGATACTGTAATAAGCATAAAAATACATAGTATAAAGAAATATAAGTAGAATAGTTCATTTTTAATTATACTATTGGATATTGAATTAATTTTATTTATAAACTACATCTCTTTTGCTTCATCCACCATGACAATCAATGCACTATGGGATTGCAAATTGCAATCAACAATAAAGACACTGCAATGCATTTTAATAATAATGTGCTGTGAACCTGAATAAGTTGGCAAAACAAAATAATGTAGGTAATCCGTTACATCCAAGTTAAGAAATTCAAAGTTTAATTAAGCGGAACTGGCAGAATTTTACTTTGTACTCATTTTAATCTTGAAATATTTGAGTAGGCAAATTCATACATTTAACTTGAAAATATCATGTAATCTCAATTTAAATATTTTCTGTAGTGGAAACTTGGCTAGCTTTAACTATAGCTTTGATTGCCATAGCATTGCACAGCAATTGCTGAAAGGTGCAAAATATTAAACACTAAGTCTCCCACTTAACATTAACCTTGCGCACAAAATAAAATAAAAAATAAAAAAAGCAATTATATAACATTAAATTATTGGGCCCTATTTGAACTATCTGAGCGCATTGGTCTAAAGCTCATGGCGCAGGTGCACTTAGGGTGTGTCTGAATCCACTTTGGCTAGTTTAACGACAGTCGGCGCACCCGCCACATGGTCTAAAAGGATTGTACCTAGTCATGGGTGTGTTTTGGGCGTAACGTGCAATAAACCAATCAGAGTCTCATCTCCCATTCCCTTTAAAAGCCAGTTGCACTTGCACCATGGCGGATTTGCTATTTACATGGCGGAATTTGCGAGTGGAAAGACTGAACGATTCTCCAGAGAGGAATCCTTTTATTTTTTATATTTAAAAATGTGTGTGTGCTGCGCATCCCTGTGTGTGTAATAAGCAGAGTGTACACGCGTTGTGCGCCCGCCTATAGGCACATATTACTAACACACCCATTAAATAACACAAAAATACTGCGTTATTGATTTTAGACCAGGTTTTTGTTGGTCAATGGTGAAGTCGTTTTCAGTTCCTCAAAATAGCACCGCGCCTGAACACGCCTCGTTTTCAGACCAGTATGCCCATGGGTGAACAGATGGGGGTGAGAGCATTTGCTATTTAAACAACGTGGTGCTGGATGTGAAAATGATAACTCTGTTGACCTGAAACTAGTAAAAAACACTTGCGTTACATCTGTTCATAAAACTCAAAACAATGAAAATTCAGATTTTTGTGAATTCAAAAGAAAAAGAAAGTTCGAAATATTCAAATTAATTTGATTGACCTAATTTGTTTAATTTAAGTTTACCCTACTTAAATTAATTATTTTGAGCATTAGGGTTTACAGTGTGTTAAAATGTCTGTTGGGAAATCGAGCTACTTCGTAGAAGTTGGTTTAGATGGTTAACCTGTTCAAACTTTTGTCAAGCAGGTTAATTATGGATGGTAGAGCATCTTGGATCAGCAAAATAACAGTTGATATGACAGGTTTTATCTGTACCCATATAAAAGGAAATATAAACAGCCAATGTTTTTAAGGGGCCCAAGGCAAGATCATGAAGTTTCTTTATTGTGTGTATAAATGTTAAATAGTGCAAGAGATTCAATAGAAACATGCAAAAATCAAGGCAGAACTATGCAAAAATGCAGTAGGCCTAAACGTTTAAACTGGTTTTGAGGCAAAAGTTAGTGAAAGTCAGGTGCAGCAACGTGAAAACAAGTGAGAATCTCTATCTCTCTATCCATCTCATACTCCATTTGATCCGATATGTGAATCCTTGAGCTAAATGTTGGATCGATAGGGAGGTCTGTTCGCACACAGCTGTGTGTCCAGAGGCTGTTGGCACGACCTGAGAGTCCACAACGACTTACTGTGTAAAAACAGCATTAAAGAAAGGTCAAACAAAGGGAAGATCTTGGGATTTGAGGCGCACATGTTCACCATTCTGTAAAGTGAGAAGAACATGTGATAACGGTGTGAGAGTTTAAGTGTGTTTATGATTCTTCAAGATTCAAGAGTTTTATTTGTCACATGCACAGTTATATACAGAGTATACAATCGGCAGTGAAATGTAAACAATATTAATTCTTCAATTAATATTTAAAACATTTTAAATATATAAATGTCCTGGAATAAATATTTTAACTCGATCAACCTTTGAAGCAGAAATCCCAACAGCAGAAATCATTACTGTTGTCAATCAGGTCTCCCAAACACTTCTGCCAATGGTTGATGGAGCAGATTTTTATTTTATTTTAAGATATTAATAGTTTCATTCAGCAAGGATTCTTCAAATTGATCAAAATAACAGATATACATTTATAAGGTTACAACAGATTTATTTTCATTAAAGATTATCCTGGGGAAAAAGTAGCATTATTTCCATAAAGATATTAGGCAGCACAACTTATTATTGATGATAATAATAAATGTTTCTTGAGCAGCATATGAGAATGATTCCTGAAGGATCATGTGACACTAAAGACTGGAGTAATGATGCTGAAAATTCTTTTTTAAAGAATGTTTTTTTTTTTTATGTATTCAACTAAAAAATGTTTTACATTTGAATAATATTTCATTATATTACTGCATGTTTTGATCAAATAAATGCAGCCTTGCTGAACACAAGAGACTTATTTAAAAACTGTATACCGAGCCCAAACTGGTACAGTATATGATTTTTCAGACTGTGGCTCTTGAGAAGTGTGTTGCAGGCCTTTAGCTGAAGTTAGCTGTATTTGGCTATCACCGTCTCAATCTTTGGTGTGTGTTGTGCACATCTTGTGTTGAAATCTAAGACAGAGCCTCATGCTTCTTTTGTTAAAGATTAAGGGATCTGAGAATGTAAATATTTCCAGCTGATGAGCAGAGCTGAATGAATCAGGCTGAAATCAAAGCCCACGGCAATGCCTTCAACTGTCCTTATGATGGAAAAACAGCAGTAAACACACACACACACACACACAACACACACACAACAAACACACTGTATGATTTATAAGCTTGTTTCCTCATGGGGACCTCAATTTTCTGTGTAAACTCAGGTTGAAGTCCCCACCGGGATAAAAGAACATGAGCACACACCCACACGCATGTTGTGTTTTCATGTTTTATGGGAACATTCCATAGACGTAATGGTTTTTATACCGTACAAACCATGCATTCTATCCCCTACACTGCCCCTACCCCTAAACCTACCCATCACAGGAAACATTCTGCATTTTTACATTTTCAAAAAACATCACTTAGTATGATTCATAAGATGTTTTCCTCATGGGGACCAAAAAATGTCTTCACAAGGACAAGGATTTCGGATATTACCATCTTTGTGGGGTCCCCATTAGGTAGGGTTTAGCAGGCCACACACACACACACACACACACACACACACACACACACACACACACACACACACAGTGCTTTCATGTTATGGGGACTTTCCATAGACATAATGATATTTATTCTGTACAAACCGTATATTCTATCCCCTTACACTAAACCTACTCATCACAGAAAACACTCTGCATTTTTACATTTTCAAAAAACATCACTTAGTATGATTTATGTCCCCACAAGGATAAGGAGTTCGGATATTGCCATCTTTGTGGAGACATTTTGTCCTCATAATGTAGAGTTTACCTGGCCACACACACACACACACACACACACACACACACACAAACTTTTTCTGCTTGATTCTGCTATTGAGGTTACATGGCGCCCCCTATTGACAAGCACCTTAGAGTAATTTTTGAGTGAAAACAGGACATTCCCATAGATCTTTCACAATTATGAGTAAAATCAGGGTCTAAACATCACAAAGTTCAAGTGTAGTAAGAAAGTGTAGTTTATATTTGTATACATTTATATTGTGTGTGTTATGTGTATGTGTATGCCATTTACGTATATCTTATGCATATATTTAATTTTATTAGACTTAAACATGTTACGATATGTATTAAATATATTTCGAATGATTAATATGCCATTTTTGTTTGGAAAAAAGATCAAACCCTAGAGACTGACATGACATCATATCCTATTAGGTGCATACTTAAAGCTGCAACTATAGATAGAATGATAAAAGATAGATAAAACGACAGACAGACAAATTAAAGTCAGTTGATATGTCAGTGATCCTCTGGGAGACAGAAAGTCGTTGTTACCCACAATGCTCGATCTCTTTCGATGTGTGCCGTAATTGCTTTTAATAGGGAAATTTATTGAGGACGAGAGCCTGAATATTGATGCTATCAGTGAGCAATCATCTCTGTGGCTTTCTTTTAGAAATATTTAAACATGCTGGTCTTTCATATTAACCTTGCCAACGCAAATATCCCATGTGACAGGGTTGGCGGCACTCCCCATTCATTACACTAGTGTTCAAATACAAAAGTGTTTTTGGAGTTACTCATTTTATAGGGGTGATTATGAAAATATCCTGTTGTGCTCATGAGTGCCCCTGGGATACAACTAATGACAGTTCCGAATCATAAAATCAGTCCAGAGAATTCGGTCTGATCACATAAATTGCATAAGATTATACTGACGCTCAACATGACCTTGAGTTACCAGACTGCTGACATGAGATGTGCTTGTGATTCAGATTCTACACGGGCTCTTGTGTGTTAATATGGACTGTGTGTCTCTACAGCTGAATCTATCTACTTGGAAACTTCCACCTGGAGACATCGATTTTGCAGAGATGTGGATGTATACAGAACATTAACACGCAACAATTAAAAAAAGTTATTATATTTTGTCATCATAACACTGTTTATGAAATGTTTGCAGAAAGAGGTGCAAAACAGGGTAAAATGCATTCTGGTCTCTAATGCTCACAAAGACTACATTTATTTGATCAAACATTTAGTAAAATATTGTGAAATATTATTACAATTTAAAATAACTTTTCTATTGTAATATATTTTCAAATGTAATGTATTCCTGTGATCAAAGCTGTATTTTCAGCATCATTCCTCCAGTCTTCAGTGTCACGTGATCCTTCAGAAATCATTCTGATATGAGGATTTGATGCTCAATAAACATTATTTGTAACAATGTTGAAAACAGTGCTGCTGCTTTTGTGGAAACTGTGATACATTTTTTTCAGAATTCTTAATTGGATAAATAAGCAGTTCAAAAGAACAGCATTTATTTGAAATAGAAATAGTTTGTAACGTAAATATTTTAACTCCGAAGAATTTAGTGCGACCGTGACCCTGAATAAAAAGTATGAATTTCTTTAAAAACAATAAAAAAATTATAATAAATAATAATTATATATCTTACTGGCCCTCAACGTATGAATAGTGTAAAATTTCTATAGGTGCATTTTAAACACATCTATCAGTAAAGCATATAAACATGTTTCAAAACTTTCAAAAATTCAGTTAATCTGGACAAACTTTATGCTTTTCAAGTTTAAAAAGACAGTTGAATTTCTTTGAACTTCCTTAGATTCAAATTTGAATTTATCCTGTTTGCTACCTCAATTCAAATTAAGGAATTTAAATGGAATTTTAAAAGTTCCAGTCTTTAAACTTCCAGGGCTAAGGCTGAAAAAGTGAGCGGTCACTACTGCAGTAGCTGTTTCAGGTATTATTTTCATAAATCATGGTATCACCAAATGTTGTCTGATGCTTGAAAAGCAGGCCTCCTGACAGTAATCTCTCCCTGCATCCTAATGTCCACACTATCCATCCTAAATAGTATGTGAGATTGAAATAAGTGTCTCCCAAAGCATAGTATGTTAAAAAAAAAAAGAGTATGCCAAAAGTCCCTGGATGGTCAGTAGATTTTTGAAGTGTGGATCCTATAAAGGCTAATATTGTCCACAACACACTGAGCTTTGGAGGAGGATTTATTCTGGCTTCACGTGCTATTAGAATGATCGTAAATACTAGATTCCTAGTTAAAATTCAAAATTTTAATACAATGAGCTCCGATATCATGTGAAGGCAGCATTAGTTCAAAAGTTAAGTGTTAAAAAAAAATTACAAAACACGGCATACTATAGATAAAGAGACTTATAAACCAACATTTAAGCTGATAAAAATATATTTATTTAATGCTACCCGTGTTATATTTCATCTGCAACAACTTGAAATATTTTATAAACACCCATTTGGCCATTAGCTTTTAAATGCATCATTATGCATTAAAATGAGGAACCCCTGACTGCAGATCAACGTGCTACTGCATTTCTCTCCGATACGGAAGGAATTTAAATGAAATGAAATGTGGAGGATGTTAATTGTGGCAGGATGCAACAACTGAAGACGCTATTTTATGACGTGATAGCATGCCCCAAAGCTCGTCTACCATTCTGCTACATCTCTTTTTTTTCATAAAAAGAGTACATGCTGTAAGGCTGGGAAAACTAGCAAATGCTGGACTGTCTGATTGAGAAACGAGGACTCCCTGAGAAAATAAAGGAAATTAGCATCTGAACGCACTCTTATACATTTAGCGTCCCCATCCGAGACAACGTCACACTGAGTTAATCATATAAGAATGACTTTAATTTACATGCCTTTCCTTTCACTGCCTCTTCCCCTATCTCTCCTCCAGAATTCACCCAAAATCTATATGGTTTAATATGAACAAGTACTATACAGCATTATATATATTTGATTTAATTTGACTGGAACAAAGGTCTCATCCCCACAGAAGTAAACCAAAAGGTAATGAAGTTTTTAAGAGTTTAGAGATATTTTGCTTGTTGAATGATGGGTGTGTCTCCGGCCAAATGTTCTCTACCTCCTGCCGTCAATACAGGTCTATGGGACAGTGATTAATGTAAATTCCCATTGTTAACATGTTTCCATTTGAAAGAGGTTTCTGTCTTGGTCTGGGTATTTAAGGAGATTCAGGGCTCAAACCTCTATATCGGTCAGCCCGTAGCGCTGAGTGTCTACCAGATGCTCAGCATTATGTAATTTTCAGAAGTCAGGTATCCATATTTTATTCTTTATTTCAGAGCATTTGATGTTATGTATGGATTATCTTTGAAATGATTATGTAATTGGCATGATACATTTACCTGACTAATAATAAATTGTTACACTAATTTATTCTGACTTACTCTGGAATTATTAACTATCTCTAGTAGATTATGAGCGGGTATAATTTCAATAAAGGGTTAAACAGAATAATTAAATGTGTAGTCAAACTATTAAATATAAAATGACCAAATAACTAATTGGCATTCTAACCTAAATTCGAGGCCATAATAAAATGGAGTCAGATAAAACTAAATTGGAATTAAATCCCTTTGCCCAGCTGAAAAGATCAAACACACAGCAGACCTTCGCCCACCAATCATAAGCTTCCACTGGGATGATTGGGCGGACTTACAATACTTTTAGGGTGTAGTATAAGTAGGCAAATGGGACACAGCATGCAAAATCGCATACTTCCCTACTATATAGTAGGCAAAAAACAGTATGTGACAAGTCTGAGTACACAGTACTCATGAAAAAGTTGGCAAAAAATACCCAGGTGACCTACTACTTCCGTCGAGATTCTGAAGTGTGCATACGATAGTCACTTTACCATCCCATGAGGCCACTGGAGAGGATTTGAATGGCAGTTAAGTGATGTAACTGACACTGGTAGGTCACATGATAATGACAAAGCTAACGTAGTACATCCAGATTGCATTCATACTATACAGAACATACTTTTTAGCAGTTGTGAAGTATTTACTTAATCAAAATAAGTACCTGCTCTGTAGAGTATGCGATTTCAGTGGTGGGTAACTGAGCTGGTGCAGTCAAAGCTTTGTTTGGTTTGGCCTGTTCAAGCTCATGCTCATGGGCAGTGGAAATGAAAGAAATAGTAATTAGGGAAATGGAATGATTTTATTGGCTGTGTTTTCTATACCAAGTTACAACCCAGATGTCAGGCAGCTGAACACACTGGGGCTCGTCTGAGCCATGAAGCAAAATGGAGGATGCATCTATTTATCAAACAACACTACAGTTTATGTAGTTTGCTGATGACATCCAGCTGAATGACCTACCATTAAGAGAACCTGTTCAACCAGGAATCATAGCTTACTGTTTTCTGAATACTGTCAATACATAGTATGCCATACACAATGTTTAAATGTTGTCTTTTGTGCAAATATGTAATTTGACAGCCTGATCAAATCAAGAAAAATCATAATACCTTGAGAAAGCTATCTGTTAGTATCATCAGAAGGGCAGATGCTTGCTGGTCCTTCCTGAATGTACATGACTTGAAATATTCCAGAGCATTTTGAGTCAGACACTTGAGCTGAACATGCCATGTGACTAATCACTCTGAGGTTTAATGACTGAAGGTTAGCTAGTTAGCTAGTTGGCTAGTTAGCATGGCTCATTTAGCCCCTGCTGGTAGATTCTGGAACCATTGACTGCCATTCAAAATTAATTATTTATTTATTTTTCAAATAAAAAATTGTGTGTGTGTGTGTGTGTGTGTGTGTGTGTGTGTGTGTGTGTGTGTGTGTGTGTGTGTGTGTGTGTGTGTGTGTGTGTGTGTGTGTCTTATGCTCGCTAGGCTGCATTTATTTGATCAAAAATACATTAAAAATTATTCAGCAATAAATGTTTTATATATATATATATATATTCAAATAGAAAACAGTTATTTTAATTATGCTCAGACTTGGTGAGCATATGAGACATCTTTCAAAAACATTAAAAGTTCATAATTATTACAATTATTAAAATGGTATATTATTTAACATATGGTGCTAATATATGTATTATATTATACTATAATTTTACAAATATATAGGCTGCATAGATTTTTTAATAAATAGCCCTCCAAAAGAACTGATCACTGGTAAAATATCTACTAATTGTATATGTATTTTACCAGTGCCAGTGCTCAGTTCTATATATATATATATATATATATATATATATATATATATATATATATATATATATATATATATTATAATATATATTTATATATATATAAATATATATATATATATGTTTTTAATACTCTTTTAAATGTTTTTAGTATTGTAGCCTATGTAATTTTGTGTTGTATGTTTCCTCTCTAATGGAGCTGAATGGAGTTGAATTGAATTTACTCGTAAAAAATACTGTACTGAATTGCATTATTTTCCTGATGTGGCAAATATAATAAAGTAGTAAAAAAAGCATTCTCTTGATGTCAAGTCTTGTGTTTCAGGGTGGTTTGGCTTTTGTGCCATCTGGATTGCAGAACGAGCACATCAGTTCATTAGTGTAGCTTCTGATCTAGAGGTTGCTTTAATCTGAAATTGTAAACTCTAGTTAATTACATCCTCTTAAAAAGAACTTAATTATACATAATCAGAGCAGAGGAGTTCATGTTAATTGAGCATAGCAGATGAGTCGAGATGAGTCGCCATTGTGCTTTGAACCACTGCAACTTCATTCACCCTAAGACATCAGGTTAAACAGGCCAGTACATATACAGAGAGAGAACGGCATTATTATACTTCACTCAAACACGTGTATATATATATATATATATATATATATATATCTCTTCTTAAACTATTAAGAAAGCGGAACTACATATTAGATCTTTAGGTCCCAGTCGAACTGAAATGTGACGTACTTCCTTTTTGAGTGAAGCAACATGGCCGCTAGCGCAGAGGTAAACAAAACACGAGAGTCCAAATACTTTGTGTTAATCTAACAGACGTCTTTATTGTTTGTTTGTATATTGTTGAACAGTTATTATAACTGTGAAATGATCGAATTATCGAGTATCTGTTGTCAGAACTTTGCCACGGCTAACAGTGCTAACACCAGTCTCTGAAATCCAATCACAGAGTTCAGTATCTGAGATTGCAGCGATATTATTAAGCCTTGTATGCGTTACATTTGCTATCTTCACCGTGTAGGTTGTTGCTCCCAGCGGCGAAGAGGAATCCGCAGAGACTCCAGCAGCGCTGAAGAGGGAAGAGAGACTCAGAAAGTTCAGAGAGCTTCATTTCAAGAGGGTAATTATGTCACATATTCCTCATATCAGTGAAATCCTTAAATCCAGACCATTTATTATAGCTACTGCCCAGTTTACAACTGGTATTAACATCTGTCATTGGTTGATCTGATTGAATAACAAGTGGTCAGATCGGTCACTGTTTACACCCGGTTGCAGCATTTATTGGATTTTATGGCGAAATACTGCATGCAAAAAACGATTTTGGACTATTTTGCTTCCCCAACGTGTCTCATTTCAGACTAGCAGAAAGAAAACATCCAAGATGTTTTTTCTTCTGTGAAGATTACGTCTTTAAAAGCCGTATTCTCAAGATGATATTTTTTTTCGTATTTACTCAAGTCTCAAGTCATAAATCTCCTCTCCAACAGAAGGTTTTTACATAGGGGTTTGTTCATATATCGTCGATTTACGTAACATGTTATTGTTTATTTAGATAATGCATTAATTGCATATTTAGACATAACATTTCAGAGCACTTTGCTTCAATGTACTGTGATTAATCAACTGAGGTAGTATGGTGAGATCTTTTTTTACCCTATTCATCTGTAATGTCTTAAAGGTGCAGTAAGTGATTTCTGAGAAACACTGTTGATGGGCCTATTTGAAATACACAAACAAACACACCGTTCCCTTCATTGCTCCGCCCCCAAAATACACAAACACGCAATGCAATAATGGATGTTTGTCATATGCAAAGTAATGCTTCACCAAAGAAGCGAAGATGACAAGCGAACAGCAAGGAACAAAAAAATTGTGTTATAGCTTTTGGAGCAAGGGTGCCGCCATCTCTTAAAGGATCTCTTAAAGATGTCCGAGATGCAAGTCTCTTAAAGATGTTTGAGCAGAAACAGCAGGTATTGTATTGGCAGGTGTTAGCACTACTGGTGAATGAGCCAGTGTAAATGCAAATATGTCTGAAAGGTCTGACATAACAATGAGATGCCACACGACCGACATTGTATGAAGCGTTGCTTGTTTACATCTTGTTGCACCTCACGTTATGAAAACAATGTTTGGGATACCACGATCAAAACTTTGTGATGTGGACCATTTTATGTTGGATATTCAATCAAATTATAACAGGAGCCTCCAGTGTTTACGCTTCGGCATATAGAGAAAGCATTGCCACCTCCCGGCACAGTGTGCTAAATGTATGCACTGTGGTGATGTGTGGGTGAACACATAATACATGGTCCAGATCAGCAGATGGACTCGGTGGGCATTGGCGTACACCATCCACACTTACACTAGGTAGTGTTTCTGACCCGCTGTTCACCATAAACCACCAGGTTCACGACTTTTTCCATCCGTAACAGTAGTACTGCTCGGTCCCCTTGCTGTATCGGCTCAAATGCATAAGCAATTTGACTTCTTATGGGCTCAACAGTCCTTTCAAGTTCATCTTTCTCTATTTGAAAACAAGTGTGTGTTATAAAAGTAAAGAAATGCTTGTATTACTTCACTGGTCAGCGGGGAAAACCACTTCCGTGACGTCACACACTGTGGTATTGCAAGATGACGGCACCCTTGCTCCAAAAGCTATAACAAAAGTCCTATTTTCTATAAAATGGTTACATTAATTTTGTGATATAATATATATATATATATATATATATATATATATATATATATATATATATATATATATATATATATATATATATATATATATATATATATATATATATATATATATATATATATATATATATTTTTTTTTACTTATTAAAGTGGAAATCAGTTTACTAAATAATGTAAACTTGACTGACTGCTTAATTTCCACTTTAATAAAATCAATTTCATTTTTGACAACACTATACAGTGCACAAGCTTTCCTGTAGCTCAAACAATAAGAGCCTGGCGCCAGCAACGCCAAGGTCATGGGTTCGATTCCCAGGGAAAGAAAGAACTGACAAAAAATGTGTACCTTGAATGCAATGTAAGTCGCTTTGGATAAAAGCGTCTGCCAAATACATAAATGTAAATGTAAGTTGTCTGGCTATCACCAGACCAAGCTCAGTCTTTTAAGATTGAACATTGGTCTGGGGAGTCTGCTCTGTATTTTCTTCTGCACAAGAGGTGTGATCAACGGGCATAGTTCAAAGGACTCTGTACGCAATTGGATAGTCCTTCAACCAATCAGGCCAACGCTTCGTCGCTTCTCTATCTGTCAACATGTTAAACCCGACAATAGCGTGCCAGGTGGATAAGCCGCTTTGTGATTGGTCCCTGCAGATTTGTAACAGAAGCAGGATAGAAATATGTACATGTTTCCAGCCTGAGCTGCAGGATGAAATCAAATCGCCAGCAGATCAGTCTGGGTTTACCCAGTCTAGTGCACAAAAGTGTATATACAGGCAAAACCAGTGGTACGCACGTATATGGAGCAGAAACAACACAACCTCTGCATCCGTTTTCAGGCCTTCCCACTGAGGTCTCTCCAGCACTGATCATCTTGCCCGATCATAACCCTTCTCTTTCCAGTGATATTCCTCTGACATCTTCTCTTTTGTAATGTCTCTCAGACATCTATCTTTCTACAGTCTTTCTTTAAATCTCCCTCTTGCTCATTCTCTCCCTCCAATCATGAGTGGCCCCCTAATGCTGATTGGTTAAAACTGCTGTGGTTTTCAGTCTGATCCATTTTCAATGGCGTATCTCAGAAATCGCTTTCTGCACCTTTAAGAGGAGAGTCTTAGTCAAAACACAGCATGACGCCTGTTTTGTGCGTCTTTGATAGTGTTGTCAAAAGTACTGACCGTGATACCAAATCGTAGGCTTATCGCAATAATCAATATATCGATTATATATCGCACAATATATGTACATGACCTCAATAATTTTTTGTGATGCAATATATCGCATGAGGCGTTGTAGTGTTTTCCTAACAACTCCTGACAGTTTGGAAGAATAAGCCCAAATGGACGAGTGTTAAAGCTGTTTCACAAGGGAAAACATTTATTTACTAATATATAATATATTTTTTACCCTTAATTTGAACTAAACTAAAGAATTAAAAGGTTGTCATTTGAAAGTGTGTAGGTCTATTTGCATTATTATGCTGTTATATTAAGATTATATATTCAGTGGCATAAAATAGTCTTAAAATTACAATAATATCGTTTATCGCAATTATTTCTGGGACGATATATCGTGAAACAAAAAGTAGTTATCGTGACAGGACTACCAAATCAGTACTGAAATTTAAAAAATATGACGCTTTGAGCACTGTTGAGCGCAATCGTAAACACCTCTGACTGGCCATTGTGCTCACACGCCCATCAAATATGTCTGTGATTGGCTACAATCAGCGCTTCACAAACATGTTGTAAATATACATCAATGACGCTTTTCTCAGAGCACTTACACAGATACACACGACGTGTTTGAATGCAGGCGTCTATCAGCCTACCGGTCCGCTGGTTGACGCCTGCATGTGCTTTCAAACGCTCCTGCTTTCAAAACACTTTCAATCGCTTTCAACCGCTGCCTTGTTGATCATTGTAGCCAATCACAGACACATCCGATGAGCGCGTGAGCACAATGGCCAGTCAGAGGTGTGTACGATTACAGCTCAACAGTGCTCAAAGCATCACATTTTTAAAAATTTCAGTACCAATTTGGTATCGCGGTCGGTACTTTTGACAACACTAGTCTGTGACGCATCCCTGGCATGTGAAAGGACCTTGAGTGTAGCTTTCCTGTAGCTCAAACAATACGTGAGCGTGGTTGTCATGGGTTCGATTCCCAGACAAAATGTAAAAATGTGTACCTTGAATGCAATGTAAGTCGCTTTGGATAAAAGTGTCTGCCAAATGCATAAATGTAGTTGGTGTACTGGTGTTGCTTTGGGTGAAAACTATTGACACAGCACAGCAGAATGTGCTCTATTAAGATCCGTATGAAGTGTGATTGTGTTCTGTTGGTAGAATGAGGCCCGTAAGCTTAATCATCAGGAGGTGGTGGAGGAGGACAAGAGACTGAAGCTGCCGTCAAACTGGGAGGCCAAGAAAGCTCGTCTAGAGTATGAACTCGTAGTGGACCAAAAGAAGAAGGTACCGCACTTGAGTTCAGACCTGCAATGTGTAGTTTCTGCTTCACCAGCAGATCTGCAAAAATGGCAACACAAACACTCGCGCTGTCTGCGAATGATCACATATAGTGACCAATGTTTTATAATGTTTTCTATTTTAATATATTCAAAAAAAAATTATTTATTCCTGTGATCAAAGCTGAATTTTCAGCATCATTACTCCAGTCATCAGTGTCACATGATCCTTCAGAAATCATTCTGATATGCTTATAGTATATTTTCTGATTATTATGTTAAAAACAGTTGTGCTTTTTGTAAACCGTGATTTTCCCCAAAGGATTCTTTGATAAATAAATGTGAATCGAATTTGAAATTTTTTTTTTTTTTTTGTCTCCCTGACCCCAAACTTTTAAACAGCAATTTATTTGCTGTCATTTTGGCTTTCCTACTCTCTACTACTCTCATATGCTGATATCAACCATTAAAGGCCCCATATCATTCAAGCACTCTGTGAGGACGAGTGTGTAAAGCTCTGATTTCTGTGTGTGTGTCAGGAGTGTGCGGAGCGTGGCGAGGACTACCACCGTGTGAAGCTCCTGGAGATCAGCGCTGAAGATGCAGAGCGATGGGAGAGAAAGAAAAAGAAGAAAAACCCTGATCCGGGATTCTCAGGTATCAGACACTCATCTCATTTTCATCATGAATAATATTAAGCAGTTTGATTGATTGGCTGAGAGCAAGAGGGAATGTGGCTGCCATGTGTGATGCTAAAAATGTGAAAATGAAAACATGCAGAGCCTGTGTTTCACGCCTGGTTATGGTTGGTTCTGGCAATTATTATAATTTTCCTTCTGCTTCTCCTTGTAAGACCCCTTTTCCAGACCCCCACAGCTGGATGTGTCTTTATTCATGTTTGTGTGTGTGTGTGTGTGTGTGTGTGTGTGTGTGTGTGTGTAGGGTATGCTGAGGCCCAGTTGAGACAGTACCAGAGACTGACGAGGCAGATCAAGCCGGATATGGACAACTATGAGAGACAGAGAGAGGAGTGGTGAGACTATTCATTCTCATTCAACCTCTGAAATATACACGCACTATTGGAATTGGTTGTAATTCAAGACTCTAATTCTACACTGAAATCGCAATGTGGCTTAGTGCAATTATAAAATCAAGTCTGCGTTTTAATTAAATATCTTCTGCATGTTTTAAAGTGAGGAGCTGCACAGTCTTAACACATGCAATTAAACTTTTCAGTGTAACACATTCAAAATATTTAACGCAATCGTTGCAGCATCGTTTTTTTTTCTGTCATCCTTTGGCGTGATCATGATATTGACATGATCATGCTATCATTCATTCAAGTGCTATGAAACCATTCAAGCACGATAAGACACAAAAAATAACTCTTTACTGGCGTGCGTCTGTGAATAAACGTCCGAAACACGCACACAGAATTGAGTTCTCTATCGTGCTTGAAAGAACAAAAACATACAATTATGCCAAATTTCCCTTTTCGTCAGGTATCCTCGTAAGCACAATCTTAAATGAATTGAAAAGTGTTAAATGAATGCAAAGAGTTGTGAAAAAATAGGATGTGTGTCAGATCCGCGTCATGCGCGGCAGGTCTTAAAGTGACAGCAGCCTAATGGTGCATTCACACCAGACGCGAATGAAGCGTTAAGCACGAGTGAGTTACATGTCAAGTCAATGCAAAGACACGAATAGACATTCTGCGGCGAGAATGAGGCGGCATGAAAGACGCGATACGCGTGAATGACACGCCATGAAGCGTATTGACGCGCAAAACATGAAAGTTGAAAAATCTGAACTTTGCCGGATATTCGTGCTGCGTTAACCAATCAGGAGCTTGCTCTAGTAGTGACAACAAGGAGGACAAAATCATATGTGGATACCCGGAGCTGTACGATATATCTTCATACTTTATAGAAACAGGAATAAAAATTATCTTGCTTGGAAGAAAGTGAGTGAGGAGCTATACATAGGGTGATTGGGACACTTTTTGCCATTGAGATGACTTGGAAAAAGTGTCCCAATCACCCTATTGAGACTACAAGCTAGTTAAAGCCTGCAAATTGAGCTTATTCGCCGTATATTTTAAAACAGTCTGTGTCAGCCATTTCGCAACAAGACGAGCCGTCTGGCTGAAGCCCCTCCCATGACGCGAATTCGCATCTGTTGTGAAGTGAATGTCACGCGCGAATGAAGCGAGTAAACTCAAAATGTTCAAGTGTCCAACTATGCACGAATAACGCAATTTATTCACTTCATTGGCGTCTGGTGTGAACGCCCCATAATAAACCTGCTGATGCCTGTCATTTAATGTTAATCAAAGAACAAAAGACAAAGAAAAAATCACTCACTGCTCTTGACTGAATAACGTTGTAGTTTTAATACCTGAAAATCTTAAAGCACTGTTTGCAAGGTTAAACATCCTTAAACATCCTTTTTTTTTTGTGCATTTTAGCAGGGCAGGTAAATATCTGAACCATCCCGCCTGAAAAAAAAAAAAACCTTTGTGTTAAACCTTGATATATTTAAGGCACAGTTAAATGTGACATTTATTATAATGGATTTATGTGAGGGTTGTTTTAAGTTGTTGTGTTTTGTTTTAAAGCCTATTAAATGTTAAAATTAATTTAAATTAAATTAATGGCTATAATTAATGGATAAAATTGAGAAAGAAAATTGCTTAGGAAAAAGCAAATATTTCAAATATACTGTCTATGTAGTATCTTTTGGAGATTAAATGTGAGTATTACAACATAATGTATTTAAAAATGAATGTTAGGTGCGATTAATCGCAATAAATTACAGAAAAATGTTAGATTGAATTAGACTAGTTAATATAATACTGGTTCAAGCTTCAAAATAACTGGTAAGATATAGTTGACGCGTATAGTTTAAAGCAGCTTGCTCTGAGAGATGGGCTACTTGTGCTGACTGACAGATTAATACTTGCGGTGTTTAATGCGATTGAAATGTGGTGCTTTCCTCAGTGCATAACTTACATTTCACCGGTATATTCTCCATCTGTAAATGTTAGAATGTCATGCAAATATGTCCGTTTTGCTGTCAGGAGAGGACAAGCCTTCTGCAAGTGAATCTCCGCTAAAATTCAGGCTTCCGGGAATGAGCGCCGTCGCATGCATGCGCGCCAAACAGGCGGAGTGCGATAGAATAGGAATGCTATAATTCTGACTAAAGTATACATATTTCTAAAATATTTGTTGTTGGACAATAAATGTGCCATGTGTGGAATTTTAAACCTACAAGTAAGTATATTTTTATGAAAGTCACCATTTTAGTGGGGTAATCAAATATAGGCTAATATGCTTTTGTTTTTATTTTCATTTTTAGTTTAGTGACTTTAAAAACAAAATTATTAATTTTAGTTTTTAGATTGTAAACCCCCTTTTTGCACATAATACATTGCATAGCCTACATTACATTCACTGTATTTGTTTATAGCCTTCAATATCAACATTGTTTTTAGGACATCACTGGGCAGGATGTGAAATAAAATTATTATTAAAATAGAGATTTTTTTTTTTTTATCCAAATAGAAAAACTTTGACAATACCGGGATATATAACATGTATCGCCATTCAACCAAAAAATACTGATATGATTTTTTTGGTCATATCGCCCAGCCCTAGATGAATATTGTCAGCTATATTTTAAGTCTTCTGAAGTCTTTTGGTTCTGAGACATTCATACCAATGAATATGACTTTACTGACATCACATCTGGTGTGGCGTGTCTTCGAAAGTGAATTAGCTTTGAAAGCTGTAGTGGAGGAAGTGTCTAATGAATATTAGAAAGTGCGTCAAAGGTCATATTTTGCCAAATTACATGCTGTATATAAAAATAAGAAGGTCAAATGTTGTCAAATTACATGATGTATATAAAAAAATAAGAAGTTCATGATTTGCATGCTTTTCATTTGCTCCTAGTGGAGAAGATTTCCACCCCACCTCCAACAGTCTGATTCACGGCACTCACGTTCCCTCCAAAGAGAGCATCGACCGCATGGTGGACGACGTGGAGAAACAGTAAGAATCTGTGTTTGTTTTTACACAGGGAATCTGTTCAATTTCAGGTCTCAAATGCAGCAGAAGCACCTGGTGAGCAGATCTGTTTATACGCTTACTTGCGCACACCTCAACGCTCCTCCATCAGAGACAGCAGATATGTGATGCTGCAGCCAATTTTAGAGCTCCTCGAGAGCTCAGCCGCCGCCTCCTCGTGTGTGTTTGTTCCTCGCTCCAGATGTGTTTGTGCCGTTGCGTGCCTGTCGCACATGCATGTGTGCGCCGGCGAGGGTTTGTTTATGCGCGAGACGGCATTCTTCTATTTTGGAGGAGCTGCTTTTAGCTTCTGAGAAACATTAGACAGGGCTACGGCTGCCAGATTGTGACGCACAAACACTCTTTGAAGATGTTTGAAGAAACGTCTGTGTGTGCGTGGGGGGTGTGCGAGTCTCTTTGATGGACTTTGAAAACTGACATTGTCTATTGAAGCATCGAACTTTTAGAAATGAATGGCTAAAGAGTGTAACTGGGTAATATATCAGATGTGTGGTGATTGTGTGATGATTTTGATGGTGATGTGAAATTGTAATGTGCTTTTTTTTGACCTTATACGTTTCCTAAAGACAGTGTTATTTCAGTATAATTTATATACTAGTTTAGTATTTATTAATATTTTAATAGTAGTTTTTTTTCGTGTGAATGGTCTTGTTTATTAGTTAGCTTATTTTAAGTTTTAGTTAGTTTAGTCTTTTTTAGGGTTGCACAGATATATTAGCCGATAATAGCAATTATTAAAGAGTCAATTATATCCTGTCAATCAAAAAGGGGTGGAAAGAAATGTCAGTTCACAGTGTCTGTGAAGAAAATATCTCATGTTTAGGGCTGTCAACATGACAGTAACGCATTAACATTTAAAATAATAGCGACTTTAAAGCAGGGTCTTTTTGACCCTATGAATCACCCGTAGTTTAAGCCAGTGCCAGCTCTGCTGTTTTTCATTACACCAAACATTATTTGTAGTGCATCCCCCATACAATAATCTCAAATAGCTTTGTGCTTTATTTCTGATAAGAAACAAAGTCTCAGCGTTCAAATTCTGTCCATTTTATCACGAAAGTCAAACAGTAAATGGCTTTTTGACGCTCTTAAATGACATGACAGATCACTGCAGCGCCTCAGGTCAATAGGCAGCGCAGACCACAAGTCTTTTCTTCCACTTGAATACAGTTTTTGCATGAAAAAAACATGCATGGACATCAAAAGGTATGTTGAAAGATACAGTACAAATGAATCATGTCTTAATCAGTGTTTCAACCACATCAATAAAACCGCTTGTGAACAAAGGAAACTTATCCAGTGTTCACAGTTTGTTAGCTAGCTATAACTATACTTTTTATACGAAGTTCAGTATCAAAAACAATGAAAAAAAAATAAACCATCAAAAATCTTTCTGTGAGTCAGTTTAAACCAATCATATAATGAATCGATTCGAAACACATTTGACATGTTTGTTTACTGAAAAGCAGTGTGGATTATTATTATTATTTTTTTAAAGGCACAATATAAAATAAATTTTTTTAAAAGATCCAAAAACAACTAGAACAGTGTTATATATTTTGTTGACTTGTGTAATTTCCTTATCCCAAATGTTTCCAAGAATATTTCTCTGGATTTAAACAAGAAATTTTAACCAGGACACGGACCATGTCCATGTGCCGCCTATCAATTACCCTCAATTTCCGGTTTTATTTTGTAGAAACCATGCAAACACCAAAGACGTTTTAATGTATGATGTGTTTTATTAGACAGGTGAGCAACTGTTTGGATGCATTCAGTGACAGAAAACGAATCATTGTTACATAGCTCAACACGGTTAGTCTTACTGTTTAAATCTGGTTTTCATGGTTTGCAGCGAGTACCATGTTAATAATATCGATCTAGCTTACTGTAGTGTGCAACAAGTGTCTCATAGTAGCCGACAGGCGAATGCACAGAGTAGCATTATAACATAACTTTCAAATTTCTCAACTTTCTCAAATGTATCTAATATGATAAAACAGCGGTGCCTACACATGACCGGAAAAAGCGGAAGCGCTCGCCTGCAGCATATTAAAAGCTCAGCGAAATCCAGCCGTCATCAAGCTACGGCTTTTTGAATAAGCGACCTCTAGTAGCCAAACTCTACATATTGTGGCTTTAACTAGGTTTTTACTTGGTTCTTTCATTGTGGTTCTTTAGATTATGATTCTTTTTTTGATATATTCCAACGCTTCTTAGAGCTTAAATTGTGTGTAATCTCCATAAATGTGTTCTTGTGTGTTTAGAATTGAAAAGCGTTCGAAATACAGTCGCCGCAGAGCCTACAACGACGATGCTGACATCGACTATATCAACGAGAGGAACGCCAAGTTCAACAAGAAGGCTGAACGTTTCTACGGCAAATACACCGCAGAGATCAAACAGAACCTGGAGAGAGGAACAGCCGTGTAACCATAGAGACCGTTGCTATGGACTCCATCCGCTAAGAAGTTATTCGCAAATATTTTTAAGATGTGCTCCATTGAGGTTTTTCTCCTCTATGGTGGTAGTTGTTTTTCTTTTTCCTCTCCATATTCTCTCTCGGACCGTTTTTATTCTTGCAGAATGATTTGCCTGCAGTGGGAAAGCAGATGTCTACCTGTCAGTGTTTAGCTTTTGTGTGTGTAAATTCATTCATTTCTGCAGCAGTTGACAATTACTTCAATAAAGAGGTTTCATATCAAACACAATTGACTTCATGGTGCTTTATGATGTAATCAAAGCAGGTTTTTGCCGCAGCATTGCTGATTTTTGAATCTGGTTGGTTAACAGACGTGACTTGAAAGTTGTTGTTCTGCACAAAATTGAATTTACAATGAAAGACATTTGTATTTTCAAAACCGTATCCATTTGAAATGTTTATACTGTTTAGCTTGTTTTAGATCACAATATTAGGCGGTATACAATACGAACACAGTATGAATAATGTGCAGTATTCAGTTAGTAGTAAGTATTATATTCTAAATATCGACTGTCTGAATTTTTATACACACACACATATATATATATATATATATATATATATATATACATTATGTATGTGTGTGTATATGTATCTGAGGAGAGAGAGAGAATGAATAAAAAAAACAATTTCTAAATTAAAATTATAAAATGAAAGCAAATTCAAAATATTAATAAATACTTTAATAGTATACATAAAAAAATAATACACCATGTTCTTTCTGAACTAGTTGTTGCGGACATCCCATCCGTCCTGTCCCAGCTTATGTTTTTTTTTTTTTTATCATCTGGTTAGAATATTACTGAATATTACTTTTCATTATGAGGTGTAAGGGCCACATTGACCACCTTGGGTGTGCATTCATTTCCAATAACTCAATCCAAATTCAATTCTTGCATGCATGTATCTGGGAAAGAGAGCGCGATTTAAGCGACTGCATCAGTGAGTGTGAGAACTCGACGTGATCGTTTATCTTTTTTTGAAGATTCCTGCTACATCAAAGTGTCAGTTATTGTGTTATCTCCGTCATCGTTGCCCTCAAGCGTTGGGCGATAAGAGAAGAGGCTTGTGACCTGAACCGACTTCAAAGCGAATCACAGATCTTCCCAGACTGTTGTAACTGTCTGTTCCTGTAAATCATATAAATAATACAGCATCATCACAGCATGCTAGTATGATTTAAGGTAAGCGGTTCATCAGACGCGCAGAGAATTCCACATTCATCAAGGGCCCGTTCAAATCCGCAAGCAAAGTCATAGGACTGAATGTGTATCACAGATCTCTGGCATCTGCATAAATGAATATGTTATGAATTATCCCAGTGGGGGGAGCAGGAGTAATTGGCTTTGGGCGGCTGCTTTCAAAGCTCGGTGTGTTGAGAATTAGAGCCGTGCGTGTTTATGATTTCCTGCTTTTGTTCTCGGTGGCAGTACTGGCTGCAGGTGATTAGACGAAGGGGGCCACACAAATCAAAGCCTTTGATATCTGAGCTGCTCATTGGGCAACTTCGACTTGAGTTCCTCATATAGTCCTTTTTTTTTTTTTTTCAAATATGGGGAATTAGGGCTTCCATTGAGAGAAAGAATGCAGTTCAACAGCTTCTCCTCAAATCCACGTGCCACAATTCACAAGATCCACAGTCATGAATGAAACAGGGCTGGGGGTGACACATCTGCTAAAGGCTCGTCATGTCCGGTGGGTGTCTGTTTTATGATCCCAGTGGCCCTTCAAATCACTGGAAGGAAGTCTCAATCTGTTTCTGGAGGAATGGAGCAATTCTGTTGATTAACCTTTAGATTTATCTGTCACTCTGTGTTTGGTTGCCTGAGTTTGGAAATCAAGCCAAATATACACTCACCTAAAGGATTATTAGGAACACCTGTTCAATTTCTCATTAATGCAATTATCTAATCAACCAATCACATGGCAGTTGCTTCAATGCATGTAGGGGTGTGGTCCTGGTCAAGACGATCTCCTGAACTCCAAACTGAATGTCAGAATGGGAAAGAAAGGTGATTTAAGCAATTTTGAGCGTGGCATGGTTGTTGGTGCCAGACGGGCCGGTCTGAGTATTTCACAATCTGCTCAGTTACTGGGATTTTCACACACAACCATTTCTAGGGTTTACAAAGAATGGTGTGAAAAGGGAAAAACATCCAGTATGCGGCAGTCCTGTGGGCAAAAATGCCTTGTTGATGCTAGAGGTCAGAGGAGAATGGGCCGACTGATTTACCACTCGTTACACTCGTCACTCGATTGTCCTGACACCGGAGTGCAAGGTCTTGAAACTCCGCCCTCTTCTTGAAAGGGGCAGGAGGCACCAGGCCATTTGCATTTAAAGGGATACACACAAAAAGGGCATGTTTTTGCTCGCCCCCCAAAAATGGCAATTTAACATGCTGTAAAAATGATCAGTGTGATTCAATCAAATGATTATTTTAAGCGAAACGCAGGCAAGACGGATTCAATTATTTCAGTAGTTTTTAGACCTGTCTGTGTGCCGGAGACTGATGGATACTGAATGAGTTTCATTTGCAGACTTGTGTGATAATGATGGATGTTTTGGGAGAAAATCAGTGTGTAGGCGCCGCGAGATTACCCTCATGTGATGAGCGCAAATAACCGCCTGGCATCCATGGCATCACAGAAAGCGAATTAAACATCAAATATAGTTTGCCTGTGAGGGCTTACATGTACCATTTTTCTCAAACTGAAATGAAAAGGCATCTTGTGTGTGGCGAACAATGGCTTCCTTTATCTGCATCTTTATACACTTTTTTTTTTTTTTTTTTTTTTTTTTTTCCCAACTGTATTTCTCTCTGTTCATCAGGACTCCTCTGTGACTGTGCCAGCGCTTTCCAGACTCAAGGCCGGTGGTGTCTCCCTTTGGCAAACTGCAAGTGCACATCAGCGTGAGCAAGGAATAGCTGGAAATGCGTGTGAATAGAAAAGAGAGTCATACAGATTTATGTATGTGCGCACATTTTGATTTGGTGCATCTCTTATCAAGTGATCCATATTGTTACTTCGTTCATAATTACCGTGTCCATCCCTGAGGCACCGGGACATCTGATCTGTGATCAGGAACAGCTGTAGGATCATCGGCACATCTGACAATGTGGTGAATAAACCTTATGCTAGATTACATAATCTGACAAATGCCAATTCTGCTTTGAAAATATGATTAAAGGTACACTATGTAACTTTTTTTTGTTCAAAATTAACCAAATTTCAATACATCAGTCCTTCTTCCAAAACGTGTCTTTATCTTACCCTCGTTCACTATGGTAAGCTTATAATAAGTGTATATATATTTTAGACCCGTGGGATGGTTTTCACCGGAAATTGCGTACATGCATCACTCGCTCGTCTCGTCATCAGTTATCATATCCTACATGGATTTTATTGAACAGAAAAATTGCCATATGTAGCTCTCTAGATTTCATTGTAAAGCATCTATTTATTTATATATATATATATTTCTTTTTTTTTTTTTTTTTTTTGATTGATATATTTTATTTCATATATATTTTGGAAATGTTGGCCCATACTGATAGGATAGCATCTTGCAGTTGATGGAGATTTGTGGGATCCAGGGCACAAAGCTCCCGTTCCACCACATCCCAAAGATGCTCTATTGGGTTGAGATCTGGTGACTGTGGGGGCCATTTTAGTACAGTGAACTCATTGTCATGTTCAAGAAACCAATTTGAAATGATTCAAGCTTTGTGACATGGTGCATTATCCTGCTGGAAGTAGCCATCAGAGAATGGGTACATGGTGGTCATAAAGGGATGGACATGGTCAGAAACAATGTCAGGTAGGCCGTGGCATTTAAACAATGCCCAATTGGCACTAAGGGGCCTAAAGTGTGCCAAGAAAACATCCCCCACACCATTACACCACCACCACCAGCCTGCACAGTGGTAACAAGGCATGATGGATCCATGTTCTCATTCTGTTTACGCCAAATTCTGACTCTACCATCTGAATCTCTCAACAGAAATCGAGACTCATCAGACCAGGCAACATTTTTCCAGTCTTCAACTGTCCAATTTTGGTGAGCTTGTGCAAATTGTAGCCTCTTTTTCCTATTTGTAGTGGAGAGGAGTGGTACCCGGTGGGGTCTTCTGCTGTTGTAGCCCATCCGCCTCAAGGTTGTGCGTGTTGTGGCTTCACAAATGCTTTGCTGCATACCTCGGTTGTAACGAGTGGTTATTTCAGTCAAAGTTGCTCTTCTATCAGCTTGAATCAGTCGGCCAATTCTCCTCTGACCTCTAGCATCAACAAGGCATTTTCGCCCACAGGACTGCCGCATACTGGATGTTTTTCCCTTTTCACACCATTCTTTGTAAACCCTAGAAATGGTTGTGCATGAAAATCCCAGTAACTGAGCAGATTGTGAAATACTCAGACCGGCCCGTCTGGCACCAACAGCCATGCCACGCTCAAAATTGCTTAAATCACCTTTCTTTCCCATTCTGACATTCAGTTTGGAGTTCAGGAGATTGTCTTGACCAGGACCACACCCCTAAATGCATTGAAGCAAGTGCCATGTGATTGGTTGATTAGATAATTGCATTAATGAGAGCTTGTCCAGCAGTCATATGAAAATTATGTAAAACATACATGTTTCCTTCAGGTAGGACTCTACAAAAGGTTTCTACAAATCTTAAATGATTTAGCACAAACAAACTAGCATTACTGTTATTAATTATGGGTAATCCTGATAAGACATTTAAAAAAAAAAGGTAATATTCCTCCATTCAGAACCATTTGAATAAATCTTGCATACATGATCCAGACATTTTTTCCAGTATTTTCTGGAATCTAGTGGAAACAGCCCAAACTGTCTGCAGGGTGCTAGAGCACACAGGGCCTAAGATAAACACTTTCAAAAATAAATTTATTACCAAAAAAAATCAAAAAGCGCCTCTTTTTTTGTGGGGGTTATTACAGCTCAGACAACATATACTTACATCACTTTTAGCAGTGTTTTATGTAACTTCAAATGGTTTCTTGTGAAATGACACCAACATTTTGCATTTCAACCACTGTATGTGGGTATGGGAAGCTTTTCAATTTGGGTAGGCCAAATCCAGGTGTAATTTAGTGTAAATAAGTTACTTTGTGTAAAACAAATGCCAAAGTGATGCTTATCTTATAAAGCTTTGACTAAGATTTCAAATGGTAGGCCTTCCACATATGAGGTCAGAGCTACTCCACAGACATTTAAAATGTAAAGTATATACTTGATGATTTCATTCCGGACCCTGTACAGGGTCTGCAGAGTTTAAGAGGTTAATACTAATGTATTAAGTCTGAAATTAGTTCACAACCCACTTTTCTTTTATGGCACAATGTTTACAAGTGAAACAGGGCATTAACAAAAACGTCAGGATTTGATTGTATCCATCAGGAAATGATTGGATTGGGAAAAGTAGCCAAATGCATTCAGGTGTCTGGAAGCGAAGGGACTGAAACTGAGAGGGATTGGTGACTTTTGAAAAGAAAAGTCATTTCAGAATTTGGAAATAACTTGAAATGACCTTAGAACAATGTGCACTGATGAATCATGCACAGCAAAGAGCATTAAGTAAAACGTGTTGATTTTGACTTCAAATGGAAATTCACAGCTCCCATGTGATGCTAAATCTTCTTGCAAAGATTTCAAGTATTCCCAACTAGTCTTGTTTGCTATCATTTGCATATATATTATCTAGACACTTGCGGGACGCCGTGTGTTAGTGAATGTCTGAGAGATGCTTCATTCCGATCTTATCGACTCAGAGCAAAAACAAAAGACACAGATCCTTCAGAACGATAATGTCTCTTCCTGTGCTCCAAAACATGCTTCATCAAATTCTGTGGTGAGTTGCACAACACTGAGTTTTCTTTATTCCTGCACAAACAAATGTCACCTAATCATCGCCAGCCGAACGAGTTTATGAAATGCTTTAGATTGTCTGCATTAGGGTGGAGAGTAAACAGTGCTCATATAAACCTGCATGCTCTTCGAGGTAAGTTAATAGCTGAACCTTTTATCAACATCAGTTTAGGCACTGGATAAAAGGTGTGTGGTATATACAATCCTCCCTCCTTCTTTTAAGCTATAATAATTGCACAAAAATCATCAAGTCTTCTTCAGAGGTTATGCCATGTGGAGTCAAGAGTGAACATGTTGAAAAGAGCAGGATGACAAAGGGTGCTTTGGCACGAGCTCTCAGAAAACAGGCTAAAAATACACGAGCAGAGACCTTGACTTGTGCCCGTGCCAAACCAAGCTTCTCTGTAGACACTGTGTGCTGAATACAACTACTGGATCTTGTACAGAAGTCTTATCACACACCACAGTTTATCAGACTAAAATCATTAATTAAAACCACCAATCACCTGAGGGAAGCGTGCGGCTGGGAATGAGAGGGAGAACATTCCAACTCATTAACTGTTGAGGATTATTCCTTGGTATTAAGACAACATGTCGGCACACATCAAGTGCTGCTCATTCTGTGCCAGCAAATGACAGATTGATTGAATGACTTGATTTGTCAGCTCGAGAATAAAAACAACAGGTTGCTGATTTCTGTGCTATTAGTGTCACCAAGCGGTGATTGATTTAATTGTGCTGACACTGACAGTTGCTGTTGGGATGCTCCAGGAAACTGGTTTGTCATGCATATTTAGCTATCATTGACTACTGATCTGTTTTGTTTTGTTTTTGTGGGATCAATACATTGTCTAACATTGTTTTGCTCTTCATGATGAGCAATGTTATTCTGGCTTGTAATAACTACTGTAAAATATTTTTGGGGAAAATGTGGGATGTTTTGAAGTCTGCCAGCCTCATCAACTAATGTGCAAGCGCAACAGCGCCACCCAGAGTTCAGAACATCAAGATCAGGTTGTTTTCACGGATCAGAGCTAGTTCTCTTCCAGCAAAATACCCCATTTATATTGCAAACGTTAAGAATTTTTAATTGGGAAATAATCTTACGAAAATGTCACGTCAATAAATGTCCCATTTCACACCCATATGTATGTTTTTTTTGTGTGAATTTAGCATTTTTTGTCATTTGTAGTAATGTGCTTGAAATATATCAAGTTGCAAAAAATAGCTTTCATGTTCTTATAAATAAATCATAATAAAGACATAGTGTAAAATTACTGATATGTTCTAGGTTATGTTCAAGTCACTCACCCAGCCTTATCTATATCATTATCTATAACTTAGTGCTAAGAGTGAGCAATTCTGTAAATACTGTTGGTGTCAGATCAAAATGCATTTCCACTTTACACATCAGGACTGTATTGTTTGTGAAATTAGTTTTATATGAAATAATCATTCATAACCTCAGGTAAAATTGCAATCCCAAAAAAAAACACACAGGAATTTGTTTTGCATTCTTTATTCAGAAACATCTACTGTACAGCACAAAAACACAAATATGTACACAATATTTCCCACCTGTTTGACATCTTCTCGCCTTCTTCCAATTAAACCAACTTTATATCTGAAAGAAAACATTTATGATGACTTCAGATGCTCCCTACTCACCCACCCCGACCCAAGTGTTCACTACACAAATTATTTACACTATTTACAGTCTTTACACCATTGATGAATCTCAGCGTTTATTATATTTAGAAGAGGATTTGCTGATGGGGAGCCACTGTCCATATGGCTTCCTGTCCGCCACGCTGTCGGCTCTTGACGTTACCTTACTGTCATGGAGCGTCGGGCTATTTGAAGGTTTGGCAACAGCGTTCTGTGAATATAAAGAGGTACGATCAACTTTAATATTTCACTTTGTTCTACCAGTCATCATATCTGACTAAGGTTTCATGAACTTACATTGAGGCTGAAGGTAATTGGCTTTCTCTTGGGTGACGTCTGAGAAGTCTCTGCCTCACCATCATCAGTAGCAACACCGTTTACCTAAAGGCAACAAAAAGGGGAAAAGGACATTGAACACACCGTCTGCTTCATATAAACCGCACTTTAGTGTCACATGATTTTAAGAAACCCTCATATTTGGCTCAAGTCATGCAAAAGAAGCAAACAGAAGGGACTGTAATGCCAGTGCTGCCCTTCTTATCAGTCTGACGATCAAAAACACTTCACCATGGCGTAATACCAGTTTAAAATTTCAATAGTATTTTTTACAAGCAAGTGAAAATCTATTCACAAAAGGCTTTGTTCACACTGCACCCATTTCCATTTTTTTCCCCCAGACCGACTGTCTGCATTGTCATTTTCTAAGCAATGAAATAAGACTAAGGCGTCGCAATTTACAAATGTACGCATCTGAAGCTGTTCAGTTTTTCACGTCATATGAATGAGTCAGAATTTAAAAAAAAAAAAAAAAAAAAAATAATATCCAAAAGTTACATTTTACTAATTACACATTGTAAAAATTTGATCTTTTTGCATTATACAAGCCAATAAACAGCTCTGAATTGGATTTTTATTGCTTATGAACAAAGCCAAAAAAATGATGAAATGAGTATATTTTTCCAAACCCCCATCCATCACTGTAGAGTAAGCTCTGCCTGGTCTTCACACACGCTGAACAGAGGAAGATTCTGGTGAATGACAACCCAGTTCAAC
Source organism: Paracanthobrama guichenoti (assembly GCA_018749465.1). NCBI lineage: Eukaryota > Metazoa > Chordata > Actinopteri > Cypriniformes > Gobionidae > Paracanthobrama > Paracanthobrama guichenoti. Next base: position 34,674,615 of record CM031955.1, read on the forward strand.
CGTCAAACAAACAAGTAATTTCCTGTAGTTCTAAAAGCGGTAAAGTAGACCTCTGTTCAAAAGTTTGGGGTTGGAAAGATTGTATGTTTTTGAAAAGTCTCATACTCAACAAGGCTGCGTTTCTTTGATCAAAAATGCAGTAATACTGTGAAAAATTATTTTTAAAATAACTTCTATTTTAATATACTTTATAATGCAATTTATTCCTGTGATGAGTCGGTGCTCTAGAAACATTTCTGATTAGGATCAATGTTGAGCTGCTTATTATTTTTGTGGAAACCACGATTCTTTGATGAATAATATTTTAAAGAACATTATAAATGTCACTTTTGATCAATTGAATGCATCCTCGCTGAATAAAAGTATTAATTTCTTTAAAAAAAACAATTCTACTGACCAAACGTTTCGTACGTGTGCTGTTGTGTGGTGGCTTAAAGTCTCAGCTCTATGTGAGGTCAGTCTAATGCATGTGGTCTGTTTTTGTTCCAAACAAGGCTACCGCTGACATACACGGTTACTTAACCTTTGCAGTTGTGCATATAAGACTTAAAGCTGGTGTCATTCAAGTCATGTGACCTCCCCCTCTCTCCCTCTTTGTCCAAAGGGTGGAGGAGTTTCAGCTCTACAGGAACAGAAACGATACAAAAAAAAACAAAGCAATTGAAGCTAAATGCAGCTCCTCAATACAGTGAGAGGAATAATAGCCATGTGCTCATTCATTCACACACATACACACTCACACGCACAGTAGTACATACTCTTTAACGTGTACCGTTACCTAATCCGGACATGAGCTGTTCATCATTCCATTAAATCCATCAGGCAAAATCATTCATGTCTGAGGAGACAGATTACATGGTGACCCAGGTTGGGTAAGTACAGCGCGCAATCACATTTTAAACAGACGCGTTTCAATGGGTTACTCAACGTCCCGAGATCACAGATTTAACATGAGAATCTTACTGGAGAAATTAGCTGAAATTCTGTAAACCGTTCGGGACATTCATGCAAAATTACAGAATTCTAACACTGGGTGTGTGTTACTAACACATCCATCGGTGGTCGTGTGTGTGTGTGAGGCTCACCTGTACAAGTGTCCTCTGTGGTGCCAGGTCAGTCCTCACCCTTTCCTCTTTATCTGATGAAGATCTCCTCTTCTCCTCCTCCTCCAGCTCCTTCAGGCTAGCTGGCAGCTCCAAGTTCTGCACTCCCAGAATCCTGGAAGCATTAGCTTTGGCGACATCCAACAGATACTTCTTCTCTGTGGGAGATTAAGATGCCAATTAATTTTATAAATTGTCACTGGTATACAGAATAAAAATATTTATAAAGATATAATTATTACCATTATTATTTTAAGAAGTCATCCATATGACTAAGTGTTCTAAAAATAAATGATTACTTTGTCTGGGGAACAGACTGAAATGTAGGTTATTAACAGTTGTGGACAGAGTTGCTAAATATTAGAATTCTGCTTTTGTCTTCCACGCATCATATTTATCACATAAAGTGACGCTGATCTTACCCTCATGGCTGAGGCGGATGGCAGAGCGCTCACGGCTGCGAGACCGGCTTCTGTATGCTCTGAAGTTCTGGGGTGAGCGGGAGAAACGGCACCGGTACCGCCCCACAAACCTACTTCCCCTCCAGTAGACTGGAGAACGGCTGCGAGAGCGGGATCGGGATGGGGAACGCCTGGAGCGTCTGGAGTAGCTGTAGGGAGATGGAGAAGGACTGCGGCGATGGTAGTGTCTGCGGTGGGAGGAACCCTCTGGAGTACGGCTATAGGAGCGAGAGCGAGCGCGGTAGCGGCGAGGAGGAGAATAGTGCCTGTGGCGGCAGCGTGAGCGACCCGAGCAGCGCGGACGAGAGCGGGAACGGGAGCGTGAGGAAGAGGATGAGCTGTCAGAGGATGAGCTCCGTGACCTGCGGGATGAGCGGCTCCCTCTGCTGCTGGAGTACGAGCTGTCACTGCTGCTGCTGCTGCTGGAGCGTGAGGAGCTGCGACCGGATGGAGCTTCCTGATCAAAAATGAGGTTCACACGCTCACGCCTGGGGCTGGCTTCCTGCTTCATGATCAAACCTACGAACACAAAACATTAGATGTTACTCATGAACAGTAAATCAATCAGTTCACATTCAGTGATAAATACATGCATTCATTATAATTTGTAGAAAACGAGTCCACAGTGGGTGGATTCTGATCACTTTTTCATGCACTGGTCAATTTTTGTGAGATGTTGGTTTATTTAGCTTTATAAGAAAACATCAAAAACAAAAAAATCTGCACCAAACAATTAAAGGTTTTCCTATGCAAACTATTCCTGAAATGTATATTCTGTAAAAGGTTTTTACAGAGTGGGTTGTTCAAATATCATTTGCTTGGTTTATATAAAATTTTATTCCTAAAAAGAAGGTGTGCATGTATGATGCATGCATGTATGTGTGTGTGTGTGTTTCGTAGATTTCTGTTTTGGAAATGCATTTAAACTACTAACGTTTCGTTACATAAGCGTTATGGGCGTATTTAAACAACACTTCACAAACCATATTACAAAAAAAATAAATTAATTGTCTTAAATAACGCGATTAAACAACCTGGGCGCGTGGTGATATATATTCGTTAAACTTACATTCAAATAATAGTTTGGGACATATTTATTTTCTAATGAAAACTGACGACGACAACAAAGACCGCAGCGAAGAGCAACGCTGGAGGAGAACGTTCTGGAACTGAAAGTAGGTCAGGTGACGTTGTGTAACAGAGTCTCCGCCCCCTCCTGTCAATCAAATTACACAATCTCGAATCTAGAACATTCCGTAAGAAAAATTAAAACACTGTAATAATTAACCAACGTTAATATAACATCCCCGTGATAGAATCCAAATGTCACAATCCATAAATGTAAAACATCTTTCTAATATCCGAATTGCTAATTCAGCAGTGACTGTAGATATATAACAAACAAGGTTAAAGTACTGTGTATAAATAACATATATGTATATATTGGTTATTATAAGCAACATTTAGCTCTTACCGTCAAAATGACTTGATCCAACAGTAAGACTTTATGAGGAAAACCCTCTAGATCACGCGATATACGCCTCGAGCGATTTCCAAACTGAAACGATTTTAACTCCAACACAAAAAACCGTGAAATAAACAAAACGTTTATTCCCTCGTGTGTGTCCTTTTTAATGAAAGGACAATATCTCGAAACAAAGGGTATTTGTGGATGGTCAGCGGCGCTCTGTAGTACCAAACTGTCTGTTTTCTCGCGAGCGGTTGAGCGTGAAGTGGCTCGTGTGCAGAACGTTTTTTTCTTTTCTTTTTCAAACGAGACCCACTGACGTCATCGGGGATTTGGAAAATTCGAGAAGCACCACTTTGGAAAATGTTTTTTATTGTATTTATTTTTTGTCCTTTTAATTTCATGTTAATGTATATCAAGTCAGTGTTGTTGTTTTTTTCTTGCAATAAAAAAAAAAAAAAAAAAAAAAAAAACCACTTAATAAATCCATCGACGCCACAGTGTTTCATAGTCATGAACCATGATTTAGCATTTTTATTACAAAGGTTTTTTTTTTTTTTTTTCTTCACACCCTCACGACCAGGCTTTTTACTTCATGATCAATGAAACCTACGAACACAAAGCATTAGCATGAGTAACTCATGAACTAACAGTAAACTTAAATCAATCAGTTCACATGCATTTTAAAATCCCCTGACATTTCCATGTTTTTATGATGCTGGAACCTGTCGATTTTAGTGAGATTTTGGTTTATTTTGGTTCCATTCCTTTCAGACTAGTGGAAAGAAAACGTCAACACACACACACACACACACACACACACACACACACACGCGCGTGTTTATTTTATCATAAATAAATACTTTAATACATGATGTTTTTTATCGTGTTACTTATAAACTCAAAAGTAGTGTATACACTTAAAAGTGTCTCTCGAGAGCTCGTGTTTTATCGCGAGATTTACCTGGTTCTCCAGTGAACTCGCCTTTAACGCAAATAAACTCAGGGTTACGTGAGTTGCAGCTACTGCATGATATAGCATTTTTCCCTCTAACTAAAGGAGAACATCTTGTGCTTGAGGAGACAGGTCCTGACTATTGCATTTGAAAATGGCTATTGAGAACGTGCTACCGGCCAACTTTGGCTATGCGATTTTTACATACATGTATAGTTTTGTCATGTTAACATATCTCGGGCTCCAAGTTGGCGCTGCAAGAAAGAAGTATGTGATAAAGGTACGATAAGGCTTCACACGCAATGCATAATGTTAGATTGCCCGAACTTACACTGATGCGTAGTTAACGTTGCATTCTGATTTATGCATGTTCAATAGCTTCTGTTTAATGTGTTTGTAATCTGCTCTCGTGTTTTGTGTACAGTATCCCACCATGTACAGTGATAAGGAGCCAGTTTTCAACTGTATTCAGAGAGCGCATCAGAACACACTGGAGGTGTATCCACAGTGGCTGGTGTTCCAGACTATTGCTGCATTAGAGTATCCTGTGAGTATCAGAGCTGTGTGACCTTTAGAATGCCAATTCTAAACTCATTCTGCTGTAAATGTAATTTTTAATATTGCATTTTATTTGTTTGATTTAAGCTACCTATAAAAATGTTATCATATAGCATATGGGGTATTTCCTGTAACATATATACACACCGATCATAACATTATGACATGTGAATGGTGAATAACACTGATTATCTCTTCATCACGGCTCCTGTTAGTGGGTTTGACAAAGGCCAAATTGTGTCAACCTTGGGTCCTGCCATCCATGTGGATGTTACTTTGACACGTACCACCTACCTAAGCATTGTTGCAGACCATGTACACCTTTTCATGGAAATGGTATTCCCTGGTGGTTGTGGCCTCATTCAGCAGGATAATGCGCCCTGCTACAAAGCAAAAATGATTCAGGAATGGTTTGAGGTGTTGACTTGACCTCCAAAATCCCCAGATCTCAATCCAACCGAGCATCTGTGGGATGTGCTGAACAAACAAGTCCGATCCATGGAGGCACCACCTCGCAACTTACAGGACTTAAAGGATCTGCTGCTGACATCTTGGTGCCAGATACCACACCACACCTTCAGGGGTCTAGTGGAGTCCATGCCTCGATGTGTCAGGGCTGTTTTGGCAGCAAAAGGGGGACCAACACAATATTAGGAAGGTGGTCATAATGTTATGCCTGATCGGTGTATATACAAAATACATTGGCTACATTAATAAAATAAATTTTATGGAATTTGGTGGAAGATCATACATTTTTGTAAAATCTTTTTCGATGAAGTTATTGTGTTGACAGTATTGAAATTAGTTTGGAGCAATAAAAACTTGCATATAAGAGAAGAAATTAGCAGAATTAGTCTAAAAAAAAAATCATGTTTTGTTGAAAGATTTGCATTTGTGTGTTTAAAAAATTTCTTTTAATTATAATTCAGGAAATTCCTCTCCATTCCATTTCAAAACCCAGTGTAATGTGGAGGTAGCCAATTAAAATTCACACTAAAATGGGCTTTTAACTGAAATGTTGTTTGTTCAGACCCCACAAGGGTTTATATATAATCTATCAGCATTGTGCTTTGATCAAAACACTTGATCTTGATCAAGGGTGGAGCAGAAGGAAACTTCTCTGTAATAAAAGCACTGTAAATCTCTGTTCGGTAAATGTTCATTTAGTCTCTTCATGTGCTCTCCTTCTCTCATATGAACACCCTCTCACCCAGTTCACTTCTGTTTATCTTCCATGTTTTATCTCCCATATCAGCTCGTTGCCTCTGTGTTAGGAGTCATCTGGGTTACAAGCAGATTCTCTTATGCCTGGGGTTACTACACAGGCGGTGAGTCTTTACAGTGCACACACACACATACATATATATATATATAATATATATATATATATATATATATATATATATATATATATATATATATATATATATATATATATATATATATATATATATATTATATATATATATATATATATTTCTCAGATGTTTCTCAGAAGTTATCGCAAATGCGAAAGCACTGTACAAATGTGAAAAGCATAGCATTTATTTGTGCATTAAATTATAGATTGTATATTCAAGCATTTTGAATTGCTTTACACGTGTGCAAGATGCAATATAAAAGTTAAATGACTGTTGGTGCGTAAATAAATGCATTTTATTTAGAATAAATGTTTTTATAAAACTGTTACTGAAGTCTGTGTCTGCGAACCTTTTGGAGGGTACATCAGTATACTTGTGTTTAGGTTATGAGTTTACATTATGAGTTTTAGCCCTCATCACTAATGTTGTTTCTCTGTTTCAGATCCTACTAAGAGGATGCGTGGGGCGTACGGATACATCGGGCTGTTTGGAGTCATTCTGCTCTCTATCTCTGTGGCTCTCAAACTGCTTGGAGTCCTTTAAGGGAAACACCACACCACTTACCAATCCTTGCCACTTAATGTAGTCTTCAGCAAGTCTTTTTTCACTTTTTTACTCTGTTTTTAAATTTCATTGTTCCATCCTGTAATTTTTACATATTATAGAATATTTAATCACATTTAATCAACTTTTCAGACTTTCATACTCAAGCTTTATGCTGTATTTCTCAGATTTCAATTATGCTGGCCGGTTAATCATTTCATGGTGGGGTTTATGTGCAGACGACCTGGGTTTGAGCCAGCTTAGGTCATTTTCTTTTGTGGATCACTGTCTTTACAGGATATTTCAGGTGCAAAACTAATAACTACTATAGGCAGCATATGTTATATCAATAGTTTCTGAGAAATTAATAATAAAATTTCTGTAAGATTCAAGTAAACCATGTGTGAGTGCTTGATTGATTTAAAGTGAGAAAATGTATGGTGATCATAAGTAGCATATGGCAGGGCTTTAGGACAACTGGAGCGTTAAATAATTTATAAACAGACCCTAGAGCGTTACTATGATGTTATGGTGATGTGGGTGGTTACTATGATACTCTTGTCACTCCATATGGCTCCTTCCTTCATTTTCTTTTATAGATTATAAAAGCATAAGCATCCCTCTCCTCAGCAACCTACACGATTTCATATGTCATTCATCACACACAAGCAAAACGGTACAAGCAATGTGGCAAAGTTTAATATTTAGAGTAAGAAGTTTTATCAGAACACTAAGTATGATCAATAGCAATGCAAGCACCACTAATAAAAACAGATATCATAAAGCATTTACTGTAGTTTGAAAAGCCTAGAAGTGTCATAGTCTTTAACGATTTTAGTTCAGTTTTTCCAGGTTTGAAAACGGTTTCTTTATGTATTGCAAAAGCCGTTTTGTGTTCTCTTAACATTTTCTGAAATGTATGTGTTTACACGTTATAGCAAGATATTTGTGCATGTGTGTCTAATGGAAACATTTCACGGTGCAACTACGTGGAATGTTTTTGGTTTGCTTGCTTTGTTTCAATGTACTTTTATGCTTTGTAAAGCACCTTGAGCACTATTATAAAGTAGTAGTAATAATAGTACTGGTATTAGTGTTAGGTGTAACTTATTAAGTAATTAATTACTGTAATTTAATTTTCCTTGAAAGTAAAGGATTACTCTTAATTTTCTGTAATTTGATTACAGTTACTTAAATATTGTATAGACTATAAAACAATTCTATATAAAACAATAGTGGCTTTAACATCCAAATTAATGTTAAAATGTATGTTTTTATTGTATCCTCCTTTAAATACTTTGGTTTATTTATGCAATTTTTATATATATATATATATATATATATATATATATATATATATATATATATATATATATATATATATATATATATATATATGTTCAATTTCTCATTAATGCAATTATCTAATCAACCAATCACAGGGCACTTGCTTCAATGCATTTAGGGGTGTGGTCCTGGTCAAGACTCCAAACTGAATGTCCGAATGGGAAAGAAAGGTGATTTAAGCAATTTTGAGCGTGGAATGGTTGTTGGTGCCAGACGGGCTGGTCTGAGTATTTCACAATCTGCTCAAAAACATCCAGTATGCGGCAGTCCTGTGGGCGAAAATGCCTTGTTGATGCTAGAGGTCAGAGGAGAATGGGCCGACTGATTCAAGCTGATAGAAGAGCAACTTTGACTGAAATAACCACTCGTTACAACCGAGGTATGCAGCAAAGCATTTGTGAAGCCACAACACGCACAACCTTGAGGCGGATGGGCTACAACAGCAGAAGACCCCACCGGGTACCACTCATCTCCACTACAAATAGGAAAAAGAGGCTACAATTTGCACAAGCTCACCAAAATTGGACAGTTGAAGACTGGAAAAATGTTGCCTAGTCTGATGAGTCTCGATTTCTGTTGAGACATTCAGATGGTAGAGTCAGAATTTGGCGTAAACAGAATGAGAACATGGATCCATCATGCCTTGTTACCACTGTGCAGGCTGGTGGTGGTGGTGTAATGGTGTGGGGGATGTTTTCTTGGCACACTTTAGGCCCCTTAGTGTCAATTGGGCATCGTTTAAATGCCACGGCCTACCTGAGCATTGTTTCTGTCCATCCCTTTATGACCACCATGTACCCATTCTCTGATGGCTACTTCCAGCAGGATAATGCACCATGTCACAAAGCTCGAATCATTTCAAATTGGTTTCTTGAACATGACAATGAGTTCACTGTACTAAAATGGCCCCCACAGTCACCAGATCTCAACCCAATAGAGCATCTTTGGGATGTGGTGGAACGGGAGCTTCGTGCCCTGGATGTGCATCCCACAAATCTCCATCAACTGCAAGATGCTATCCTATCAATATGGGCCAACATTTCTAAAGAATGCTTTCAGCACCTTGTTGAATCAATGCCACGTAGAATTAAGGCAGTTCTGAAGGCGAAAGGGGGTCAAACACAGTATTAGTATGGTGTTCCTAATAATCCTTTAGGTGAGTGTGTGTATTTAGTACAGTAATCTAATTACTCTGTTGAAGCTAGCAATGAATTAGGCTTACATTTTAGAGTAATTTACCAAAAAACGAATTGCCCGACACAGCTGGTCATGTGATGTCAACACGGGCGCCCTTCAGGGGACGACTCGCTCCACGTGGAATAGCTTTTTAACACTTTTCTTTAAAACTTATATTTTCTTGTAATTTTAACATACGTATGTTCACATATTTAGGTGTAAAACCTTTAGTGAGTGCACATTTTGTTTGATAGGATGTACTCAGGATGATGGAGAGCGCACTGCGCACGCGCGGCTCAGAGCCACTGTTTGAGACGGAAGACTGCGGAGTGTATCTCCACCTACTGCGAACCACAAGAAAAACTCTACAAAAGTGCAGGTAAGATTTTATTGTGCTATAGTGAATGAGTCCTTGTGATTATTCATGAGATGTTCTCCGTCACTGTGCTTTCATTTATCCGCTATACTTTATATAAATAGTGATGTAGCAAATATGGGTTAGAAATCATCCGGACGTGACAGATCAAACATGTTTACAGCATTAACACTCGACGTCTTCGTCCGAAATTGAGCGAAAACGTAGTTTTGAAGTACTGTGTTAAATATCGCTTATGTTAATGTTTAGATTTTGGTCGCAAACATGACAAATGGAAATCCTTTTGTGTGTTATTTGTGTTTGGTTCAGGATGATCATGTGTGCTCTGCTTGTGCGCAGTCAGTGATGCTGCGCCGCATTTGCGCAGTAGCAGCGGAATTTTTTTACACTCTAACGTTAAATAAAAATGGTATTGTACATTTATTATGATTGCTGATAAAATGAGTTGGTAAACACTCATTCCCCCCGTGTTTAAAAAAATTAAATAATTTTTTTAAAATAAGTCTCCCATTTATTTGATCAAAATACAGCAATATTGTGAAATTTTCTGTTAGAATATATTTTAAAATGTAATTTATTCCTGAATAAAAAGTGAACGGCATTTATTTGAAATTATAAATGTCTTTACTGACAAGTTTGTTTTCTTTATTGTGTCCTTGCTGAATAAAACTTATTAAACTAATATTAAATATTAAATACTAATATTAAACTATTTACCCCAAACTTTTGAATGGTACTGTACCATGGTTTCCACAAAAATACAAATATAGACAGACAGACAGACGGATAGATTGATGGATGGATAGACAGACAGATGGATGGATAGATAGATTGATTGATGGATAGACAGACAGACGGATGGATAGATAGATAGATAGATGGATAGATGGATAGATTGATTGATGGACAGACAGACGGACAGATTGATGGATTGATGGATAGATAGATTGATTGATGGACAGACAGACGGATCGGATCTTGATAGATTGATTGATGGACAGACAGACGGACGGACGGATAGATTGATTGATGGACAGACAGACGGACGGACGGATAGGCTGATTGATGGACAGACAGACAGCGGACGGATCGGATAGGTGATTGATGGACAGACAGACGGACGGACGGATAGACTGATTGATGGACGGACGGATAGACAGATTGATGGATAGACAGATGGACGCATAGACAGACGGACGGATAGATTGATTGATGGACGGACGGACGGATAGACAGACGGACGCATAGACGGACGGATGGATAGATAGATAGATAGATAGATAGATTGATTGATGGACGGACAGACGGATCGGATAGATTGATTGATTGATAGACAGACGACGACAGACGGACGGATTGATTGATGATTGATAGACGACAGATAGAGCGGGCGGATGGATTGATTGATGGACAGACAGATTGATGGACAGGATCGGACGGATGGATTGATTGATGGACAGACAGAACATGGATTGATTGATGGACGATCTGATCGGATCGGATAGACTGATTGATGGATAGACAGGGACGGATAGACAGATTGATGGATAGAGATGATGGCGCATGAGGCAGACAGACGGAGACGGATAGATTGATTGATGGACGGATCGGATCGATAGACAGATAGACGCAGATCAGATCGATAGCATAGATAGACGGATGGATAGATGAGATAGATAGATAGATAGATAGATAGATAGATAGATAGATAGATAGATAGATAGATAGATAGATAGATAGATGGATTGATTGATGGACAGACAGACGGACGGATGGATTGATTGATGGACAGACAGACGGACGGACGGATAGATTGATTGATGGACAGACAGACGGACGGATAGATAGATTGATGGACAGACAGACGGATGACGAGACAGATGGACAGACAGACGGACGGACGGATAGACTGATTGATGGACAGACAGACGGACGGACGGATAGACTGATTGATGGACAGACAGACGGACGGACGGATAGACTGATTGATGGACAGACAGACGGACGGACGGACGGATAGACTGATTGATGGACAGACAGACGGACGGACGGATAGACTGATTGATGGACAGACAGACGGACGGACGGATAGACGATTGATGGACGGACAGACGGACGGACGGATAGACTGATTGACAGATAGACAAGACTGATTGATGGACAGACAGACGGACGGACGGATAGACTGATTGATGGACAGACAGACGGACGGACGATAGACTGATTGATGGACAGACAGACGGATTGATAGACTGATTGATGAACAAGCGGGCGGGCGAGATAGACTGATTGATGACAGACAGACGGATCGGAGGATAGACGATGGACAGACAGACGGATTGGATTTAGACGAGATAGATAGATTGATGGACGGACGGACGGAGCGGACGGATAGATGGACAGATTGATGGACAGACAGACGCGGACGGATAATTGATAGACTGATTGATGGACGGACAGACGGGACGGACGACGGATAGATAGACTGATTGATGAGCAGACAGACGGACGGACGGATAGACTGATTTGATGGACGAGACAGACGGGCGGACTGATTGATAGACGGATTGATGGACAGACAGACGGACGGACATTGACGGACAGATCGAATATAGGACTGATAAGATGGATAGATGATGGACGATAGATAGATAGATTGATGGACAGACAGATAGACGGACGGATAGACTGATTGATGGATAGACAGGACGGATGACGGATTTGATAGAGATGGACTGATTGATGAGATTGATTGACAGACAGACGGATCGGATGACTGAGATGGACGGACAGGACGGAGGATAGACTGATTGATAGACGGACAGATTGGATAGACAGATTGATGGACAGACAGATCGGACGGATAGACTGATTGATGGACGGATTGATGGACGGATAGACAGATGATTGGACGGACAGACAGATCGGACGGATAGACTGATTGATGGACAGACAGATGGACGGATAGGATGAGACAACGGATCGGGCGGATAGACGGAGACGGACGGATAGACGGATAGATAGGATAGATAGATAGATAGATAGATAGATAGATAGATAGATGGATAGATAGATAGATAGATAGATAGATAGATAGATGGACGGACGGACGGGACAGGATGGATAGACAGACGGACGGATAGACAGATGATGATAGGATAGATAGACAGAAGACGAGGATGATAGACGATGGAGACAGATAGATAGACTGATTGATGGACGATGGACGACAGACGCGGACGCGGATAGACTGGGATAGATTGATGATCTGACGGACAGACAGATCAGGACGGATCGAATAGACTGATTGATGGACGGACGACAGACAGAGCGGATGGACGATAGACTGATTGATGGATGGACGGACAGACAGACGGACGGATAGACTGATTGATGGACGGACAGACAGACGGACGGATAGACTGATTGATGGACGGACAGACAGACGGACGGATAGACTGATTGATGGACGGACAGACAGACGGACGGATAGACTGATTGATGGACGGACAGACAGACGGACGGATAGACTGATTGATGGACGGACAGACGGACGATTGACGGATAGACGGGATCTGACGGACAGACAGACGGATCGGACAGATAGATTGATTGATGGACGACGGACGGGACGGATAGACGATTTGATAGACTGATTGATGGACGGACAGACAGATCTGGATTGATGGATAGACCCGGACTGATTGATGGACAGACGATGGACAGACAGACGGACGGACGGATAGACAGACGGGCGACAGACGGACGGATAGACTGATTGATGGACGACAGACGGATCTGCAGGATAGATTGATTGATAGGACTGATTGATTGGATGACGACGGACAGACGACGGACGGATAGACTGATTGATGGACTGGACAGACAGATAGACGGACGGATAGACTGATTGATGGACGGACAGACGGACGGACGACGGATAGACAGATTGATTGATAGGATAGGACAGACAGATGGAGATACGGATAGACTGATTGATGGACGGACAGACAGACGGACGGATAGACAGACGGATGGATAGACTGATTGATGGACGGACGGATAGACTGATTGATGGACGGACAGACAGACGGACGGATAGACTGATTGATGGACGGACAGACAGACGGACGGATAGACTGATTGATGGACGGACAGACAGACGGACGGATAGACGATAGACACGGATCGGACGGATAGACTGGATGGACGGATGATGATGGATGATTGATGGATGGATCTGATAGACGGATGATAGATTTGGATAGACAGATTGATGGATGGACGGATGGATAGACAGATTGACGGATAGACAGATTGACGGATAGACAGATGGACGCATAGACAGATGGACGGATAGACAGATGGACGCATAGACAGATGGACGACAGACAGATTGACGGATAGACAGATGGATGGATAGACAGATTGATGGATAGACGATGGATGGACGACAGACGGACGGATAGATAGACAGATGGATAGATGGATGATGATGGACGATTGGATCTGATAGACAGAGCGGACGGATAGATTGATTGATGGACGACAGACGACGACGGGCGGATAGATTGATTGATGGACGGACAGACAGACAGACAGACGGACGGATAGATTGATTGATGGACAGACAGACAGACGGACGGATAGACTGATTGATGGACGGACGGATAGACAGATTGATGGATAAACAGATGGACGCATAGACAGACGGACGGATAGACAGATTGATGGATAGACGATGATGGACGACAAGACAGACGGATGACGATTGATGGATAGACTGATTGATGGACATAGACGGATGGATGGACATAGATTGGATTGATGATGACAGACAGACGGACGATATGACAGACGGACAGATAGACAGATTGATGGATAGACAGACGGACAGGCGGGATAGACATGAGCGATGGATAGACAGATTGATGGATAGACAGATAGACAGGACGGATGGATAGACAGATTGATGGATAGACAGATGGACGGATAGACAGATTGACGGATAGACAGATTGATGGATAGACAGATTGATGGACAGACGGATGGACGCATAGACAGACGGACAGATAGACAGATTGATGGATAGACAGATGGACGCATAGACAGACGGATGGATAGACAGATTGATGGATAGACAGATTGATGGATAGACAGATTGACGGATAGACAGACAGACGGACGGATAGACTGATTGATGGATAGACAGACGGACGGATAGACAGACGGATGGATGGATGGATAGATGGTTATTCAAAGCTATGCACTTTGGATAAAAGCATAAGATAAATGGCCCTGTTCATCACGCAATATGAATATTAGTGCTGTCAAACAATTCATCACGATTAATCCAAAATAAAAGTTTGTGTTTACATAATATATGTGTGTGTGTACTATGTATAATTATGTATAAAATACACACATGCGTGTATATATTTAAGAAGCGTGTTATATTTATATATAATATAAACTCTATATAAATATAATTGCAAATATATCTTAAATATATACATGTATATGTGTGTGTTCAAATATATACGTAATAATTATACACAGTACACGCATTTTATTTTGGATGCGGTTTAATCGATTTGACCGCACTAATGAATACGCCTCTAGGAAAACCAGCACAACATCTCAAAAGAACCATATTTCTTTGATTGAGCAGGTGAAATCAGAAGCATGTCGGGGTTTCTGGATGGGATCAGATGTGGCGATTGCGAGTGCAATGTGGATTGGGGTGAGAAGAGAAACACCATCGCCTCCATCGCAGCCGGAGTTCTGGTATGTCCTCCTGATGACGTCAAATAAATCCTGTGTCCTCTGCACTTTCACAAAAATCCAGTGATTCTCAAACAAATGATCTTTCTTCTCACACTGTGCGCACGTGCAGTTTTTCACAGGCTGGTGGATCATCATCGATGCAGCGATAATGTACCCTAAAGAGAATGAGTTCCACCACGCATATCATACCTGTGGGGTTATAGCGACTATAGCCTTCCTCATGTGAGTTACATTCTCTCTTCCTGTTGGCGCTTCCTCTAATGAAGGGAACGGAGCACTTGTTTTTATTGTGTCCACCCAGACAGACTCGGTGACATAATTTGAGCTGTCCCAGATCTTTGTTCCTGCCGTTTAGCCTTGATTTATCAGCAGGGTTGTGCTATGACTACCGTCACCATGACTGCATTGTTAAACCGCCTGCTGAGTTTCACTTTCTGTGGATTTCAAATGAAAGACTTTAGTTTTACAAAGACGCCGCACTCATATTACTCATATAATAAAGTGTTCTGAAACATGCGCTTATGACTTCAAATGCAGGTTTTTTTGTTGTTTTTCTTGTCATGATGATTTGAGACAGTTGTTGTCAGACTTCATTCTTGATTTCAAATATGAAATTTCATTGTAAACTTGGAGAACAGCTTTGGAGAATTTGATGTCTCCCCATACAAAGAGATAGAAGCTGCACATGACTGAAATACTGTAGCTGCCCGAGAGGCATTTCAAAGATGGCCGCTGAGTCAAATGACTTGTTTTAAAAGGTCTTTGTTTGAATGCAGGATCAACGCAGTGTCAAATGGCCAGGTGAGGGGAGACAGCTACAGCGAGGGCTGCTTGGGACAGACCGGTAAGTGCTGCATACTACATGAATGAAAAATGCTTTTAGGGTGTGTTCACACTTGGGTTCTCTTGGGCCCTCTTTATACCTTGTTCGATTAGATCACAAGTAGATGACGGAGACCCATTCCCGTTTAACCTGCTGTTTTAAAGTGTGTCTCTTTTGTCCACTTTCAATCACTTCTGTCCTGATTTCTTCAAGTGACGGGCTATGAGTGAGTAAATATATGGGGTTTTTCCAGATCTTTCGATCTAATGGACAAAATAAGCTTGTGCAATTTTAATATGAACACACCGAAGATGATGGAAAAAACGTTAAAAATCAGGAATGGAGAGAGAACATTGTGCTTACTATGTTTTTCATCTTCAAACCAAACTTAGGTCTTCAGCCGACAAAGTTTAAATCCCATCTGGCTAGCGCGCTTCCCATAATGTTTACGCAACTCTTTTGGTCATGCTCCCCTTTCAACCTATGAAAAAATGTTCCTATGAAAAAATTTTCAACCTATGAAAATTGACAGATTTTATCTTTTTTAAATGAAATTAAACATTTTGAAATTACAATTGTGTTGCTGTTAAAACTGATCGCGCACATATGCTTTAACTGTCCCTGTTAGAGAATAATTTGACTTATACTTTTGTAATGGCTATTATTGATCACGCATAAACTGACATTTAACAAAAAGAGACTAAGTTGTGTTTTGTGTCATATTTAATTTTATTACAGTGATAATATATGCACTTTTATTGTCTGAACCACATATTAATGTTTAATTCTTTTTTTTTTTGTAAAAGAAAAGAGGCTGGGTTGTGTTTTATATTTTGTTTGTTATTAATATACATGCATTGAAGATAATCAATATGCGTTGCCTGAACCACATTTGTGTGGCTATTAATGTTGAATTTTATTTTTTATGAAAATGAAAAGAGGCAGGGTGGAAACACATTTCGCTTTATTGTTGTCTAAAATAGAGATAACCGGAGTGAGAGCGAGCTGAGTGACGCTATCAAGAATGCTGCTGTTCCATTAGCGGAGTACCAGACTTGTGTCCTCCTGTCCTCAGGAATTCGTTCTCCCGAGTCGAACTTGGCCGAGACACCGCTGTACCGCTGAAAGCGGCCGTCATCCAGGAACACGCGTCTATTTCGCTTCAAACACTCGGTTTATATGCGGTTCCAATTCCCTTATGGATTCGCTGCGTTTTCTCTTGCCTTTTATAAACCGGTCCATCTTCCATGCGACGTCAGTTAACTTGGTTTTTTTTGTTTTATGTCCCGCGCCCCCCACACTTTGAGAACCACTGCATTAGGTCAATAGGAGGAGAGTTGACAGTCTTTTGTGGCTGTTCGAATGCATTCGACCACATGAGCGTCTACACTGTGAAAACAATCCGGTCTAAAGCGTTTTCGACTACCTCTGGAAGTGTTCAAAAGTGGACAAGCTCAAAACGTTTTAGACCCGTTTACACCTGTATTTAGCGCTGTCCACTTGTGATCCGATCCACCAAAACGCATCTTAATACCAGGTGTAAACAGGGCCTTGGTTCTTTTGGACTGGACCAAATAAGAAATGTATACATTTAGTCCTGGTTCGCTTAAATATACAAAAAAAAGACGGACATTAACAAACATCCAAAACAATGCTGTGTGCTGGGCTAAATATGCATAGCTACATATGATGGCATTTTGTGATACAAAGCTGATAAAATGTGTTAGGGTTGGAGTCAAAACAGCGGCAGACAACATCCGTCACACACACAAATGAAGATCTGCTGCGAGGAGACGTGGTTCTGATGCCTGTACCGAACTGATGGGCAACATCACGACTATGATGAGAAAAAACTGGCGTTCTGTCCTTTTTCGCATCTTGTGACATTGTGTCCTGTTCTTGGTTTGTTCACATGTCTTTGGTCCGTGTTGCATTCATATTTCAGTCGAACCGCACCAGAGTTCATTTGGAAGTGGACCATCTTTTCAGCCGTCTCGGTCCGCCTGTGTGGTGCACACCAGGGTTCAGCGTTCACACTTATTCAAATGAACCGCACTAACAGAGCAATCGCACCAGGGTTCGTTTTAATCTAACCAAACCTGCCAAACTCTTAATCTGTGTCTATGTGTAGGTGCCAGAGTTTGGCTCTTCATCGGGTTCATGTTGGCGTTCGGGTCTCTCATCGCCTCTATGTGGATTCTGTTTGGTGGTTTTGTTGTGACTGGTAAGAGAATAAGATTTTTTTTGTCAATAGAAAGATATGTTTCAAGATTCTGCTTGTGTATATAGTTTCTAATTAAGTTTTTCGTTCTTTTTTTTTTAATGAATGAACAGACAAGAAGGACCTGGCAGTATATCCTGGTATTGCGGTTTTCTTCCAAAATGCATTCATCTTCTTTGGGTAAGTTTGGAAATGGAGAGAACATCACAACAGGTTTGATAGGTCACTGTCACTGTAGGGCTGGATGATATCGTTTTTTTTTATTGGCCTTTCTTTTCTTAACTAAAAATCTGCACTCTGCTACTGCTGCTCCCAAAGATTTATTAAAATGAACAACGTTTTGACCCAAAGGGTCTTTTTCAGGCAAACAACAAGCGCAGAAAGGTACAATCAGTGTGAACAATCATCCAATGCATCAACTTCAAAATAAATCACAAATGTATACAGTAAAGTATCAATAAACAGAAAAAGGGCTGTTGATTTAACGCGTTAATTAGATGAATTAGTTACGGTAAAAAATAACGTGTTTAACGCACTTGCCCCGCCCCAGACCTACTATATGTATGTGACAAATAAAACTCTTGAACTTAGGTCATCAGGTTCATGCAGTTGATTTAATGATGTGTGATGAAGCCTATGCAGTTAGAAAGTCCCTAAAATTCAAGATATGGGGCTAAAATGCCCCGTTTGAGTTTTAGTCCCAGGGCGTTTTTACACTGGACACGTTTGTTGTGGTCCGCGTCAGAGCACGATTGTTCCCACCGGTGCTCGAATACATTTGCAGGCTCACTCTTGCTCGTATCCAAGGTAAATAATTTTTAGGTTTTCGAAAGAAGTCTTTAATGTCCACCAGGGCTGCATTTATTTGATCTAAAATCTGTAATATTGTAATTTATTCCTGTGATGTCAAAGCTGAATTTAGCATCATTACTCTATTTAGCCTTCAGTGTCACATGATCCTTCAGAAATCATTCTAATATGATGATTTCATGCTAAAGAAACATTTATGATTATCAATGTTGAAAACAATCGATGCTTAATATTTATTACACAACAGCTTTTATTTGAAATGGAAATCTTTTGTATCATTATAAATGTCTTTACTGTCACTTTTGATCAATTGAATGCATCCCTGCTGAACAAAAGTGGAAATTTCGTTAAAAAAAAAAATCTGAATGTTTAATGCAAGAAGTAAAATACGGTAACACAAATCTAGTTCAAAAATAGTCAAGGCATGTTTTTTTACCATGTTTTCACCAAATGGCCACACGGATATTTAATAATTTATGAGCAATATTATACCTATATTTTAGTTCTATTTTTACTAAAACAATTTACTGTGCGTGAAAATGCCATGTGGAGACTTCAATAAATATTTTAAAGTCGTTGATTACACAAATGAATTATTAAAACTAGAATTTTCCATAAATCTATTGGAATGGACATTTTTAGCTGATTTAAACAGAATGAAACTGAAAGTAATTTTTCTACTGATGCTATTAAACATCTGTTAGTCTAAGACATTTAAATGACCATCAGAATAGTTTTTAGGAAGCCCAATGGCCTGTAAAAGTGCATTAAAATAATTTTGAACATATCATGAATATATGAATACCACCTAGCCTGTAATTGCCTGCGCCAGAGGTCTGAGATTTTGAGCATTCATGCAAATTATAATAAATGACTCTGCAAATTCTGAAAAAGATCTGATTTGTGATACTCCTTCACTCTTGCAGTGGTCTGGTGTTCAAGTTTGGCCGAACTGAGGACCTCTGGCAGTGAAGCCCCATTTCCTTCAATCAAATCCCACAGTCCATCATCACACAATTCCTCTGTACTTATGGCTGCTTATTTGCACTCGCTATTTCTTTCTCTCCTCTTTTCAACCCCTCAAGACGACTCCCATTCTTAAATATATTCCTCCTTCCTTTCTTTGTCTCGTTTCCTGTGTGGCCACAATGGGTGCACACAAGTGAAATGCAAATCAAATCCAGACTCTGCAGTCAAAATGGACACGTTTTGACCCCACTCTGCGTATATAATAAAATGTATTACATGTATGCAATGAAATGACACTGAAATTGCAGAATTCTCAGATTCAAAGTGCACAATAAGAGCTAATATCTTCAGCCTGGCTTTCCCAGAGATCTGAGAAGGAAAGAAAACATAGATTTGCTAAATATAGTAACGTGATATTATGCCACGGCAGCAGGGGGAGTTTTTGAGCAGAACCAAAATGAGCAACCAAAACATTCAGCTTCACTGAGTTTCTATACTTAAAGTGTCGTCATTTGAATAAAGGTCTTTTATTTTTTACATAAGCCACCAAATTTGTATCTGTCGGATCACTTTCATGCATAATCTCTCGAAATTTCACGTTCGGTCAGACCAACGTACCGTCATGTTAGCGCAACCTTCAGTCAGTTGAAATCACTACAACAGCGCTTTATTCGATGTCTTTCTTTTGGAAGATTTTTATATATTATGTTGTATGGATTCCCACACCTTTTCCAGTCATTCATTATTACATTTGTTTTTTTATTTTATTATTTTACAGAGATTGCACTGAGCAAGAGCAGTTTCTTAGAGCTGAGCTTTACCAGAAACATGTACATTAACTGTCAACCTTTTTTTTTTAAATTAAAAAATTAATTTCTGTGCAATTAGTAGAAACGAACAGCACATTTTTCTCGACTGTGGGAACCCTGATTATATATTTTGTGTTCTGGAGCATTAAAGTCACTCTCTATGTGTATGCTTGGGCATGTGGGAGTTGTATGTAATGTTAATGTTTTTAAAAAAAAAGCACAATTTCTTATTATTTCAGTGGTTATGGGAGAATAAGGTGACGCCAGTCAGAGATTTTGACTCGTCTGTTAACTGACATTAGAGGTTCTGTGATTTCTACATGCTAAAAGAATGTAACATTTTAATGTAATCCATGTCTCTTTTTGACAAAAACGTAGCTAAACTTCATTCAACTGTGGGTTTAAAATGAATAAAATTATTGTAAATATGTACAGAGCCAGTGTTTTTTTTTCTTTTTACTCTATTCAAATACAGATGAATAACGTGTTTATGGACATTAGTTGGTGGTGTGGTATATCATTTATCATCATGAAACAAACTCTTCTCTGTGTGTCTTGCTTCCACTGAAGTAATTTAATCCAGCCTTAATTTCCACGGGCTTGGACATTTCTTAGCCGTTGTTTTGAATGATTTGTCTGTTGGAAAGCATACTGATTTCCATTTAAGCACATTTTATATTGTAAATTGTTTACTTAAGTAACCTCTGACTTCTCAAACACACACACACTTAGACTGCACCGGCCAAAAAAAAAGTTGCTGTTTGGATTTAAATAGGAAAGCAACCAAAAATGTAGGCACCTCTTGATGGAAATAATATATATATATATATATGTAATTTTTTGTTTTGTTTTGTTTTTTTTAAATCAAGAGGTGCATCGATTTTTGGTGAAGGTCTTGTTTTGACAAAGAGTCCAGCACTCTGTAAAGTCTCCTCCAGCACATCCCAAAGACTTTCAATGAATGCAAGTCTGGACTCAGAAGTGCCAATTCTGTGTGAAAATTTTTTCATGCTTTTTCACAATTTGAGCCTGATGAATCTTGACATTGCCATCCTACAATATGGCCATGATGTGTCTTCCTACATGGTTGTTTAAGAAATGAAAAGCTACACTACATCGATTAGGGTTGGAAGAATTGTTGCTAAGCATATTGCATGCTAGAAACATAATAATCACTGTAATAATGATCCAATCAGCACTTCAGTACAATCAGTTTTGTGTTCCATTCATGCATTTATGCCTGGAGTTCTCTTTTCGATTTGTCCACAACTTCTTCATTTATGCACCACCAAATTTGGAAACTACAAGAGAAAGAAATACATAAGTAGCAATCATAAACATGTTTTGAAATCTAAGCATTTTTCTTAAATAAGTATAACGTCATTAATTCCATTTTAAATGATAAAAGATGAATGCAAAAATAATTTAGTATTGGCATTTTTGTCATAGTAGACACAATTGATGCAAATGAACAAAACCCTTCACCTCCCAGAATGCCTGGTCATCAAAGCACTTTCTGTCCTGCTGGGGTCTCCAGAAACTCCATTTAAGAAAAAGTCCTGCAAATTAAATAAAAAAAAAACGTTGTATGTTTAGTGTGCAAAACACAAAGCTCACAACCTTTTTTTATTGATGGTCCACTTTAGACATTCTACAAACTGGTGGGTTAGGAGAATAAGTTGACATGTACTTACAAAGTAACTTATAGTGTCTGTTAGGGTGCATCGGAATTAACTGTTAGCAGATATTAAGCAGACTAAAGTCTACTAATACTCTAAGTTGAGATGTTGTTGCAATGTTACTTGTAGTTAAAATGTCCAAAGTGGACTATTGGTGTTACAAATTAGCTCACAGACAAAAATGCATATCAATATAGGTGCTTTGCTGATCTTAGTTTATTCATAACACAAGGCATTATTTGTTTTAAAGATCTTCAGTGGTGTACCTGTAGCT
The DNA here is from genome assembly GCA_018749465.1 of Paracanthobrama guichenoti. Lineage (NCBI taxonomy): Eukaryota > Metazoa > Chordata > Actinopteri > Cypriniformes > Gobionidae > Paracanthobrama > Paracanthobrama guichenoti. The sequence continues at coordinate 34,697,335 of CM031955.1, forward strand.
GTGCCCAACACCAGACTCATGCACAGTGTTATGAGGAGAACACAGATGTGATACACAGCAAACCGCACAGCTCTGAGAACACAAATACAACACAATCAACATTAAAAGATCAGAGAAACATCTAAAGCTCACGTTTTACGCCTGTGATCATTCTATAGTTTATTTAATGCCATTTTATGGATACACGTCATATGAGTGAATAAAAGTGAAAATCACTTTACATTGTGCTTTCACTACTGGCCAGCCGTATAAATAAATGAGCAAACCATCCCAGAATTCCTGGTATGGCGTGCACGTTGAGGACGCCGCAGGTGTCATGACACTCAAAAGCAAACAGCATGTGATCCTGAATGAAAGAACACAACAGAGAATCATTCCTGACAGTCAGTGAAATATACATCCAAAAGACTATTGGATTGATGGATGGATGGATGGATGGATGGATGGATGGATGCGGGTCACTATTCATTGCCATAGACTTTTCACATTTCCAGGTTTCTCAGAAGCGGAAGTCGTCATAGTTGGGAAAACTTCTATAGCAGTGAATGAGAGGACTACATAAAAAAATTCCCAAAGTTCCCATTTCTCAAAAAGCAAAAGAAAAAGAAAAAGAAAAAAAATGGAGAGCGGTTGATAACGGCATTCAGAAGAGAGGGTCACTCCCACAGCCACTGTATTAGAAACACCCTCACAGCAGCGTTAACTAATCTGATGCAAAATGTAGGCTTTTATTCACATATAAAAATTCATCAACTCACACATCAGTTCTGGTAAATGGAAGCTTTTGAGCTTCACATTTGAGCTTCCGCAAGAACCAATGAGGTTCATTCTTGTGTTACGCATCACACTTGAGCGTCCTCAAGAACCAATGAGGTTCATTCTTGTGTTACGCATCACGTTTGAGCTTCCTCAAGAACCAATGAGGTTCATTCTTGTGTTACGCATCACACTTGAGCTTCCTCAAGAACCAATGAGGTTCATTCTTGTGTTACGCATCACGTTTGAGCTTCAGCAAGAACCAATGAGGTTCATTCTTGTGTTACGCATCACGTTTGAGCTTCCTCAAGAACCAATGAGGTTCATTCTCGTGTTACGCATCACGTTTGAGCTTCCTCAAGAACCAATGAGGTTCATTCTGAGGTTAATTCTCGTGTTACGCATCACGTTTGAGCTTCCTCAAGAACCAATGAGGTTAATTCTCGTGTTACGCATCACGTTTGAGCTTCCTCAAGAACCAATGAGGTTAATTCTCGTGTTACGCATCACATTTGAGCTTCCTCAAGAACCAATGAGGTTAATTCTCGTGTTACGCATCACGTTTGAGCTTCCTCAAGAACCAGTGAGGTTAATTCTCGTCTTACGCATCACGTTTGAGCTTCCTCAAGAACCAATGAGGTTCATTCTCGTATTTACGCAACACGTTTGAGCTTCCTCAAGAACCAGTGAGGTTAATTCTCGTGTTACGCATCACGTTTGAGCTTCAGCGAGAACCAATGAGGTTCATTCTCGTGTTACGCAGCACGTTTGAGCTTCCTCAAGAACCAGTGAGGTTAATTCTCGTGTTACGCATCACGTTTGAGCTTCCTCAAGAACCAATGAGGTTCATTCTCGTGTTACGCAGCACGTTTGAGCTTCCTCAAGAACCAGTGAGGTTAATTCTCGTGTTACGCAGCACGTTTGAGCTTCAGCGAGAACCAATGAGGTTCATTCTCGTGTTACGCAGCACGTTTGAGCTTCCTCAAGAACCAATGAGGTTCATTCTCGTGTTACGCATCACGTTTGAGCTTCCTCAAGAACCAATGAGGTTAATTCTCGTGTTACGCATCACGTTTGAGCTTCCTCAAGAACCAGTGAGGTTAATTCTCGTGTTACGCATCACGTTTGAGCTTCCTCAAGAACCAATGAGGTTAATTCTCGTGTTACGCAGCACGTTTGAGCTTCCTCAAGAACCAATGAGGTTAATTCTCGTGTTACGCAGCACGTTTGAGCTTCCTCAAGAACCAGTGAGGTTAATTCTCGTGTTACGCATCACGTTTGAGCTTCCTCAAGAACCAGTGAGGTTAATTCTCGTGTTACGCATCACGTTTGAGCTTCAGCGAGAACCAATGAGGTTCATTCTCGTGTTACGCAGCACGTTTGAGCTTCCTCAAGAACCAATGAGGTTAATTCTCGTGTTATGCATCACGTTTGAGCTTCCTCAAGAACCAATGAGGTTCATTCTCGTGTTATGCATCACGTTTGAGCTTCCTCAAGAACCAATGAGGTTAATTCTCGTGTTACGCATCACGTTTGAGCTTCCTCAAGAACCAGCAAGGTTCATTCTCGTGTTACGCAGCACGTTTGAGCTTCCTCAAGAACCAATGAGGTTCATTCTGGTGTTACGCAGCACATTTGAGCTTCCTCAAGAACCAGTGAGGTTCATTCTCGTGTTACGCATCACGTTTGAGCTTCAGCAAGAACCAATGAGATTCATTCTCGTGTTATGCATCACGTTTGAGCTTCCTCAAGAACCAATGAGGTTCATTCTCATGTTACGCAGCACGTTTGAGCTTCCTCAAGAACCAATGAGGTTCATTCTCTTCATTCTTCAGCAAGAACCAATGAGGTTCATTCTGGTGTTCACACATTTGAGCTTCCTCAAGAACCAGTGAGGTTCATTCTCGTGTTACGCATCACGTTTGAGCTTCCTCAAGAACCAATGAGGTTCATTCTCGTGTTACGCATCACGTTTGAGCTTCCTCAAGAACCAATGAGGTTCATTCTGGTGTTACGCAGCACATTTGAGCTTCCTCAAGAACCAGTGAGGTTCATTCTTGTGTTACGCAGCACATTTTAACTTCTGCAGGAGGTGTGTTGTGGCACGTCAAGCAAGTTGGTTTGAGCTTCTGAAAATTTCAAGAAAAGTTAAGTTTAAAATAAATTAGAATAAAATAAGAAATATTTGTGAATTGTGATTGATGTGGCTTGACCTTCATGTACTGGAATCCCAGGGCTGATAAGAGAGCGGCACAGAAGCCAATCGTCATGGCAATCCACGGTGCATGGACTGCAGTCATGGCAACTCCAATGGCAACACCCCCAGACAGGGCAGAGCTCTGGATATGAACCTGTGCAGTAAAACATGATACTCTTCATGATGTATCCATTATCTGAAAAATTGGACCCCAACAAAGTCAACATGAAATGGAGTTCACTACCCATTTTACTTTCATGACGTGACAGAGTTCAGATATTATGATTGTTTTCAACTCTGTGAGGGAGTTGCTATGTGGGAATCTTGTTCCTACAGCCTCTCACCATGTTCATCTTTCCTTTGGAGCTGGTGAGCATAGAAACAGACATCGCCATGACAACACTGACGGCCAGAGACAGATACGTCCCGTATATCACAGTGAGCTTCAGTTCTCTCTCCCTACTGTGATACGCCAGTGCTGAGTTAAAACTGGGCCAGAACATCCAAAGAAACAGTGTTCCTGTGAAAAAGAGAGAAAGGGAGGAAGTTCCCTGTGCATAATTTAATTAAAATGCAGAGATAAAATAATTACACTTCGGCCCTTGAATCGTTCAAAAGGGCTGTGATATAACCTTCCAGCAGCACTGGGACTTTCCACAGTTTCTATCAATCCGTTCATCTTTCTTTCTTCCAGACTGTCAGTGGTGGGGATTTTCAGTGACTCTTTCTGCAGGTTACACAGTTACACCAGTAGGTGGCGACAAATGACTGCTCATTCATTGAGGCCATCGAACCGAACTTTCAGAATTTATTTAGGATCAAAACAAGTGACTGGCTATGTCCGAAATCGCCCCCATACTCTTAAAAACGGCACTATTTGAACGGACAGCCATTTGTAGTGGTGTCCCATAATGCATCGCAATAATGAGTGTACAACCGTAGTATGCTCCATGGCTAGAGAATACCCATAATGTGAGAGTTGCATGCCAAATTCCCACATCTCACCAGAAAAGCTGAATCATCCATCCAGCCATCCATTTTCCAAACTGCTTATCCAATGTGGGTACAGCGTAATATCATACAGGTATAAATTCATTTTTTTATTGATTATTAAATTATTTAAAAATGTTTATTCGTGGTAGTTTCCTTGACAGAGTTCAAGATAAATCTTTTCCTCTTACTGGAGCTGCCAGTTTGATAAGTTTAAAATAATTATTAAACAGCAAGCACAAACTATGCAAAAGCGCCAGCCCTTCTGATGCACTCAGTGTCTGAGTTCACTCACTCATTTCATTCACTACTTCAAGTAAACTAGGCTATATTAAAGGGCTAATGGAGGGAATAGTGAATGAGGGTATAGGGGGCAATTTAGGGCACAGCCACTGTGGCCCAGTCCCAAATGGCCCACGATGTACACTTTTGGCGTACCTGCATTGAAGCAATATACACCGATCAGGCATAACATTATGAATCCTAATATTGTGTTGGTCCCCCTTTTGCTGCCAAAACAGCCCTGACCCGTTGAGGCATGGACTCCACTAGAAGGTGTGCTGTGGTATCTGGCACCAAGATGGTAGCAGCAGATCCTTTAAGTCCTGTAAGCTGCGAGGTGGGGCTTCCATGGCTCGGACTTGTTTGTTCAGCACATCCCGCAGCTGCTCGATTGGATTGAGATCTGGGGAATTTGGAGGCCAAGTCAACACCTCAAACTCATTGCTCTCCTCAAACCATTCCTGAAACATTTTTGCTTTGTAGCAGGGCGCATTATCCTGCTGAATGAGCCACAGCCACCAGGGAATACCGTTTCTATGTCTGCAACAATGCTTAGGTAGGTGGTACGTGTCAAAGTAACATCCACATGGATGGCAGGACCCAAGGTTTCCCAGCAGAACATTGTCTTGCTCATTTTTCCTACTTCTCACACATCAACTTCGAGGACAAAATGTTTACTTACTGGCTAATATATCCCACCCACTAACAGGTGCCGTGATGAAGAGATAATCAGTGTTATTCACTCATAGTGTTATGCCTGATCAGTGTATATATATATATATATATATATATATATATATACACAGCCACAGTCCATTTTAAATGAGCCTTGGCTCAGAGAAAACGCCTGCGCTTCTGGATCATGTTTAGATATGGCTTGTTTTTTGACCTATAGAGTTTTAGCCGGCAACGGAATGGCACGATGGATTGTGTTCACCGACAATGTTTTCTGGAAGTATTCCTGAGCCCATGTTGTGATTTCCATTACAGTAGCATTCCTGTATGTGATGCAGTGCCGTCTAAGGGCCCGAAGATCACGGGCATCCAGTATGGTTTTCCGGCCTTGACCCTTACGCACAGAGATTGTTCCAGATTCTCTGAATCTTTGGATGATATTATGCACTGTAGATGATGATAACTTCAAACTCTTTGCAGTGTTTCTCTGAGAAACTCCTTTCTGATATTGCTCCAGTATGTTTGGCCGCAGCATTGGGGGAATTGGTGATCCTCTGCCCATCTTGACTTCTGAGAGACACTGCCACTCTGAGAGGCTCTTTTTATACCCAATCATGTTGCCAATTGACCTAATAAGTTGCAAATTGGTCCTCCAGCTGTTCCTTATGTGTACATTTATCTTTTCCGGCCTCTTATTGCTCCCTGTCCCAACCTTTTCTGGAATGTGTAGCTCTCATGAAATCCAAAATGAGCCAATATTTGGCATGACATTTCAAAATGTCTCACTTTCAACATTTGATATGTTATCTATATTCTATTGTGAATAAAATATAAGTTTATGAGATTTGTAAATCATCGCATTCCTTTTTTATTCACAATTTGTACAGTGTCCCCACTTTTTTGGAATTGGGTTTGTGTATATGTATTTTATTGTTATTTTTTTTTTTTTTTAAATATATCAGTGTTGTGCCTAATTTTCTGTCACAGCTGACACATCAACTCAATCTTAATAGGCTTAATAGGCCTGTCTCACACAAATTGAAAATATTCTGTGGCCATAACACACTCGTGCTTGAGCGCTACTGATCTATAAAACTCGCAATGCTTTTTGCTTTGCGGAAAGAATAAAAATGGCACCCGATGGAGTGATTTAAAGCAGTAAATTAGCTTAAAATATCTATTTTAAATGCATGAAATAAGCACAGGTGTCAGTAAATATTCACTTGGTTATCTTTAAAGCTCACTTAAATCACTTGAAGCTCACTAAATCATCTGATGTTCTGTCATGGTTACAGTCTGAAACCTGGTTTAGAGCATTGCGGCATTTTCTGAGTTTGAGAGATAACTGGTTATTGTACTCACCAAACATTGCGAATAAGCCAGTGTTACGATCCAATTTTTCTTTCTCATGTTTTGGATTGATTCCCTTTCTGTGCAGCACCCATGACACCATCACACCAAAAAGAGCTCCGAAGATATGCAGCAGCATGAAGCTGTACAGTGGATCTGCCTGAAACATTTCAATCAATGCCTTCGTACAGTGTGAAAATACTCAGTATGTCTGAATAAAATAGTATGTTCATTAGTGCCATCAAATTGATCAATTGCATGTAACATAACAGTTTGTAAATATATATATATATATATATATATATATATATATATATATATATATATATATATACACACTGTGTGTATATATTTACAAACTTTTATGTTAGATGCAATTAATCGTGATTAATCGATTTGTCAGAACTAATGTTCATTCTTAGTACAGTAGGTGTAATGTCTTGCAAAAGTATTAAGTAATTCACAGATATGTTTGCTAGCTAGTTTTACAGAAATTTCCTGAGATATATATATAAAAGACTGCTTACTTATACATATTTGTATGCAAATTAATTCCCAACAAAATCACAGTATAATAATACATTTTCAATGCTTTGCAAGTAAAAATGTCAAAGACCAGAAAAGTTGTCTGTCTGTAAATGTTTCTGCCATAAATTGTAAGAGATAGCAGAAAACATAGCAGTTTTTATGTTAAACTTTATTGAAATTGGCTTGCAATGTACCTAGGTTTGAGGACATGCAGGAAATTTATGGGAATGTAATACTGGGAATATATATATATATATTGGATGAAAGTGATCATTTTTATCAGGGAAAGTAATACTTCTCTTACATTGAGCAGAGTTCGCAGGATCCACTGACTGATCACAAATCCAGTGACCTCCACTAGAGCCATTATTAAAAGCTGGATAGGATTTGTCTTCCCATGGACCGCTCCCATTGCAACCAGAGCGGATGCTGCACAGAGCTCTGCCTCAATCACACTACATGAGGAGCACAAATAACATTTGATGTAGTGGGGCTGTCAAACCTAACATCTTATAGTATAAAAAATAATAATAACAAAAGTAAAAGTAAGCCCTTGTCATGATTATGAAAATCAGGTGAGAACAAATTCATTAGATTTTCAGTGTAAATGTACCAGAGCAAATGTTTGGACTTTTTTTTTTTTTTTTTAAATGATAACGTTTCATATTCAATCTGGGGTGGGGACCATGGAGGGCTTTGAATATGATGAGAAAAACGGGCAGGCAGGCAATGTAGTCTTTGTAAAACATGAGTAATGTGAGAGGATGAATGTATTGAAGCTTGGTGAGTGTTGTAGTTGGTAAACCGGTAAAAGAGAGACTTACAGTAATCAATGAGTGACGTAATGAAAGCATGAGCCAGGGTCTCAGCATCAGTGATATTAAAGAACACATGTAAATGAGCAATATTCCTGAGGTGAAAAAAGGCAGATTTGGTTAGTGATGAGTTATGAGACGAGAAAGGGAGGCAAGAAACATTTTTAACAGTGGTGGAAGGTCGAACAAGAAAGCCAGCAATATCAATATTGTCAATACAGAGATGGGATGTAAACTGAGGAGGACCAACCAGAAGTAGATTTATTTTATCAGTGTTTAGTTTGAGAAAATTACAGGTCACCCATGCATTAATTTCATCAATACAGACCGATATGGAGGTGATGGGGAAGGGAGCAGTGCATTTGGAATCAAAATCAAAGCCATGATGTGACCTAAAGGAAGCATGCAGATAATGAATATGTAAAGGCCCAAGAACAGAACCCTGTGGTACACCGTGTGAGACTTAGTCTGACGGATAGAAATGTAATGTTGACGCTCAAACAAGTAGGAGATGAACCATGACAGAACAGTTCCAGAAATACCAAGAGCGGAAAGTCGTGAGATGAGAATACCGGGAGAAATAATGTCAAATGCAGCGGAGATGTCAAGGAGAGTTAAAGTGCGGATGGATCCAGAGTCAACAGCCATAAGAAGGTCATTAACTACCCTGAGTAGTGCTGTCTCAGTGCAGTGGAGAGTGTGAAACCCTGACTGGAAGCATTCATAAAGGTTGTGTGCGTTAAGTTTACACATTGTGGGTTGCTTTTGTAGGAAAGCATCTGCTAAGACCTGTAATGCATATACCTCTTCATACTGATGTGGATTTCTCTTCTGTGGTGGTGGCGTTGTGGCAGCAGGAAGCCATTCATCAAGACGGCCCACTGGATGGCCATGGCTGCTAACAGCACGTTAAACCCTGATCCACTGAAACCATATCGGACAAGGAACGTGGCCAGGAATCCAAACCCCATGAATATCATCACATGCATATCTTGGAATTCTGTAGAAAAGATTGCATTTCCAATATTGCCAATGTGTAATTTGATGAAAAGCAATAGAAACACTTGGCGGTCAGTCTTCAATACAGGAATGCTTCTTATCACCAAAAACCAGAGATGTTGTGGCTCCACACCCCAACGGCGACATGGCACACATTTTGCAAACAAAACAGTCAAATCATATTCATTTACATTCATATGGATATGGATTTTGCATTTGGTTTTAATATGTTTAAATTATTTAAAAAGCCAGGAATTAATTTCTGAGCTGAATATGTGATAGTCTTTTCTTGCATTATCATGCATTAACGCAAAATGAACATTGCAAGTTTGCAAAAGATGATGTGATTTGATTCGGTGTACGTAAATAACCCCAGGTTTGTCCTTAAGCTGAACAATGAATGCAAGTTTGAACCCTTAAAAGATTCATAACACAGCTTTAATGTAAATCAGACTTACTAACCTGCATATGAGCTGATGAAAGGCTTACTGTCAAACTCTCTGTCAATCTGATCATGCTGCTCTATTTTCACAAAAAAGACAAACAGCAGGATAAAGATGGTTTCCAGCAGGAAGGCCACGAGAGGAAGTCTTGAGCGGAGACTGGGGGCGTAGTGAGGAGCCATTATTACTGTGGCAAACTCTGTCTGTAATCTACACCGGCCAGAGATGAAGAGTGTGTGAGATCACGTGCATGTAAGAGGCATGGAGGTGTTCCCCAAAAATGCCACCCACATGTGCAATTAATCATCATGTTGTGTGTGTAGCCTAATATCATATATGGACAGTGTTTGCTTGTTTAGTATAGGACCTTTAAGCAACATTATCAAAGCCGGCAAAGTTTGGGTTATCCCTGTTCTACAGCACCTTTTGAATTCTATACATTTGTTTTCTCTCAGACTAAAGTAGCGAAAATTGTCCACTTAATTTAGATCCAATTATGCTAATTAATAAGCCTCTTTGGAAATTATTAGTTTAACATTTTATCCAGTACATTAAGAAATATGTTGGGGGAGATTAAAATGCATATTGCAGACTGCATATTGTAAAGAAGAGAAAAAAACAGTGATCATTAAACAAAATATTGATTGATTAAATTAATGATGTGGGCCTATTAAATAGCTTGTGTGTGGTGCTTTGTTCATGCCATTTCAGCGTTTGACAGTCACACATTTACATCTGCCTACCAACGTAAAGTAAGTTTATGTGGAATACGCATATCTCACATCGTACGAAAAAAACGTACGGAGAGTCCCGCCTGAATCCATCCCATTGGTCAGCAAGCACTACCTGATTTGTCCACGAAAAGAGCGACTGGTCGGGCAAAGAAAACATGTCAGCCGCCCCATTTCCCTTTCTTTGGTACCGCGACCAAACAGATAGCTGCTTATTGGCTATTTGCCTTGTCACTCAAAATGACAGCTGACAGACGCGATTCTTATTGGCTTGGCAGCCTGTCAGTCACATCTGTCTAGGCCCGTGTCTGTGCGTCTGCGCGTGAGAAGGAGGAGGGTCTTACACTCAGTCTTTTTATTTATTTCTTTGTTTCCAGCTGGAAAAAAACAACCACAGCGGTATATTCCTTTGCGGGACCGCCAATGTTTCCCATCCGAATAAGACAGAACCCTGGCCCATACTGCTGTACGTATTAAAACGCCCGATTTAAGGGGGCGAGGATGAAGCGGCGCAATGCGGACTGCAGCAAGCTCCGACGGCCCTTAAAACGGAACCGAATCACCGAGGGGATCTACGGCAGGTACGATTTAGACCTTACGACGGAACCGTTATCATTCCAGAGCTGCAGGAAAGACCCAGATTTCGCCTTTTATTACGGTCTAAGACCCCATAGAGAGACAGTAAATCGTTTAGCTTAACTGAGCTACCGTCAACAAAGCTGGTTGAAGGTAGACAGTCGTTTCCGCAGAAATGAATAAGCTGCCGTAGGCCTCGTTACAGCGATGCGCTTTAAAAGAAAGAAACCCGCGAAACCCACCAGCTCGAGACTCGACCGTTAGTGTCAGCAACTGTCAGCCATCAGAATGATTGACGTGACAGCACAGTTAGTCTGTCGGGGTTTGATTTCCTCGCAAGACCGTAAGAAGAATAACCGTAATTTAATTTGCAAATGTAAACGAGCCACAGACAGCGTTACGCTTACTCAAATTTTGATTTCTAAGAGACAGCTGCGGGGTTTTTAAATGGCAAATAACTCGATAAGTTGGCTCTATTTTTCCTCAGAAGCTGAGGAGACCGGGGCAGTTTTGATAATTTCCTTGATAACTCACGGACTACAAATCTGCCTTCCTTTCTTTTGGTGTAAGAAACCTTTTATATGTGCCAGAAATCACAGTGTATTTATGGTAGTGATTTTTTTATGTTTATGTTTAAAACCGTGAAATGCAAAAGGAGACGTGACATCAGTCACCTTTCAGTTTTTATTTATTTTTTACATAAATTACTAACATTTTCTGGAAGAAATAACGTGATTCTTTTGTGAGGATAATAATCTTTTTTTCTTTTTCTTTTTTTTTTTAACGGACGTATTTCATTTGTTGTTGTGTTGTTGTTTTTTTGCACAATTAATTAATTCTTCAAAGCCATGGTTGCCAGGGAGCATCTGACCTGTCAATCAAAAGTGACGTTGTGACTGTTTCATATATTATCAGTAGCCATAATCTCTCATATAATAGTTTTAATCTCTATGCATGAAGTGGGAGTCATGTTGTATCAGTACAGGTCATAGGACTCATTATCAAATGTGTAAAGTGTATTAGACGGTGGCGGATATGAATTTGCTCTGAAACTATTTAAAGTAATACTTCTCTTCAAACCATAGTTTCAACCAAACAGTCATTAAACCCAAGTAGCCAAAAGTAAAATACAGTAACATTGTCCACACAATTTTCAAGAAAATACAAGGAATATAATTTTAATCTAACCAGTGCACTAATAAGCAGCAATATTTACCTGCATATATGTGTAAAAAATACCATGCGTATATACTTGCATTAAATTGTTTTTATTTTATTTATCTACAACTTGAACTGATCATGAAAATTTAATTTACAAACTATATCAGTGTCTTAATGCACAGTCCTGGCCTTTAAAATAATGGCGGGTTTGTGTATAAATAGTTTGTGATATTAATGACGCAGTTAAACACTACGATTTACACAGTGGGTGAATATCTGGCATTATTCCTGCCATTAAAGGAGGTTGCCAGACTTCACCCGTTATCAGTCGTCTGTTATTCCGCTTGATGTTCGGCATGTTTGACTCTCTAATTTAGTGGCTCGAGAGCTTAAATTCAGTCATGATGCTGACATTTCAAATTTTGACATAATGTTGCATCTGTCGGTTGGGGTTAATTTGGAAATCAAATGATTTTTTTTTTTTTTTTTTAACTCCAAAACAATTTTACTTAAAGGGATAGTTCACCCAAAAATGAAAATTCTGTCATTTAATAACTCGCCCTCATGTCGTTCCAAACCCGCAAGACCTTCGTTCATCTTCAGAACACATGAAGATCTTTTCGATGAAATCTGACCCTCCACTGATGCGCAACTACCACTTTGACGCCTCAAAAAGTTCATAAAGAGATTAATCCATATGAATGGAGCGGTTTAGTCCAAAATTTCTGAAGAGGCACGATCACTTTATATGATGAACCGATTGAATTTCGGCTTTTATTCACATATAAAAACTGAAGCTGAAACATGCTGCGTAATACGAGGATGAACCTGATTGGTTCTCGCACGTCAAGCGAACATGCTTGAGCTTACGTTTACCAGATCTGATGTTTATGTGAATAAAAGGCTTAATTAAATCGTATAAAGCGATCATGTCTCTTCAGAAATTTTGGACTAAACCGCTCAATTCATATGGATTAGTTTTACGATCTCTTTATGAACTTTTTAAAGCATCAAAGCGGTAGTTGCGTAGCTGTCAATGGAGGGTCAGAAATCTCTCAGATTTCATCAAAAAGATCTTCATGTGTTCTGAAGATGAACGAAGGTCTTATGGGTTTGACCGACATGAGGGTGAGTAATTAATGACAGAACTTAATTGTTTTTTCTGTGAACTATCCCTTTAAGTAAAGGTGTAAAACATTTTTTTTAGTAAAATATCCAGAAACCACTAGGCCAGTGTTTTGTTCAACTGAGTACTTAAAATATCCCAAATGTTTCCAACTATTTGTAAATCGTGAGAAAATTGCCATTTTAACCAGTGAACCGGGACCTGTCAATGGCATCATATCTGCGTTACCCTCGGTTACTCTCACTGCAGTGAACAAGTGTCATAGCAGCCGCCGAGCGAACGCACAGAGTAACGTCATAACATCATTCTCAACACACTCAGATGTATCCAATATGATAAACAGAGCTGCGTTACCTCATACCTCATACCCATGACCAGAAAAGCGGAAATGGCGCCGGCGACTGTGGCATAATAAAAGTCCCGCTTCTCGCGAGGCGTGTGTTGCGTTCAACACTCGGACCTGCTCTGCTTCACAGTAACATTAATAATCGCATCCATGAACATGATTTCTGCCTGAGTCCCATCCTGATTCTTTTCCACCGGCTGTGAGGTGTAGACCACGTGTCCCAAGATGCCGCGGTCAAACTTCAAGCTACACCTTTGTTTTGAATAGGCGACCTCTAGCGGACCGGAAAAGTTACATATTGCACCTTTAAGTAGTAGATTTGGCCCTAACTGTGTATGATGTTTATGTGAAGATCGTACAACTTGGTGCTTTATTTAAAATCTAAATAAATATAAAATATCAATCTATTTACATTATTCTGGTTATGTTCCAAAGGAATAACAAACATCTAAATCTTTCATCAGAATGTAATAACTGTTCTGTAAATCTTTTTTTTTGTCCTGTTTACATGTGTAGTATCTGTTGCATGTGTAGTTATTATTATGCATCCATCCATCTAGTGACTGTAAACTTTGATGATCTGTGAAGATAACACCTGTTATCTTCTGTTTGTTATCTGATTCATGTTGTTGCTTTCCTCAGTGAGGTGGAAATGAACAAGCATGTCATCAGCCCAGATCTACCGGTCCAGTGACTGCTTATTTTTACCTTGCATTAACACAATTATCTCTGTCATCAGAGCACTATTAATAGTGTATTCAGCACCTGTATGAAATATGTAGATGGTTTTTAGATGAATCATTTTAGACAGAAGAGCTGCGATATTCTACTTGGTTTTTTTCTACAAAAGGGAAGTGATTTGTTTTGAAGTGTGTGATTTTACTAATTTCTTTTATGACGAAATTCATGGAAATTAATTAAACTTACCAACACTAACAGTTCTGGAGGCTCTTTTAAAATATCTAGATTTCTTGTTGCTATTTTTTTTTAATGCTTTATTTTTAAACATTTGCAACATTTTAAGCTGTATCTTATGTTTGAAAAAATGCAATTCAAGTCAAAATTATGTATTATTATTATTATTATTATTATTATTATTATTACTAGTTTTAACGCTCTTAATGTTTGTAAGGCAAGGAATGATCACAAAATCGCTCTAATGACGCAGTCTTTAGGGCCATTAAAGGGCACGTTAAAATCATGATATTTACAAAGTTGCTTAATTTTATATTACTGGTATATAGAGAATAAGGTGTCTGCATTGCTACATCTGGAGATGGTTTTAGGCTTCTCATCCCTATATTAAACCTAATCCACTTCATTCACTACACGCTGCATTGGAGAAAGCCAAACAGTGATTATGTCCTCCCCCACCTACCCATGGTTCATTGGGTTGGATTTACTGCTGGAGCTCATGATGGAGTTGCTCGTACGTGCCTCTAAATGTACACTGGCTCAAGGCCACATGTGGGGGTCTTATTCAAAGTGATCTAGGGTTGAAATCTTGAGATGGATTGGATGGGTGGATGATTGAATGTTTGTGTAATAATATCTCTTGCTCTCTCTCTCTCTCTCTAGTACGTTCCTGTACCTGAAGTTTCTGGTGGTCTGGGCGCTGGTGTTGCTGGCAGACTTTGTGTTGGAGTTCCGCTTCGAGTACCTCTGGCCTTTCTGGCTTTTCATTCGCAGTGTTTACGACTCCTTCAGATACCAGGGCCTGGTGAGTGTGTGTGTGTGTGTGTGTGTGTGTGTGTGTGTGTGTGTGTGTGTGTGTGGTGTGTGTGTGTGTGTGTGGTGTGTGTGGTGTGTGTGGTGTGTGTGGTGTGTGTGTGTGTGAGAGAGAGAGAGACACACATAAATAAATTTACCCTCATGTTGTCCCCAACAAAAAAATCTGAGCTTCTGTACAAAGAAATTGCATGGTGATTTATACTGCTTATAAGCTCCAAAACAGACCGGAAAAAACCTGAAACCCCATTGATGACAGAATTGTAAATCAATTACAAAAGTTGCAAATTGGTCCTCCAGCTGTTCCTTATATGTACATTTAACTTTTCCGGCCTCTTATTGCTCCCTGTCCCAACTTTTCTGGAATGTGTAGCTCTCATGAAATCCAAAATGAGCCAATATTTGGCATGACTTTTCAAAATCTATATTCTGTTGTGAATAAAATACAAGTTTATGAGATTTGTAAATCATCGCTTTCCTTTTTTATTCACAGTTTGTACAGTGTACCAACTTTTTTGGAATCGGGTTTGTACTATATACATATTGTAAAAGTAAAGATAATAAAAATTCAAAAATAATGTATGCATCTTTTTATGGGTTTGATCTTCTCAATAATCCTGTGCTTAATTTCTGAGGGACGTAAACTGCAGTTTATACTCCGTTTTATCTTAGATTAAGAGATTTGGCCATGTTTACAGAAGGTCAGTTGTCACTATTGTAGTATTATTTGTCAATCTATCACTTTAAAACATATGTTAGTGTTTGTATTATGTCTTAAATATTCATTTAAAAAAAACTGCATAATATTTATAAAATGCTGTTTAGGGTTGTTGTTGTTTTATATGATGTTTTGCATGTCTCACACAGCAGGACACTGAAATTACTGTCCACCCAAATGCTGAAAGAGGACTGTAAAATGACACGTCATGCCAATTGTACATGTGATGATCTGATGCATCTTTTTGTGTGTTTCAGGCTTTCTCAGTGTTTTTTGTGTGTGTGGCATTCACATCAGATATTATATGTCTGCTGTTCATCCCAGTGCAGTGGCTGTTCTTTGCAGCCAGCACGTATGTATGGGTACAGTACGTCTGGCACACAGGTAAGAGCCGCACACCTGTTCATATCACATTCACCCTGCCATCAGTGTCGTTTTAGTGTTTCTGATGTTTAACATCAAGCTTACCAGTAACTTGCCGATTGGTCCGTGGTTAATGAACATTCATGACTTGACAGTTTTGACATTTCCGTTATACAACCTCAAGCCGACGTGTCCACAGTGTCAGTCTGGTTTGTTGTAGACACACCCATCTCTGGGTTTTCTAATCCTCTTTTTAAAGATGGGTAAAAAATATTTTACATCTGTTTTTGTAGCTGCTACTTCAGTTTGGATACAAAACTTACACGTGCATCCATTGGCGAACCCCATGAAAGGATCATTCCCATTCTGTGAGCTTTTGTTGTCGTAGCATGGTTTGTTCTCTCTTTATAACATGCACACACACACAGCTGTAAGCTTGGTTATTTCTGCCGGTGTGACTGAACAGCTCTGGATCTTGGTGTCAACAAAAGAGTTTGCTTCACCTATAGAGTGTGCGCTTGAAACGTTGGGGGTAGGGATGTCACAAGTCGGTACTGACATTTTTAAAATATGACGATACCAGCATTTCTGTAGTACTCCTGAGTATATCCAGCACCCATTAACAGGCAGCGGACTTCAGTCACTTCCGTGTTTATCTAAGCGCAGGGTTTCCCGACTGTAGCCGAATATAGACCATTGGCTGTGTATATTAAACCGCGAAAGACTATTTAAATATTAATCCAACATGTTCTGCGTCTCTGTGTGTATGAATGGCGCACGCGTGACACTCGCTATCTTTTAGCCTCTGCCGTGTCACTATACGAGAACATGAATGCATGGACCAGAGCCGCTCTGAGAGTCACTTCATCAGCATTTGACCGTTTCATTTGAGAAAAACTATCATCATTTCATAAACACACAGACACTCAAAGGTCTTCACGGCAACCCGTCAAAATAAAAGTTCAGTTTTAACTTTGAAATTGAGATGTAGCTAAATCTAATGTACAACAGTAGCCTATTTCTGTCAATTTAATAATAATACTACTAATGATAATTATTATAAGGCTATTAGGTGTGCCTAGAGGGTTGCTTATTTTTCACTTTTTATTTTTTTTTTTTTATAAACAATGTCTACTTTTAAACAGCATGGAGCCTTTACATGTTTACTTATAATGATTATCATCATAAATAATAAATATTTTTTCTTTCCAAAAAGTTAAACAAAATAGTTCCAACAGATTTTGCTGTGGTACCGAGAACCGTAAACTTTTAATGGTATCGGTACCGACTACTGGAATTTTGGTACCGTGACATCCCTAGTTGGGGGTGTGTTTAGATTAATTTGTGCTGTTCATGTTGTTGTTATTATTATTACACTCAACACACTGTTGTCAGCTGAAGTGTTTTAAGCACATGTTGAATTGACCATTCTCTTCTCTCTCTACAGAACGAGGGGTCTGCCTCCCCACTGTGTCACTATGGATACTTTTTGTTTATATTGAGGCAGCTATCAGATTTAAAGATTTGAAACACTTCCACGTGGACTTATGTCGTCCGTTTGCAGCGCACTGGTACGTCATTATCACTTACCACACTTGGCGCTGACAAATCAAAACGCTGGGATTGATTGTGAGCAAGTTTCTGCTTGATATGTCCGGTGTCCTCAAAACCATTTCAGAAAGTGTTAGTCAAGTTTTTGTTACTGTAAAGCTTGGGACATACTCCGCAAGAACCAAGAAATTTGTTTTTCTCGAGGTGGCAAGAACAAGAACAAAGTTCGTTCAGGCCAGGACATTCCATACTTCACAAGAAAGGGAGTCTAGGGAGTCCTCAGAGGCCCCGCCCACTTTACATGTCTGACCAATCGCACAATAGTTCTCGGACACCCACAAGAAAAAAGTGATGTTTCGAGAACAAGCTGCGAGAGCTCCCAAACCAGGGCTGCGAGAACAAAACGACACAATTTAGCCCTGGCTGCGAGAACTTTTTCCTCTGTATTTGCGGAGTATGTAATGGCCTTAAGTGATCATACAGTATGTGATCTGTTTCACTGCTGCTGAGAGATCCGTAGAGCAGACAGTCCGGGAACTGATTTTACATCTATAATTGTCCAGGGACAACGTGTTTGTCATGATCAGAAATAATGATGCAACTGAAAATATTAGGCCAGAATAGATTTAGAGGGCTGAAATCATTGACCGTTGATCTCTGATTATGCATTTTTATTGTGTCCACTTCTACTTCTTGAAAACAATGTGGATAAGCTAGAATTGGTTAAGATGCCAGCAGTGTAGATGCACTTCACCGTGACCAAAGATGATGTTCGAATGCCAATATGTAAAATGTATTCAGCTGAAATATAAAGAGGCGGCTTGTTGCAGAAGAACTTTTCTATGACTGATTTATTACCTTTGAACACAACACCATGAAAATTGAACTACTTGCTGTATCGTTTTTGTTTCTTCTATTGTTCTGTAAAATATTAATTTCGGTGCATCATTAATCGGAAGACTAAATACCATCGAACCCCATCACGTTTACTGTTGTTTAGCTGTTTGGTGCGGTCCTTGTGCACTAAATGAACCTACAAAGGATATTTAATCATATAGCACAAAGTGATGCTGCAAACAAACAGGTTACTTGGACCATAGCAAGTTACACTCCTTAAATGTGTATTCAATCTTTTTGTGATGCTTTTTACCCCTACAATCATGCTAAGTATGTGTCCTATTTATTTTTGTATTCACAGTATTGGGTATCCGGTGGTAACGCTGGGCTTTGGTTTTAAGAGTTATGTAAGTTATAAGATGCGTCTACGGAAACAGAAGGAAGTGCAGAAAGAGAACGAATTTTACATGCAGCTGCTGCAGCAGGCACTACCTCCAGAACAACAGCTCATACAGAGACAAGAGAGAGAAGCAGAGGAAGGTAAGGACTGAAGGATGATCTTGTGCAGCTTTGCACCTTGTCTCCTCACTGAATCGTTCATCCAAACTAGTGCTGGACGATACACCGGTTAATTCGCTATACCGGTTTTAATTCTGTGTCAGATATGTGTTTTTCAAATACTGGAATTACCGGGTGGTTGGCTGAAACAATTGCTGTATCTTCAGTGGCCACAAAGAGTGCATGCATTGAGATGCATTAATAGAGGACCACTATTATCTGCATACCCTTCTTACTAATGGTTCTTGCATTATAACATAACTATTAATAGCCCACACTAACTATCTTCAATAGGGTAAACATCTAATGTAGAGCCCTATGATGGAATCTCGGAATCCAGTCAAACAAATTTAGTTTATAATGTGGAATGTCATTGGAATGGAATTTATATATACATGTATAATTTATAGTGTTCGCCCATGTTTTAATTTATACAGTACACCTGTTGTGCAGCACTTTGCCAACAAATTAAAAGCATTTTTATTTGAGGTAACACTTTAGTTTAGTGTCCAATTCTCACTATTAACTAGTTCCTTATTGGCATGCATATTACTAGGATATTGGCTTATTATAGACGGTTTCATCGGACGCACACGCGTTGCCACTGTTACGCGCCTGGCCCGAAGTTAACTTCCGGTCGGTGTTATCGGTCTGGCTAGTGGCTAGTATGGCGCACTACTCAGTAGAAACACATTTTTGACATACTATTCTTGGATATAAATTATATAAATGCAGTTGAGCATATGACACCAGTGCAAAAACAGTGTATGTGTCATCAAAAAGCCTTGAAAGTGTCATAAATATCCAGTCTGACGGCATATGAGAGCAGCGTCTAATGTGATTTTATTTGCTTGTTATCAGAAATAATCTAGAGGTAACTTATTCTGGCTGTGTTTACACTTGGCATTAACATGCGATCATGTCAATCAGGACACAGCACGTTTACATTTGTTCACATTAAGTGGTCGCCATCTGGATAACCGATTGGGTTGGCGTTTCCTGCGAAATATTTAAATTGGGTATATAATGGGCCTTTAACATGGCGTGTAAAACAACTTTCGCTTTATCCTCTACTAATGGCAGTGCCCATAGAGTTTTTGTGACGCATTCACATACAATTATCTCAAATAGGGTAATTCAAGTTTAAGCTTCCCAACATTATGAAACAAAGAAACATGTTATTCAGACGCATTGCATGATTGAAAGGCAAGCGCGCATGCATTTATATAGGCTACTGTAGAGAGAACGGCATTACACGGTCCTTAAAGGGTCCCAAAAATGTAAATTCTGTCATTATTACTCACCCTCATGTTGATCCAAACCCATAAGACCTTCGTTCATCTTCAGAACACAAATGAAGATATGTTTCTTCTTCTCTAAGGTCTTACGGGTTGGGATCGACATGAGGGTGAGTAATTAATAACAGAGTTTCAGTTTTGGGTAAACTACCCCTTTAAGGGGGCGTTTCCCCCACTCTATATTACAGACAGAAATGGGAGCCTGTTGTTATTGATTCTTTGTGGACGTCTACCGGAAGTTAAGTGTGGGCCACAAATTTGCGCATGCGCAGTAACGTTTGTTTATGTTGTTGTCGTTGAAACTGTCTATAAGTACTTATAAAGCACATATTAATGCCTTATTCTGCCTATTCTACATCCCATAATCCTACCCAATACCTAAACTTAACAACTACTTTACTATTAATGAGCAGTAGTTAGGACCCTAAACTAAAGTGTGACCTAAATTTGTATGTGACATTGTTTTTATATTTTATGTACTCCTGACAGTAAAAATAAGTCACCTATAAATGAGGCTGGGTATACATTGGCAGATTTATTTCTGTTTGGGATAAACTAGTCTTTCTCACCCTTTCAAGCAGCAGCAGCAGCAGCATCTAAAGGCATTCAAGATGTAGACTCTCCAACTGTGGCACAGAACGGCTCGGCAGGCGGTAAAAAGCCCTCATCCAACACATTACCAGAGCTGGAATACAGAGAGAAAGAACGAGGCAAGAACGAGTCCAAAAAGCAACACAACCACAACCAGAACCATCACAGCAGCACCAGCAGCATCTTACCGTCAGTGGACAGTAAAGCTCAGGAGATGGAGTACATGGAGAACCACGTGAACAGTAAGAGACTGAGCAGCTCAGATCTGCTGGGCAGCACTGAGAACCTGCTGAAAGATGAACACTCTTCATCATCCTCCTCTTCTTCCTCCTCCAACTCCAACAAAAATTACAAAAATGCCAGCGGAGGAGGAGGAGGGGGAGGGAGCTCCTCGCCCCGGGGACACGGAACAGCCAACGGCAGCGTGCCGTCTTCCTCCGGGCCTTCGTCGTCCACCTCTTCCTCGAGTAAGGGGGACAGAAAACAGAAGTGTGGAGGAGGGAAGAACTCAACATCGCACAGAGACCCTGTGGAAAACTGCATTCCCAACAATCAGCTGAGCAAACCAGAGGCGCTCGTCAGGTTAGCCTCGCACACATTATCTGTCTCAAAATTGGGACTAAAACGGCGGCTCTCCATGTTCAAAAGGGTTGTGTGCACGATACACTAGCAAACAGTCATGTTTTGTAATGTTTTCCCCACAGTCTGCTGTCAAGAGAAAGCATTAAGCTTCACACTTAAGCCAACAAATAAAGTCAGACTGCTTTCAGTTAAAGGATTAGTTCACTTTAAAATTAAAATTTCCTGATGTTTTACTCACCCCCATCTCATCCAAGTTCATGTCTTTCTTCAGTTGAAAAGAAAATAAGTTTTTTGAGGAAAACATTCCAGGATTTTTCTCCACACCATTGACTTCCATGGCAACCAAAATGTTGAAGGTCCAAATCAATGCAGTTTCAAAGTGCTTTGAAGGGCTTCAGAGGCTCTGTGCAATCCCAGCCGAGGAATAGGGTCTTATCTAGCGAAACCATTGGTCATTTTCTAAAAAAAAACCTAAATTGCCCATCTTGTGCTGCTCTGCGACGTGCCAAGGATTGCGTAATCACGTCGGAAAGGTCACACTATAGACATAGGCGGAAGTACCGCCCCCAAGTGAACGTGTGAGGACTAATACAAATGCCTTTTACCAAAAAACACTCGTTCTTCTACTTCAAAATCATCAGACGTTGTTTACCTTCTTTTTCTTTTTTTTTTTTTTTTTTTTTTGCTAAAGGATGTTTGCATTAGTCTTCACACGAGCGCTTTGTAAACACGGGGGGCGGCACTTCCTCCTACACCTAGCGTGACCTTTTCGACGTGGTTACACAATCCTTGGCACACCACAAAGCAGCGCAAGATGAGCATGACCGATGGTTTCACTAGATAAGACCCTATTCCTCGGCTGGGACTGCGCAGAGCCTCTGGAGCCCTTCGAAGCACTTTGAAACTGCATTGATTGCATTGGGTGAGTAAAATATCAGGAAATGTTCATTTTGAAGTGAACCAATTGTACAAAATTGAACTGAGTGAGAAAGAAATCTTTTCTAGTTGGGTTCACATTGGTTGATTTTTGTGTCCACTGTTATGTTAAGGTGTGGTCTCATCTCGCGAGATTAAAATGTGACGAGATTTCTCGTTGATGTGAAAAGACCACAGCGGAGGATTCGTTGTGTATCAGAGAGTCTGACAAATGTCTTAACTTGTAGAATGCGCGCTCAGCACCTCCTCCACTCCTTATTCACAGAGTACGTGCAATCGTGAAATTAAAAACGTAAGTAAACTCGAGCGTGCATTCAAACGCGATTTCAATACCCCACATTTTGAAAGCGGCTCCCTGATGTATGCGAATATCTCCCAATATGCAAGCTATCTTAGGCTGGGCTGTGTAGTTGTAACCATCTCTTAGCTCTGTATCATGCTTTAAGAAAAACTTGGTCTCTAGTTGCACTTTGAATATTGAGATAGTAGGCCTACTTTGATTTATGGTTGCACTTATTGTTTGCACTTAATAAGACTAAGAGATAACTGTGTTATTAATTTTAATATTATTAAGTTTTTATTTCTATGATCAATTTGTGGAAAGGAGTTCAGTTAGGAGGTCAAAAGTTGTAGAAGCTCATAAATCGTCTGAAGAGACAATCATACAGAAGCCAGTCATTTCAGTTTGTGGCAAAACCTTTCACAGTGCTTGTATATTGTCTTTTACTGTATATGATAATTCATACTCAGAAAGTAGAACTGAAATGACTTTCATTACAAGATGATGAGTTAAAACATTTAAAAAGCACCTGCAGGCTGTTTTTCTAGTCATGTGTTTTGTCATTGAGGATTTCTTAAAATACTGTGTAAAAATCTTGAACTGACTGTCATGTCACACCCCTAGTCATTTCATTAGGAATCTACACATTCTGGAATTTCACTTGAGGGTGAAAGAGATTTCCCAATGCAAATTTTGCATGAGGTTCAAGTAGGGGTGGGCGATATGGCAAACATATAATATTATGATGGTTTTACTGTTTTGCAAGTGACTGAGCAGCATAGCCAAACTAATTTCCCTATTTTAAAAAATGTAGCCTCACAAAGTAACAAAATATAAAAGAAAAACAAATGACAGACCATTTAGGCCAAAGTATAAGATGCACTTTATAAATACAATATAATGTACAAATGAAATAAACAGTGCTTTTAGTTTTTCACAGTAGGTGTATTTAACAGTAGAAATTGAATAAAGAGCAGTAAGTGATTTTCTGTCTTTTGTTGTTTGATTAACATTAATGACAAACGGCTCTCATTTTAAGACTGAATGCACGGATCTAATATACAGACACGCATCCAAGCTATTTACGTTCATTTAGACCTAACTGACTGTGATAATGTAAACCTTATGTGTGTTTGACCGTTTAAGCGCAATAAAACGCGAAAGAGAACTTAGTTTAGTACTCATGCGCTGCTCGACAGGCTTTTAGTGTGCGTATCAGAACAGCGTCCGAATAAAATGTTTAACCGGCAAGGCTTTAAAACGCACGCAAATAATACACCTTCATGATGATTGTGAATAACTGCAATGTCACATGAGCGCAACCATCGCATTGTACAGTATTTTGGAATGGAGGCGCCAGAACTGCAACTGAGAATGCACTATAGCACAGCACTACGATATTTCTGCAAAAGCAGATCAAAAATGGTGATATCGCACACCCCTAGGTTCAAGTTCACATCAATTTGCCACCCTGACCAACAGCTGCTTATGTGAACTGTGCTTCATTTGTCTGAAAGTGTTACTGCCAGAGCAAGTACTACATTTGAAGAAGAACTTGTTTTGCGACTGTTAAAAAGTATGTATATTTGTGTAGTATGAATGCAGATGGACGTACTACATCTGCTTTGTCACATGACCTACGACATCAGTTGCATCAGTTTACCACCATTCGCGACTCCTCTCCTGTGGCCTCATAGACTTGTAAAGTGTCTATCAGATGCGCGCTTTGAAATCTCGGCGGAAATAGTAGGTCATCCAGGTACTTTCCGCGAGTATTCGGACATATTACTCCTTTTGGTGTGCTATTTTTCGTACTATATAGTAGGAAAGTAGGCATATACGGATGCGAGGCCAGTCCATTTTTGAATACCTATACACTATATTATATAATTATAATATTGTGGTTTCACAAACCTTTTATTAACAGAAGTTGCAGACCATCTAACACCCCGAATCTGGGAAAAACCAACTCTCTCAAAATGATTACGGTTATATCATCTACTTGCCTTCTTAGACAGCGTTTTTGGGCGCCATTTATGTGAATATTATGCCTTGTTTGAATGCACACAAATGCTGTCTAGGTAGGTAGCCTAGTAGGTTTTGAGAAGCAGGCCTTTTCTCTGAATCATGTCTATTATGACGACCCCTTAATGGATAGAAGTCTGTGTATATGTGTGTTAGGCTGGAGCAGGATGTTAAGAAGCTGAAGGCAGATCTACAAGCAAGCAGACAGACCGAACAGGATCTGCGCAGTCAGTTGGGCTCTCTGGGCAGTTCTGAACGCAGCATACGCTCTGAACTCGGGCAGCTGCGTCAGGAGAATGAACTACTGCAAAACAAGTGAGACATCCTTTTTTGAGTTTGCTCCATACGAGAGCGACGAGAAGGTAGGGGACTGTACCTGTATTAATGCAAACTCTTGTGTGTATGTTCAGACTTCATAACGCCGTGCAGGCGAAGCAGAAGGACAAGCAGACAGTGGGACAGCTGGAGAAGCGTCTCAAGGCAGAACAGGATGCTCGTGCCGCAGCTGAGAAACTGTTAGCAGAGGAAAAGAAACGCAAGAAGCTGGAGGAGGCCACAGCGGCCCGGGCAGTCGCTCTCGCTGCTGCAACCAGGTGCTTCCCATCATTCCTTTGTTTTTCATCTTCTGTTTTATTCTACCGTATTGCTATGAATATAAGAGTGTTTGTTTTTTTTTCTTTTTCTTGGAAATGCATGTGAAGAAATGGGGTTGTCTTGTATTCAGAGTCTAGACTTTTACATGTCATTAATACAACCGCAACAATAGAGGGTGCCAAATACATGTAAAACAAGCTGCTGCAAAGAAATTGACAGATGTGTGTTAGTACGTAGCTGAAAAAAGGAATGAGGGGATGCCCATAAACTGGTGATATCCAGTGCCTTCAGCTGGATCACGACTCTAAGAGCTGAACATACCGACCAGCGAGGCTCCTCATTTCTTATTTTGGCTGCATACGGACACATTTGCCTGTCGATTTCTTTGAAGCAGCCACTTTGATGCGGTGAAATGGATTAGCATTACTCCGCAGAACAAGTCTTGCCTAGTGCTTGCCCTCCAACGTGTGATTGACCTAAGGATTGACCCCTGGATCAAAAGTAGATCAAACAGCTGTGTTTTTTGACAGTTAAATTTGATTGTTGGTACATTTTACTAAATGATACAAATTAAATAATTTTCTTTATAAAAGACAAGCCTTATTCCAAAATGTCATCTTAATAATCAGAGTCTTCTATTCGGAACAATACAGTATTTATTTTCTATACAACTGCAGGGTATTTAATTAATTAATAGTTTTTTGTTTGTGAACTAACGTGCATCTGTATTTGTGTGTGTCAGAGGTGAGTGCACAGAGTCTCTGAGGAGGAGGATTTCTGAGCTGGAGACGGAGTGTAAGAAACTCACACTTGATATCAAGGTGAAAGAAGATCAAATCAGAGAGCTAGAGCTCAAAGTTCAAGTGAGGAGATTTTCATGTTCATGTCACTCTAAATCTCTTTCAAAATCTGATTCTTCTGGAAATGCAGAAAAAGTGCAAAAATAGATATTCAATGCCTTTTTCTTCTGTCATGTCTGTCTAGGAACTACATAAATATAAGGAAAACGAGAAGGACACAGAGGTTCTGATGTCAGCACTGTCAGCGATGCAGGATAAAACCCAGCACCTGGAAAATAGCCTCAGTGCTGAGACCCGAATCAAGCTGGACCTCTTCTCTGCCCTCGGAGACGCTAAGAGACAGCTGGAGATCGCACAAGGTTTGCATCACGCCCTTTTGTCCAGATAACTCAAAGATTAGCTTTTAAATTTGGGCACCAATTATTTTATAGCTGACAAACAGTTGGAAATAAAAAAGGTCATGATTTACTCCGCCACTTGTCATTAAAACCCATGAGAATTGTTTTCTGGAATGTTCTTGTAAGAATTACATATTTTAATTTGAGAAGAACTACAGAGAGCTGGAGCTCAAAGTTCAAGTGAGGAGATTTTCATATTTGCTCTAAATCTCTTTCAAAATCTGATTCTTCTGGCAATTTGGTGTCAGTAAGATTATTTATTATGAATACCTATAATCAACAATCCTCAAAGTTCATGTGTTAGAAGCAGGAAAAATGGGCAACCGTAAGGATTTTAGCGAGTTTGACAAGGGCCAAATTGTGATGGTCTGCAGTGGTCAGGATCTATCAAAAGTGCTCCAAGGAAGGAACAATGGTGAACCGGCGACAGGGTCAAGGCTCATTGATGCATGGAGAGCGAAGGCTGGCCCGTGTGGTCCGATCAAACAGACGAGCTACTGGAGCTCAAATTGCTCCAGAAGTTAATGCTGGTTCTGATAGAAAGGTGTCAGAATACACAGAGCATCTCAGTTTGTTGCGTATGGGGTGGCATAGCCGCAGACCAGTCAGGGTGCCCATGCTGACCCCTGTCCACCAACGAAAGTGCCAACAGTGGCACGTGAGCATCAGAACTGGACCACAGACTTTTACATAATGACACAGACTGGTCATAATGTTATACATGATCTGTGTATATTTAAAAAGAAAACTGATATTTTAAATAGTTTTTTTACTGTATTTTGATCAAATAAATGCAGCCTTGGTGAGCATAAGAGATGCGTTTCAAAAACATGAAAAAATATCTTACCAACTCCAAACTTTTGAATGGTAGTATATGTCTTTATAGAAAACCTCATTCCCAAATACGGAAAAGCACTAAAAGTTATTCCTGTCTGGATTTGTGTTGTTTTAGGTCAGATTCTGCAGAAAGACCAGGAGATTAAAGACCTGAAGCAGAAGATAGCAGAGGTGATGGCCGTCATGCCCAGCGTGGTGTATTCAGCAGATACAGGCAGCATGACCCCAGTCACGCCCCACTACTCCTCCAAGTTCATGGACACCAGTCCATCAGGACTGGACCCCAACGCATCGGTTTACCAGCCCCTGAAAAAATGAATGCTTGTTTCCCAACACAACAGACCTCCACTCATTCTTGCATTTTCTCTCTCTCTCTCTCTCTCTCTCTCTCTCTCTCTCTCTCTCTCTATTACACACACACACACACACACACACACACACACACGGTCTTCTCTGGTTGTTTTTTTCCTCCATAGGCCCAGATTCAGATTCATCTTTGGCATGTCTGTGGCTCAAATTGCTTTTTGTTTTTGTTTTTTCGTCTTCTATTACTACAGCTTCTTGCCTGGTCAGAAGGATATTGTATTGTGTGACTGTATTTGTTGTAGTAAAAATACAAAAGACAAAAAAGAAGACTTAAGGGACATCACACGTTGAGTAGGAAACTGCCGTTTCTTTTCTCTTGTAAATGTCTAGAAACCTCACAGAAGTTGGTGAGTATCTTCCCTCAGTCCAATCAGAGACCGGCCTCCTGGATTTCAGCCTTGATTTTGACTTTTTTTTTTTGACTTTTTTGACTTTTTGAGAGGAAGGGGGTGCAAAGCAGGGCAAGTGTGAGATCCGTTGTCCCAGGTGCTCTACCCCATATCAGAGGCGAGAAGATTTTTACTCAAGAATGTCACCATCTAATATGACAAGAATGTAATGCATCAAACGTCCCAGAAACAATGCGACATAATTCTCACACAAAGCATTTTTGATCAGTATGTCAGGATCGGACGACTCCCGATCTTTTAGGACTTAATCCGTGGATTGCTGTTCAGTTCTTCCTCATGGTACAAAGTGACGAACTGTGCGCCACAAACACAGTCCAGCAGTGTAATTCACCAATTACAGATAATCAGTGCCTTCATATTGGGACCTCATTGGTGGAACCGAAAGATCTCTTCCCTCCCTCGACCATGTCATGCCTCAAACACATTTTTTTTTTTGGTCACCATGTTAACAGGCAACCTTTTGCAAGCGGATCACCAGCCCATTGGCGTGACGACTCTGCACCTGTTTTGGTCCGCACTTGTGAATTTGGTCATTTGTTTACATTTATTTATTTATCCGGTGTGGCACTATTGCACTGTTGACTTCAACGAGCTCGCAAGGGATTATGTCAAGTATGAAAACGCAGGATGCTTTCCCCTCCTGGTTTTCTTTATTATATTGACCATCTTTCAGTATCAGACGGAAGCTAGTGTAGTCCAGTGCCAACTAAGTAGTAGGACTGTAATTTTGTTGAAAAAGAAGTGTTTCAGATCCATCAGGTTACTGGCTGGTCCAATGATCGGAAGCTAGAGGCGTGTATTATTATTAATATTAATATTAATATTATATAGTTTGTGTATTGTTTTCAGAGAAATACTTGGTTGTGCCACTTGATGGCGCTGTTGCTTTCAGAAAGGTTTGCGACTTTAAACCGGTTGCACTCATGGAAAGGTTTTCATTGGGCCATCATCACACTTGCTGTGTAAATGAGTACAGATCCAGATGTCATCTATGTCTGCTAAGTATTAAGGGGAGGACGTCCCGAGCCGACCCACCTTTTGGAAAACCCCTCAGATTTGTGTTAACGCGAATAGATTTTGCCAACCAGAGGAAGCCAGTTCCTCCAAACGGTCTCCAGCGAGTTCTGGTGCGGGTAGTTTCAGAAGGAAAGATGGTTACTGTGTTAGTATTCCGGTTAACGATGGGCGGGAGGGGGGCGGGGTTTAGCCAGAGTCAGTCCTATGTGGTATTGTAGTGCTCTGAGATGGTTGTTGTTTTTGGTGTCTGTGTTTTTTTATTTTTTATTTCAATTATGATGTGATGGAGGAAGTGGTAAAGTTTGCAATGTCCAAGTGGTTTAAATGAAAGGGTGTGTGTGTGTGGGGGACACAATTGTTTTGTTTTCTTTGCCCGCTGTCACTTCTCGCTTTCTGTCTGTTGTTCAGCCAGACCTCGGCTGCACTCGTTGTGAGGTCTCTGTGAGGTTTCAAGTAATAAAACATATTTTTTTTCTGGCTTTTGAGTTTCTCTTGAGATTTGTCCATTGATTTGTTAATGCTTGCGTGCACAAAG
Organism: Paracanthobrama guichenoti; assembly: GCA_018749465.1. Taxonomy (NCBI): domain Eukaryota; kingdom Metazoa; phylum Chordata; class Actinopteri; order Cypriniformes; family Gobionidae; genus Paracanthobrama; species Paracanthobrama guichenoti. Next base: position 34,726,734 of record CM031955.1, read on the forward strand.
TTATAAGTGGGTCACAATATATAAAGTGTTCTGCTAGCAAGGAAAAACATTCAAATGATAAAATTCAACTAACCATATAATCAGGGTTAATTAATGAGTAAAAAAGAGAAACTATTGTATTGTTCTGACTGCCATGATTTCATCTACATAAATTTAAAAGTTAATTTATAAGAGTTCAAACTAAATGTTATATATGGTAACACTTTAGGGTCCAATTCTCACTATGAACTAGTTGCTTATTAGCTTGCATATTACTAGGATATTGTCTGTTTAATAGCTCTTATAAAGCACATATTAATGCCTTATTTTGCATGACCATATTCTACATCCCTTAATCCCACCCAATCCCTAAATTTAACAATTTCCTTACTAGCTATTAATAAGCAGTAATTAGGAGTTTAGTGAGCCAAAAGTCACAGTCAATAGTAAGTGAATACTGTGAGAATTGGA